>CM077784.1:12250211-12805829 GCA_039737535.1 Lagodon rhomboides
GCATTGCCTGGCCAAAACTTTGTTGATGCACACAGACCAGCATAACCTTATGGTCAAAGTTCTGAAATTTAAGGTGTGTTGATCGATTAAAAAAAATCAACTCAGACGGTTGGTGTTACTGTGGGCAAAAGAACCTGTTGCTGAAAGTTGATGGCAAACTAACCTACAAGACCTCTAGATCCCCTGGATTGAAGACCCCAGAGCCTAGGCCTGCCGACTGGCCCCCGACCCCTGTTCACAAGAAACACAGCCTCTAATTTGGTCAACAGACTTGGCCCGCAGCATCATGGGATTGCCAGTGGACAGCTTATAATCATGCAAACAACAACAACTGTTTTAAACACAAGAAAATGATGACTAATCACAGAAGACATTCAGTGTTGGATTTATCATGTTATTAGCAAAGTCTCCATAAAGACACTGCGGTTCATGGCTGGATTACAAAGCTTCTGAAAGGGAAACAATTGCACCGGAGCCCTCATTAGCACAACCGTATCCTTCTGGGTAAAAAGAAAAGGAAGTCTTTCTCACATGCAGCTTTCCAGAGACAATTCGTATGATATTGTGTACCCGAGATGACATTGTAGGGTTGGGGATGGACGTGTTGGCTCTGAGCAGCTCAATAAAAATTAAAAAAACGAACAAACAAACTAACAAAAACTACAAACAGAAAAAATTACAGTGAATTTACTTGTGGGACTGTGCACTTACCTCAAAATTTAAACTTATGGGCCATGACTGTGAACCACTTCATTTTAATCTGTATCAACTAAACTTTGAGCTAGCTCTTACAGGATGAAGTGTATACTTGCACTTGCAACAGATGTAAATCCATTGGTGTTATGCTGCTACAATTCTTCTCAGAAGGTTTTCACAATATATTGGAACTTGGACGCAGAAGCGACTGGGTTGAGAGTATATTATTAGTTATTCATCTATAATAGAGAGTAGTAGTAGTAGAAGAAAAACAATAGCTTCTGGCCACTGGGTGCACTGACTGACATTACCTCTGATATCAGTCCAGGACTGTGATACATAATGTGGCAGTCTTTGATCAGAACTCATGCCAATGCCAGATTATAAATCAACCACTCAGCTTCACTTTCTACCACACATTCTTGCATGCGCACACACACAAACAAAGGCTTTTTCAGGAGATAGTAAAACATATTCTTGCTACAGCAATTCTTTGAATGTGGGTGTGTATAACAAAAGCAATACTAAAATAAGCTGCAGTTCTACGTGTGTTTTACACTTTTACATGACAGATGTAGAATATCATTGATTTGACGATGTCGTTGCAGTCATCTAGTTTCTGTTCTCACATATAACATCTGTAATTTTCCTTTGATCGTAAAATGAAGCAAGCTGGTTTGATGGAAGTCACCTGTCGTCCTCAGCAAAACTGCACTAATGTATAAAGATATTCCGTATAAATATTGTCAATTAGCTTAGCGTTGATATAGCTGTCAGGTCCAATCATCCTTTGATTGTTGTTTGCATTCCATTTCCACGCACATCATCATGATATCTGTCATGTTTGATTGTTTCTAAGTAAGAGTAATTACACTAAGCTTGGAGTAACCTTCCATCAAATAAACATCCATATGTTCTGCCTCCCACCAGTGATGGGAAACCGCTGAAATGTAGAAAACTTTTGAAGAATAAGCAAGACAGTGAGAGAGAGATACAATGTAGGCAAAAGCTGGGGCTTTCGTATATTTTACAGTATCTCTGTTTGGATTTGATAAAATATTATCGATATTTTTATAAAGACACTGGCTCAAATGATTTTGTGTAATCCAGGAGATGCTCATAATGAGAAACCCATGGATAATTATAACTTAACACTGCAGTTCCCCTAAGAGCTACTGAATCTTGAAGCACATTTCAACTCATTGTTGGGGATTTACAGCTCATACCTTTACTGTTGTGGTTCAGTCTCAATGCTCTCATCACCAACACAGCAGCAGGTCACTGCTTTCAGCAAACAAGCTCATATGAACCCACTGTACACTGTTACCAAACAGCATATAGGCAAAGTAACTAGCTGGTTAAATTATTAGAAAATCTAGCAGATAAAGAGCCAGATATTTCTTTTTTAGGAGTTGGTAGACTAATAGAAAGCTAAGAAAGTAAATATTTGACATATATTCTTTTGAATTAATGGAAATATAACTTGGTATATGCTGAATGTGTAAGTAGATGACTGTTTGCTAATAAGTTTGCCGTATCAACTTCATAAGGCGATATAAATTTAATGCTTTGTTTGTTGTGCTGCCCCCAAATGGGCAAAAATAAATGATTGCAGGATTTAGCAATCCCTTAGAAACTGTGATTCGTATGAATGTAAGAGACATTTTAGTCATTCTTCAAGCTCCACTGTCAGGTTAAATCATCATTTTGACCCACACTTAAATCAACCAACAAAACATTTGTCATGTTTTTGGTAGTCATAGTCACCACATATGAACAATGGGCCATGTCCAGAGAATAAAACATTGTCCGGAGATGCCTTTTCATGCATGCTCCATACACATATAGTTTGCAACAAGGTAAGGCAAGGCAAGTTTATTTGTATAGCACAATTCAGACACAAGGCAACTCAAAGTGCTTTACAGGGGCATAAAGATTACCTTAAAAGAAATTAAAAAATGCATTTAAAATACATTTAAAACAAGTTGGAAGACATCAAGAAACAAAACATTAAAACAAGTTAAGAAATAGGAAAGTAGGCTAATATAGAATAGGTTTAAAAGAAAACTACAAATTGAAAGTCACAGTGCAGTTCAAAGCCTTGAAATTGCTCAGTGAAAGGCTTTGGGCAAACAGAAAGGTCTTCAACCTTGATTTAAAAGAGGTGAGAGTTGGAGCAGACCTGCAGTTTTCAGTGAGTTTGTTCCAGATATGTGGCGCATAATAACTGAACGCTGCTTCTTCGTGTTTAGTTTTGATTCTAGGGACTGAAGGCAGACGTGTACCTGGCGACCTCAGAGGTCTGGATGGTTCATAACGTAGCAGCAGATCAGAAATGTATTTTGGCCCGAAACCATTCAGTGCTTTATAAACCAACAGCAAGATTTTTAAATCTATTCTGTGACTGACAGGAAGCCAGCGTAAAGATCTAAGAACTGGAGTGATGTGATCTACTTTTTTGTGCAGTATGTAGTTGGCATAATTGTTGGGACTTGATTTCCAGACATCAAAATGTACTTGATTAACATTTTATGAACACTTGAAATTGGAACAATCAGTGTGTACCATTTTCCTCAAACCCAACCTTATGGTGACAACATATAGGTCAATAACTGTTTAAGTGAGCTGTTTGTCTATAAACCCTTATGGGACACATATGGTGGGAATGGACAGATTCAATTTAACAGCTAGCATCGCATGCTGAAAACAGTTGCCTTTGGTTTACACAAGGAATGGGTGTGTGTGACACTCTGGGTCACATGTGTACTTGTGTGCACGTGTGGGTCCATGTCCACTTTGTGTGAGAAGGATATTGACAGTATAGTGACAGGATGTTGATTATCCAGCTTGCGGGAGGATGAGGCCTGTCTGGACGTCAGGTGGGAGTCACAGCTCTGAGGAGTGATGAGACAATCACACTGGGAAGGAGAGAGAGAGGAGGGCATATGTCAGGGCAGAGGACGATGACAATAAGCTGTCCGTCTCAGTTGACATGAACACAGCACTATCAGGATCCGATTATCTACAGTAATGCCCTCAAATGGGACACACGCAAACAAACACACATGCTCAGCACATACTGTACATGCACTTCAGACTGGTCTCCCCTAGCGAAAGTCCCCCTAAAAACCCTTGTGTGGTGAGGCAGATGGATTTGCCAGATCTCGTGATCATGTGGAGGGTATTTCTTCATTGAAAGAAGAGCAAAGAACAGCACTGAAGGCTTGTATCAATAGCCCCTTTTAGATAGAAAACTGTGGCACATATGCAGCAAGGTAAAGGCTGCAATGTGCCGCCTTGTCTATCTAAAAGGGAGGTGTAATATTCCTTCTTTTCCAAAACCCGCCATTGGGGTAGGTGTAAACATGTGACGTGACGTGAAGCACAAAGTTGGCGTGAAGAGAAGCAGGTCGAATTTGTCTTTAAAATAAGAGCTTTACATTTCACCCCATCAGAGTTTAGAACTGGGTTCTTAGCGGGGGGCTTTTAATTTGAAAGTAGCGAACGTTAGTAGCTTGCCGCTACAACAACAAGCGGACACAACCAAGACAGCTACAGAGACCGAGGAGATGCTAGCATCTCCCAGATCTCAGTGGCTTTCCAGTTGCTCATCTTGACGTCCGCGGATGAAGTGATGGACTGACTGCTGTGATCAGCTGTTTCCTGGTTTTAAAACTCCCCGGCTGTGGGTGCGCAGCAGTGCACGTCATCGACACCTCCGCTCATCTCACGCAATTGTCGGCACATTGACGCCATCCAAATTGGCAAACCAAAACAGACCCTCAATTTACTGCCTTCTGTCTAAATCCACGGACCTAGCCGACAAAAGGACAGCATATTGGTGGCTTACTGCCCAGTATAAAAACGACTAATGGAAAAGATTGGAAATGATTGATTTAATTTAGCCTGTAATGGACTGTGATGGACAGAGAGTTCATCCTATTACCTATCAAGTATTTTTCTAAAGGGTCTGCCCTATTCCAAACAGTTTCTAAGGGCAACTTCCCAGATAGTTCTGTGTAACAAACCATCTGGCTTCAGCTTCAAGACTCTTTAACAGGTAGAAAACTGCATTGCGCAATTGATTAGGACATGTCCGCCAACTACGATCCGCCATAAGCATTTGTGTACTTTGCGTTTGGTCTAAAATATTTGTTTGAGAAGAGGGAAATTGCCTAAGGAGGGACGGTTGGATATCAATCATATGAATCTTTATCGTCTTTATTCAATTGTACAGTAAACAGTCATGTTGTCCAGTTGTACTCATCATGCACCTGGCCCAGCCCTAATGTGTAGTGAAGGTGAAGGCAGAAAGACATCATTATTACCACAATTTATAACATAGTTTTGAATTGTCCTATTACATATTTTGTCTCATTCTTTGAAGACTTATACCTGATAACAGAAATTAGACACAACAGGTTTGATTCACATTGTTATAAAGGCTGAACTAAGGGGCCTCCTCACGTGTTTTTGTGGTACCTTATCCCCCCTCGTAACAGCAAGTTTAGAATGTTCAATATATCATTTTATCTGCTTTTTTTTTCTTGATTTTCCTCTGTTGGAATTTATATCAACCGAAATGAACATGTTCCATTATTTGTACAATCTTTAATTATGCATTAGGCTCTAGTGTGCACATTAAAAGATCCAACAAAAATGCTCATTAAATTTACATAAGCAACAACATTTAAAGTGAGTTAAAATACATAGGCAGAGGTCCATTTACCAGCACACAGATGAAAGGGCATGGGATATTAAGACATGGGGTGGTGTCTGAATTAACATAGAAAACCCTAATCTTACTAAATTGTCCTTGACCAACTAATTGGCTTTTAAATAATCCCCTTGATATTTAGACAAGCACAGACCTAGGCAAAAGGTGTGCTGTGTTGAACAGCTGCATTGTGGAAAGAAGCATTCTTTGTACATTGGCAAAAAAGTGTTTCACTAAACTGGAAATACTGTGTAGCAAACAAATATGTGAAAGATTCAAGATTCAAAGTGGAGTTACCAAGGAGCAATGGCTTATTGTATATTACATTAGAGTGGATATATTTCTTTAAGTCTCAGACACTTTTACTTTGACTGCCAGATGGTATTTTTTAGGGAAGAATAATACAAATTTGTCAGCACTCTTTATTTAATTAAAGGTATTTGCAATATACTTTGGTAAATGTTTGCGATGAAAGAATACAGATGATGGACTTCAAGCCTTTGAAAATCCTGATGATAACATGTTGTGAGTGGATAATACATCAAAGCTAAGATAGAGACATGTCAATTTTTTTTTTATTTTACTTCCCAAGAGTGAGCCAACCTCATGAGAGGAAACTCCCTGCCAGTTCAAACCAATTTCTCCACGGTCAGTCAGGTAATACAGATTATGCAGATGTTGTTACAGCACAACTTGTTTGTCACTGATTCCATCATTTACTTCAGCCTAGCTCATAGCTGGTAACTATTTATATGACGCCGCAGTAAGGTTGCATGAAGAAGAACTTTATATTTCTCTTCTTGTGACAGCGACCACAATACACAGCCTTTCAGTTACTATTATGCTGCATCCTGAGCTTATCTCGACACTTCACGGCTGACTGAAGTATTAGATTCTACTTTCTACAACAAATCAGGTGTATCTAATGGTGGGTTTGTCCTTTAACAACTGTTGGGGATATTTACTGAGAATTGCATTTTTCACAATTTACTGAAAGACGGCACCATTAAAATGAATAGAGGAGGGAATGAAAATTCGTTCAAACAGCCCTCCATCTAATTTATTATCGCAGACTGACCAGCACATCATTTCCCCAAATAATTTTTAGGCCCCATAATCCTAAGAGGTGTTTTTCCAAAAGCGTGGTACCTGAAGACACTGTATGAAATGAACATCAGTTAACAAGGGCCTCCTATACACCTGTAAGAGGATAAGCTTATTTTTAAGCCTGTAATTTTACCAATGCAGATGTCTTTCATTTGTTTGGTGTGAAATGAAAGATGGCGTTTAAAAAAAAAATGATAGTACAACTAACTATAAATACAAATTAATTTAACAATTGATTTGCACAATTAATTGAAACAACTGTAACACTGTTCTGCACTACTGGCTTTACGAACAGCTTCCACATTTTTAAATTTATTGGGTGGCCGTTGGAAGAAGAAGAAGAAGAAGAAGAAGAAGAAGAAGAAGAAGAAGAAGAAGAAGTGGCTGCTGTTTCCTGTAGCGTCAGCAAGATTTATTTAGATTTATATCTTGTCTGTTGCAGTAAGACAACACATGGCGTGATAGCTAACTAAGATATTTAGGGCTGGGAGTGAACCAACACAGTCAAAGTAATGACATAGTCTGAAAGATAAACTGAGGAGAAGTCTGCTCATCGCCGAGTTAATACATTCTGTGAATATTTTTTCACAGTGCATGAGTTTCTTGTTTGTGAGGGCCACTTTAGCTTCTGGAGCTTCTCCAACATCTTCAGAGGTTCAGGATCTTCTGGGGTGAGCGAGGGAGTGTTGGATCTCAGTGCTAGATGTCGGTTAATACTCAATATATATCACGCCTGGATTTTTCTTCCGTCTGTTGTCTGGCTGATGATATCCACAGAGCTTAGTGCTCTGTGGATATCATAAATGATTAGCACTGAAACTGCCAAAGTCCATGGTCCATAGAGCACTAACCCTGTGCCAGTGTACCGTTTAAATCCACCTAGAG
Organism: Lagodon rhomboides; assembly: GCA_039737535.1. Lineage (NCBI taxonomy): Eukaryota > Metazoa > Chordata > Actinopteri > Spariformes > Sparidae > Lagodon > Lagodon rhomboides. The sequence goes on from CM077784.1 coordinate 12,257,617, forward strand.
CTTATCAAGTCCCAAGGCTAACGGTTGCGGTTAACTTAGCAGGAACTCACACTTAACTCTGTTTGTCAAACTCAGAATAGCAACAACTTTCTGGTAAGTTGTTGATGTTGAAGGTTCTCAGTAATCCAGGTCATGGTAAATCTAGGGGCTGTATCATAGGCAACTGGACTTGTTTCAGTTTCTTGAAGACGTTTCACCTCTCATCCAAGAGGCTTCTTCAGTTCTAACTAACTGGAGAGGAGGTGGCAGACTTTTAAACTCTGTGTGGGTGTGGGTGATGGTCACCCACCTACAATGCTGTACTGAGTTCTCTCCCCAGACAGTTTAACAACCAGTCACACCTGGGCTCACCTAGCCTTAGCAACACACATGAAGGCCGGTTTGACCACAAGCCTGCCAACTCCTCTCCAGTTAGTTAGAACAGGAGAAGCCTCTTGGATGAGAGGTGAAACGTCTTCAAGAAACTGAAACAAGTCCAGTTGACAATGATGCAGCACCTAAACTTTCCGATAACAGTTTTTGGTCTCACAAATTCTTGCAACATTGTTGTTCTCCCGCCCCCCATCCAATCAGTAGCTGAGGAACTTGACATGCCTCATAACTGACTAATACAACAAACAGCATTAAAGGGTGTGAAATAAAAATAAGCAGGCTATGTTTTGGTACTTTAGTACATGTTTAAACATGTTCACTACAAACAAACGTTTATGCTACGTTCGTGCATTTATGGCAAAAAGTTTTGTGCGCTTCTTTGACTTCATTCCATGTAGGGTGCACTTAAATCAACCTGATATTGAAACCCGATGGTAAATAACTAGAAACAGTGGGTGGTGATGGTGTGTACAGAGATTATTGTGTGTGGGAGGTATAATGAAGAATGAATTGAGAATGCTGAACATAGAGTGATCAAGGGCACAGAGAGAGAGAGGAGGGGGGGATAAGAAAGCAACAGACAGAAAGAGAGATAAAGAGGGGTGATGGACATGTCTCATCCTCTCTCTGACAGTTTCATCAATAGCCTCAGGAAACACACTCACACATACACACACACACATACATGCACGTCGGTTGTGTGTGATTGACAGCTAGCAGATGCTGGGTGAATGAAGTTGTCAGGCTAGCTGCTGATCAGCTGAGCGACGCCGTAACAACAGCTGAAGGCTCAGCTTGACGCGTCGCTGCACTTGAAGGTGATCTCTTGTTTTGCCATAGAGCATGTGTGCGTGAGTGTGTGTGTGTGTGTGTATAAGTGAGAGACGCGAAGATTAAATAACGGACAATAACACTTTTTGTAATTGTATTTTCTGTTCTCTTCTAGATTATTGTGAATGTCAAAGCCGTACTAAACCTGATTTGAATGTAAAAATAGACCTTTGTTGTCAACTTGAATCACAAAGTTAAGCAGCAACGTGGAAGTGGATGGTGGGAATGAGGAGTCTGTAAAAGAGGAATGAAAGTCAAGGTAAAATTTAAAACTGGCTTTTTTCTACCACAATGGTACTGAGAAAATCTTTATTTTTGTTGTAAAGACTTATATTAGAGACAGGCCTTTAATTTTCCAATTCCCCATTCATGGTTGTTTACTTGTTGTATTGATAAATTCAGTAAGATGTCCACCTGAACAACCCTAACCCAGTCAGTACCCCAAGAGTCATGTCAGGTATTCTGGTTTGCATTTTTATGTCAAGGTTGCATGGATGGATATTGAGATGTCTGCCTGTATGCCTGTATGCCTACAGTATGTGAAGTTTTGCAGGCTTTTGTTGTGAGGACAAATAAAAGGTTTACCTTTTCTGATTAATTCAAGCCTCTTGACTCCACATACTGGTATTTTGTGTGTATTTGTGTATTGTTGATTCTTGAGCCTGTGAAGCACTTTGTTCAACTTTGGTTGTTCTTTAAATGTGCCATAGAAATAAACTTGACCTTCAGGCAGCAGAGTGACTATACATGTAATGTGACTCTTGTACTGATAAAAAAAAGTTGTTTGGCAATGTGCACTACAAAATTGACCATGAGAACTGTTGTTTTTCGTTACAGCTAATCTGACCCCACTCAATTAGGTTTATTTAACAGACCTTATTAGCAATTGGCAGTAATGTTGATATGAGCATGTCCTGTGTCTCTGACGCAATCAAATCTGAAAGGATGCAGGGAAGTCACTATCAATGCCTCCAGGGGACACACCATATTTTAACCCTGTTTTCTGCCCTCCAGGCATTTAATAGTCTTTAGTCTGGCGCCCCTACAGCTTGTCTGCTTAATTGCACAGTCCACTGACACAATGTCCTGTGTGGATAGGTTGCGCCGTCCTGTGTGGACAGGTTGCGCCATCCTGTTGTTGTGCTATAGAAAGCACTGCATGTGAGGTGGAATATGTCAATAATCAGTTCAATAATGTGTATTGATGAACGTTTTGTTAAAGATATACTATAAAAGTAACTTTTGAAAGCATTGTTTCCAGCTAGCAGTCAACTCAGAAAATATTGTTTTCTTCACTGATTGGTATTTAGCCTTTAGCATATTTAGTATGTATGTAGCTATAAGCATTCATTTGGTTGAGTCTTTATTGGTTATTATGACATTTAGTTTAGTACAGAAATTAGATCTTTATAGAAATTAATTATAAAATGAAAAGGAAACCGTTCACTGTTTCCAACCATCTGCGCACTTTGTGCACATCTCTCTTATCGTGACATGTTTCTGTTGCAAAAAGACCAATCCTTGACATACAAATTTCCACAAACTTTGTTTTGGTGAATAAACTAACTGGGCCACTGTCAAGAATAATCAGCTCTGATCGATTCTGTATTTTCTCATGATGATGATGACAACTGATGATGCTTTGCTGTTCAGAGATGCGCTGGGTTGAAACCATAGAAATAAACCACTATCTAGCTTATTTTATTTTTATCCTGATGATGTGATAGGGCTGACACGTTGGTGGACACTGGTGGTGAGGGAGGCTGTTAAGCTGAAGAAGGAGGTATTTCAGGCTTGGTTGGCCCAGGGGTCTTCTGAAGCAGGAGTTCGGAGAGGCTATGGAGAAGGACTTCCAGTCAGCCTCAAGGAAGTTCCGGCAAACCATCTGGCTTGAGAACTGCTGACCAGGACTGTGGATATTGTCGGGCGGTGGAAAGAGCACTTTGAGGATCTCCTGAATCCAACTTACACATCCTCTGAAGTTAAGGCAGAGTCTGAAGACTCAGGGGAAATACTCATTCATATCACTGGCAGAGGTTGCTGGGGTCGTCAAGAAACTAGTGGCAAGGCGCCAGATGTGGACAAGATTCATACTGAGATGCTGAGGGCTTTGGACGGACGTTGTTGGGCTGTCTTGGTTGACACACCTTTTCAGTGTCGCATGGAGGTCTGGAACAGAACCTTTGGAATGACAAACTGGGGATGTGGTTCCCATCTTAAAGAAAAGGGACCAGAGGGTGTGCTCCAATTACCAGTGTATCACACTGCTCAGCCTCCCTGGGAAAGTTTACTCCAGGGTGCTGGATAGGAATCTGTTTGATTGTCGAACCTCGGATTCAGGAGGAACAATGCGGTTTCCGTCCTGGTTGTGGAACAACAGACCAGCTTTTTACCCTTGTGACTTTGCTTAGAGGATCATGGGAGTTTGCCCAACCAATCTACATGTCTTTTGTGGACTTGGAGAAGGCCTATGACGGGGTCCCCCGGAGAGTACTATGGGGGTTACTGTAGGAGTATGGGGTACCCAGCCCTTAACTACAGGCTATCCAGTCCCTGTATGACCAAAGTTAGAGCTGTGTCCGTATAATCGGCACTAAGTCTAGCCTGTCGACAGTGGGTGTTGAACTTCGCCAGTGTTGTCCTTTGTCTCCAACCTTGTTTGTGAATTTCATGGACAGCGAAAGAGTTCAGGTATCTCTGAGTCTTGCTCATGAGTGATGGGAAAATGGACAGGAGGTTTAGTGCTGCAAATGCTGCTCTAGACCATTGCAGTGATGAGGGAACTGAGCCAGAAGGCGAAGCTCTCGATTTACCAGTCCATCTACGTTCCGACCCTCACCTATGGCCAGGAGCTGTGGGTAGTGACCGGAAGAGCAGATACAAGTGACTGAAATGAGTTTCCTCCATAGGGTGGCTGGGCTCAGCCTTAGTGAAAGATTAAGGAGTTCGGTCAGTGGCGGGGAGCTCTGAGTAGAGCAGCTGCTCCTTCGTGTCGAAAGGAGTCAGTTGAGGTGGACCATACACCCAACTGGGAGGAGACCCCAGGGCAGTTTGCAATCTTATTGCTCTCTTCTGTGGTTTGCTTCATAGGAAATGCTGTAGAGTAGCTAGGTCAGAGATGTCAGATTTGAATTATACCAATTGGCTGACATGATGTGGTGTAGAATACATTTGTTTTAAATATGTGCTTACTTTTGGGGCTATATCGCTTTTTGTTGAAAAGAAAAATAACCATGTGATCTATAAAGTTAAAGAAAGCATGTTTATATTCTTCTTTAATTTGTGATTGCACTTTTTGCAATGTAGAAAAAAAATGTTTTTTAAATGTGACACTCCGCAAACATCTTTTGTTTTGTTTTGATAGAGAGGCCCCTAGTGGCAGAAGTTATTGTACCTTTTACTCTGTCTTTTTACTTCTTATTTTCCTTTCTTCACCTTTTTTTTAGTTCTACTCCCTCCTTCCTTTATCATTTGCCCTTTGACTGTCCTATTCATTTTTTGTTGATTGTCATCCCTCTTCCAACTCATCTACTTTTATTCCCTTCCATATCTGGCATCTCCTTCTCGCATTACCCCCTCTCTCATCTGTCTCTCTCTGTTTCTCCTATTTTTACCCACTAATTCCCCACTGTCCTTTCTCTCGTCCTTTCTCCCCATACCTCTCTGACCCCACCCAACGCCTCTAAGTGGGCTTTGAAGAGTTAACGCTGAGATGTGATCTCTCACCCTGTGTTGCCTGCAGATATCTATTAAAAGGGCACAGCTCTCTATCACAGCTTAGACACCAGATGTTGCTTGCGTCCCCACTCATTGCAGATGTAATGGGCCTGAATGCAGCAGTTTGCGACTTCACTGGCATCCATCCTGTGCAATGCAGCACCAGAGGAAAAACAAGCGAGAGACATCATGAGAGAGAGAGGAAGAGAAAGGAAGAGATGTGTAATTATCCTCCATTAGCACCAACTCTTTTATTTCCCCCAGCAGCAGAGGAAATTCTCGTGTAGAAATGACAGCTATCAAAGTGAAGATGGGCGTATTGTTGAAGATTCGCTGGAGTGTCACTGTTTGCCTGTGTGTTTGCCTGTGTGTATATTCTGGGATGTTCCTGTGTGTATGGGAGTGGGTGTGTGTGGGCGTGTGTGTGGGCGTGCATGCAGGCGTTTCTTTTAGGTGTTAAGACCTTATGACAGCAAACACTGATATTGATGTTTATTGATTGAAACTAAAAAAAAGATACATGAAATATATTTCATGCTTGTGTTGCAACTCATTGTGTGCTGTCATCAAGTTTCAGTACCAAAACACAATCCAAATCCAAAGACTGCAAAGATTAATTTTGTCTCCATTTTATTTTGAAGAGTGAAATATTCTCTGAAATAGTTATGACATAGAACTACAGCACAAGAAAGATGCACATGATAATGTGTAGAGTATGTATGGTGGCTTTGAGAGCCCCAAGTACTGCAAGACAATGAACTCTCAACTATTTTTGAGTAAATATGTTGATATAGGAAAGGGCTTTAAAGTGACAAAACACAACAACAAATAGAAACAGATACAGATACGGAAAATACAAACAGCGGTTACATTTAAATAGCATGTAGTTTACATCACTAAATGTCACTTTTAACTGCCTAAATAACCACATTTCCAACATCAGGATCTGTTCAGCCAGAAAACACAAAGATAGCCAGAAGTTGGGAGCACCAAGTGGGGAAAGAAACAAACAGAAAGGTCCAGAAATGACCATATCAGTAGTTGGCACAGGCAACAGGCTTCACCCTGCCAGCAGTACAAACTGTGTGTAAAGTCTGACTGAGGACATGTGTGAATCGCAATAGATCATTGTCTGAAGAATTCACAACGAGTGGGTGAGCATGTTGATGACGCTGACGTTGTTGAACGGAGTGTAGCTGCTTTTTAACCTTTTCTTCTTTAGTTAATATTGTGAGTATATCTGAAATACATGTAGTGTTAATATCAATGCAAAACCAGTCATCATTACAGGCAAGTCTTCATACTGTATACTGTAGCCCTCGCTTAAACTAGATAATTTTTCAGTAGGTGAGAACATGTCCAACAAAGACAATGAGTTGTGTGCTATATGTGACAAAGGGCAGCTCCCAGTCTAATCACCTGAATAACCACTGGCATTTTATGTTTTGCAAATCACTGATACGTTCCGATTTGTACGAGTCAAACATATCATCTACATCTCATTTACATCATATCACATTCACAACATGTCTATAAGCTGGCATGTTAATGTCAGCTGACTGAGACAACTGGCAAGCTACAAACCACTATTCAAGGCCTCACTTCAACATTTGTAAGTGTGAAAAGAGAGCCAAAACGTGATCTTTTTCCTGACCCTTACTACATGTTTTTTAGGCCTAAATCTAACCAGACCAATCAGAAAGCATTGTCACAACATAAAATATCAAATTTAACCTACAGAAATGTAAAGCTTGAACATGTCAAATATAAAGCTGTCCATGCTCTACAGCAACACACATTGCCAGTATTTATTCTGGCAATTAGGTTGCAACTCTGCACAATGCACAACGGACATTCTCTGTACATTGTGTGCAGTTCAAGCTAGAAGCAGAGTTTGCCAACTTCATTGCTGCTCAGCTGCAACCAAACAAAGGAGGACCTCTCTTGGTCAGATAATAGTATACTTTTATGTCCTCTGCACCCACTCTATTTTCTAAAAGCACTGCCTACCATCTTCTATTAACAAATTGTATGGACACCAGAGGGACTGAGACATCCAGGTTTCATAAGATACCTATGCAGGACAAGCGACACATATGACATCCTGGATAACGGCTAGGTCATGACACATACATTTTGTTGGCCTATGTTGACCCGTGACATTCTTGTCTCTCCAGCTGGTATCTGCAAGGGTTGTGAACTGATCACTCATGGACAGATGTAAGTCTTTTACATGACAGTCGTATTGATGGCAACTCAAACTGTCTAGCTCTGAATGCTGCTAAGCTTGTCCAAACATCCAGAGCATCATTCTTTATGCAAAGTCTTGTCTTTGTAACATGAGAGGTTAGAAGGTGTTGTTGCTGAAGCCTAAGAAATGGCACTTTATACCCCGTTGTATTAGCTGCTATCTGTTTGTCATGCACAACCTTAGCCCCAGCAGATGACAAATAAATCTCTTCATGCGCGTTGCTGTAATTCCGCTTCACATTTGATCTCGGAGGATGTGGTCACAGACAATCAAAATCATAATTATGGATACAGTGCAGCTAGGGGGACATTTTAAAAATGGTTCTGAGGTGACCAGCATTCATCTATTTATTTTTATAGGGGTCTCGGCACGAGCAACAACTTGATTTATTTCCCTCTGCTTTTAAGGGTGCAAGACCCAGACATTCAGAAATGAAGTGGAACGCTGCTAAGAATTTCAAATGCACTTTTAATACATCCCCCTCATATTGACGTTTAGGTGGGAATCCGTCTTTTTTATTTCTGTCATTTCTAGCACTGCAGCCAATGGTATATTTGTGAGTGTGTGTATGTGTGTGTGTGGCAACATTTATTTCCCCTCATCGTCTGTTGAGAGTGAGAGGGGAGGGTGGGAGTGTAATGGTAATCATTTTTTTGTGACTGCGCCCAGGGTCTGAAGTGGCTGTTGCAGAGGACTTTTAGATTGATCTTGCACATGCACACACATACACACTCTCTCTCCCTCTCTCTCTCTTGCTCTCTCTCTCACACACACACACACACACACACAAGCCCTGAAGAAGATATGCTATATGGATCGCATCCATCCCCCTCTGCTTGCCCTCCCTCCATGCCGCCATTTGATTAATGATCCAAATATGTGAATAAAAATATCAAAACAACTCGTCAAACCTAGGGGTTCCAGAGACGAAACAGCTTAAGGATGAAACTACAGACTAACGAGGAGAACATTTTTTTTTTTAGCAAACATGACTTTTTTTCATTTTTAATTTCCCTCTATGATTCACTTTTTTATTTTTCTACCCCAACGATCACATGAAAAGGGTCGCAATGGATAATGTGAAATGTTGAAAAATAAAGAAATTCTTAAAAAAATAATTTATGTGAATCAATGCCAGTTAATGTCAATTCAATCTATACTGGTGTGGTATTACAGTATTATATTTGGATGTGCGTATGTGTGTGTCCTCAAGGTGTTTGAATGCATGTATATCTGTATGTGAGACACCCTGGTGAGCATGTGGATGCTTAATTCACAGTGGTGGTACAATCAGCCCCCTTCTAACACAGTCGACCACTAATTGACATTTTCATTAACAGCAAATTTATGTTCCTATTTCTGTCTGCGATAATGACCATTTCCCAAGCAGTGCTATGGGCTCTGCTAATGGACATGGAATAAAGGCGGAAACTTGTTTAATTATGATGGAAAAATAGAGGCCATATATGCTCTGGCTCCTCAAAGGTGTCAGTGAGAAGGAGGTGGCGCAGGCCTGGGTGATGGCTGGAGCTGGCAGATGACTGAGGTCTGACATCGAATGATTGTAAAGACTGACATCGCACATCACAGTTGATTTCAATCAATTTCTGCATTTAAAAAGAAGCTAAAAGTACTTTCAAGGACAGCAAAACCTCTGTGTCACTGCCATATCTCATAGATTTTACCACATAGTCTATTGTGACTGAATAACATTAGCAGGGACTAGCCATTTGAACACCAGATATTTTCCCTGGTGGGCTGGTCAACCAGTGGGCAGCAAATCCAGCACAACCAATACAAAAAGAGTCCCAAAGCTAAGCACGGGCCATCTCTGTTAATACAGTGGGATTCAAAAGTTCATTATATGTAATGAGTCCATCTTTCCCATTATAGGTAGCTTTATTTTGCAACATCAAGCTTTCATAGCTGAAAGTGTTGTGCATAATGGTTTAGGATATAGGGTTGCCGCAGTGACAACATTTTTCCATTGCGGAAACACTGCACCAGGTTTCTCACTATCTGTAGACTGTGTGCTAATTTACTGCTATGGAAAACAGCTTCACATTAAAAGCATTTAACTGGTGAAACACAAGTTGACTGTTCATATTAAGTAGGCTGTATCACAGGAAAGTCAATGTGTTCAGTGACTTTAGCGCTTACCATTATTATTCATCAAATTGTCTACAGAGCAAAAGCAACGGTCATTTTCGACATGTCAGGGAGTAATTTTATTCAGTCTGTGGGAGTAATGGAACATCAGGGAACTGTTAGATGAAAAACTGCAGGTGACAGGCTGCGCACCTCCAACTTCTCAGTGAGGTAACCAACTCCTTTTACCTCATTAATGTTATCAGGTTCCCTGTTAGCACTGGGTTTAGATATTGTCAAATAAGCGCTTTTGCTTTTCCTACTTTGATGATAAATCCTGTGCTGTCATGTTGTCAGTCAACTCTCCTTAGTTTTGTCATGTTAGTGAGAGTAAATGCAATGGACTCATGTTACTCTGTGGTGCAACTCTGCTGCTGGCCCCACTGCTGCACCGAGAAGATGCCTCCGGCAGTTTGTAACTTTGGCATCCGTCATCTGCCTCAAGATTGATTTTGAAAAAAGCAAAAGGACAGTGGAGGCAGTGGGCAAGTAATGTAATCAGTGTGCACCTGAACAGTGTGAAACACCAGGAACACCTACAACAGCGGAAAGCCTTGCAAAAACATGATATTTCTAGTGAAGGATTCATAGGATAAACAAACAAAGGTTTTTTCTACATCCCATATGTTTTTTTTAAGCATTTTTATGGCTAGGACAGCTTGAGTTGTGACAGGAAATGGGATGACATGCAGCAAAGGGCCACAGGTCAGACTCAAACCCTGGACTGCTGCACCAGGACACAGCCTCTGTACATGGTGCGTGTGCTCTACCAACTTAGCTACCAGGCACCCCATCCAGTGTGTTTTACCAAAAATACATCGTATGTATCCTGGAGGTCTGACAAACATTCTGAATGCACTATATTTCCTTACTAATACAGTTTTGTGCAAGTCTTATTCATAACAGTAGCAAATCTTCAAATGGTTATGGTGATTGAATGTTTTTGAACTATTTTAAATCTGATCTGATGCTTTTCTGCCCCCAAGAGTCACAGAGGCCCTGTTTATAAGTCCTAAAACCAACACTTCCTCATATCTAAATGACTGAATAGGTCATGTGCCAGTCACTCCCGAAACAGCAACATAATACAACGTATATCAACATTCCTATAAAAACTAGCAAAAAGCATACTGGACCTTCTTTGTATGGTCACAGATTGGTTAGGTTTAGGCAAGAAAGCTATACTATATATATATATATATATATATATATATATATATATATATATATATATATATATATATATATATATATTTATATATATATTGACCTAGCCAACGTGTTTGGTTCAGTTCCCCATGAACTTATCTTGGAATCCTTCCACTTCTTCCATGTACCAGAGCTCATCACCACACTGGTCAAGACCTATTTCCAAGACCTGCAACTGTGCTTCACAATGGCTGATTTCACTACAACATGGCAGCGCTTGGAAGTAAGCATCATGGCAGGCTGCACAGTCTCACCCTTGGCTTTTACAATGGCCATGGAAGTCATCATCAGGGCCTCAAGTTTTGAAAGCATGCCAACCTGACATTCACATTAAATTTGTGTCGGATTCATATTGAAGTAGCCAAATCTTTGACAATATCAGTTTTCTGATATGTATTCTTAAACTTTAGACCCCTAGCTGTGAAAGACTATGACCAACAGTTTGGATGTACTCGTGTGGTTTTATCTTCAAATACAGGGGTTTAGATATTTTGCCTAAAATATTAGCTCATTTGCAGCTTCTTTGGTTATCAGAATCCCTTGATTCGTTGGCAGCTGGACTTTGTTGTAGTTTGTGTTCCTAGATTTCAGCAATTACTAAAACAAAAACAACATTATCATAACGGATAGACATGACGGAATTATAGGCATAAAATCTGGGTTAAAAAAAAGGCATTATCCTTTATAATGAAAATGATAAACTGACTTTCTGTATGTGAGAAGTGGTCATCTTATATTGCAGAGGCTGATGTCATCACACAGAAACATACATTTGAGCGCTGGCAATAAAAACAAGCTGCCTCTTTTGTTCTCACCCACTCAGGTTACCTCACGTTGACCTCTCCTGACCCCCCCTTCTCCTGAGCGATCTGCTATTTAATGCTCTCTGACTGAAACACATGACCACGTCCACAGCCCCAGGCTATAAGTCAAAGAGTCTGTAATGTAACACAGAAAGAGAACTTTTCTATATTTGAGTTAAAAACATGAATATGCATGCGTGTGTGACTGTTAGAACTTAAGTGCATCGGACATGTTGTAGAATCACTACATCTTTCAGTGAAACATGTTGTACTGCCTTGTGTATTGGCATATATTTCCTTTTTCCCTATAAATGCAGTTTGTCTGTGTGTGTGTGTGTGTGTGTGTGTGTGTGTGTGTGTGTGTGTGTGTGTGTGTGTGTGTCAGCAGAGTGACAGCAGACAGGGCTAAGTCCCACCTCAGACGATAGTAATGGAGACGTCAGCAGGATAACAGAGCCAGTACTGCTGACAGTCATCCACTCAGACAGACGCAATACCACATCCTATAGAGAGGCTGGACACACACTCACTCCAACTGGCGCACACACACAAGCAAAGCCTGACATGCACATAGGCAGTGTATTAGATGAGCATCATCCCCATTGATGGTGGGGATGATTCCATTTGCAGGACCACTCGGCCTTTGGGTGTTCTTATCTGGAAAGAGATGCTGTTGAGGAAATGCCTGACTGGATAGGGTGTGCGTGTATATGTGTGTTTGTGTGTATGTGTTCTATCTATCTACCTCTATCTCTATCTACTATTCTTTTTTCACAGATGTTTCCCTTTTTTTCCGATAAAAATGAACACATTTTTGTAGATTTACAGATATTTCAGTAATTAAATTGTACTCCTAAAATAACAGTTATATCATATACATAGATATTGTGTTTTTAACAGCAAATATTGTATTTCTACATATTCAAATATAATTTGACATAAAATATTTATAACTTATTAGGGATGTCAAAGTTAACGTGATAATAACACATGCATTTGAGCAGAAATGGATAAAGAAAAGGATCTTTTGAAAGGCAAGTTCAGCTTCAAAGCCCTGCCAGATGGTTCTCTCGACAAGAACAATGTTATTTGCATTTACTGTTGATGGGAACCGAGTTACCACTGAAGTAAATTAAGTCTCAGATACCACTTGTGAGCCAAGCACACAGCTGATGCAGAGAGGGCAAAACTACTGCAAACTACTACGCTGGACAGTTTGCAATGGAGATGCTTGGACAAATCTACAAGCGACAAACTTTAAACAGCGATAGCTAAATGGGTGGCTACAGCTTGCAGGCCAATTAACATCGTGGAGGACGAGGGTCTGCTTGAAATAATTTGCATCGCATCCAGCAACTGCACATATAACTTGCCTTGGAGAGCCACCACTGTAACCAAGATACACAACTTGTATGAAGACGAGAAAGCTAAAGTGGAGGAGATGTTGGGACGGACAAACACGGTTGCTCTCACCGAAGACTACTGCATTTCACTCAGAAATCACAGATACCTTGGGGTCACAGTACGTTATTTTGGCCCACAGTGGGAACTGTGGTCGCATGCTTTGACTATTATGAAAACAGAGGGGAGGCACTGACGCGTGCGCTGAGCACTTTATGCAAGAAGCCAGACAGTGGGACACTGAGCATAAAGTCATTAGACTGACCACTGATAGTGCAGGCAACATGATTGCAGTATCGAGACTGCAGCTCCCATTCGAGCATATGCCTTGCGTCGCACGTAGCCTCCATTGAGCCATCACAGTTTCACTACAGAATAGTCCTTTTGACAGCGCACTGGCAAAATGCAGAAAGGTAGTGGGACATTTCAAGCATAGCCCACCAAATGCAATGGAGCTCGAACAACAGCAAATTGCTCATCTTCACAAGAAAGAGTCACTTACACTGGACGTGTCAACCAGATGGAACAGTACCCTGAAGATGATCAAGCGTGTTCTGAGAAATGAAGAACCACTGAGAGATGCACTGGCCCTACATGCAACCAATGTCACCATGCCAACAACAGCTGAGCTGGATAAACTGAAGATGTTGGAGACACTGCTGGAACACTGCAGGTAATGTATTGATACTCTTGTTTATAGTGTGTTTGTTTCTTAATCAAAGTGGGTCTGTGTCAGAAGTGGTAAGAGAGAGAGAGAGAGAGAGAGACAGAGGGCGTGTGTGTGTGGGTGTGTGTACTCCATTATTATTATTATCTATAAGTACGCTATTTGCTGCTTTATAGGAGTGTAATAGGTCTCCAAGCTTGAACTGAAAATTTGAAAATTGCTGTATTGTCCTTCTGTTCTGTTTTGAAATGTAAGTGTATGCAGAGTTCCAACGGATTACAAACCAGAACCTGCCCAACACATTCTACACTGAGCTTGATGGCCATCTTCCTGGACGGATGACCTTATTCAGACAGAGGGTGTGCAAAACTGGGAAGACAACAGATGCTGTGGCGGAAATTTTAATAACCCACAATGAACAGGTGAAGAGATTATTATAGGTTGAACCTCTGTAACGTTGGACAAGTTCAATGCTTTAAATGAGCTGCGGAATTATACAGTTAGTCCATTTTGTTTTTGCTGATGGTCTGATTGCATTAAATGTGAACATGTTATTTGTTGATATATTTTCTGATCGGACATATCATGTCTGAATCTGGTTTGTTAAGTAATCGTCACAGGATGTACACTTCTATTTTTAAACTGGATTGGTGTTGTTTTGTTCAAAGTGATACAGAAGTTTAGTAAAACCTTTACCTGTATATGTTCTTGAGCTCAGTGTCAGTCTATATTGGTTCACTGGTATCTCGGCTGATTGCTGTGTGTAGAGCACAGATCTTCTGTTTTTCACCTCTTCATGTGTAGTCTGTTCACAAAACAACTCTCAAAAACATTGTTCTAACTAAAAACTTACAAACATAACTTCCAGGAGTTGGAGTCAAAAAATGTTGCCACAAAATCTTGTTGGGTAGAGCTTTGTTGGTGTGCAGCAAGATTCTTTGACTTGAACATTTTTCCTGCACATGAACAACAGCCTAAGGAATAAGGTGACTGACATCTATTTTTTTTATAACTCAATGATATTAAATAAGAAAGCAGTGGTCTTAATTCTTTTTTGGAAGCTGAATTTTCCGAATATAACTGTTTGAATGAAAAAGTAAATATTTTACCCTGAAAATCCCGGAAAGTACATCCAGTTAATTGCATCTACTTCCTCATTCTCATTCATTATATTTTGCATTTAAAAATATATGTATACCGCAGCTTCCTTATGAAATCCTTTTGAGTCATGAATGAAGAGGTGTAAGATGGAAGATCTGTGTTCTACAGTTGAGCTCGTGTTGAGCCTGAGTGGCAGGAGACAGACTTATACTGAGCTCAACAACAACAACTCTCATCAACTCTATTATCACATGAACCTCAAATCATCACATATTCCCTTGCGAAACACTTAACAGCAACAGCTCTTTCCAAAAGTTCCAAAAAGATTTAGTGATGGCTGGCTAATTCCATGGCCCTATGGGGTGAAGAGTTTGGTTGGGCACTATTTTCAGCCAAAGAGTACTGATGAACTCTTTCTATCTACTCCCAATGAGTAGGAATTGGGAGGCGGATAGATAATATTTGCTGGTGTTTTTAGTCGGGTAAAACTTTGTTACTCAATATAGGTAAACTTGAAAATTAAGAACATACCCAAAAAAGTGTAGGTTATCTGCTCAAAAGCGCAGAAAAAAACAATTGGAAAACCACACACTTTTCTATTTAAATTTAAAGCTATTGGACTATTTTTTTCACCTCGTCCCTTTTAGAAAGCTGTGCAGTTCTCCTGTTGCTTTTTCCTATATTTAGTAAAGGTATCGTGTAGTAAAGTTTGTTTGAACGGTGTGTGTTTTTTAAATTACCTTTGTACTACTTGGACTTTTTTCAACCCAACACCTGCTCAGATGTGATGATACCTGTTACAGGTTCATAATCCCTTACCTATCTGACCTAAACAAAAATGTTAATATGACAGTGCATTACAGTATTCAAACTTTAATGTAGTGCTGTATCGTGAGCAACTGGACTTGTTTCAGTTTCTTGAAGATGTTTCACCTCTCATCCAAGGGGTTTCTTCAGTTCTAACTGAGTGTAGGGGAGTTTGCAGGCTTTTAAACTATGTGTGGGAGTGTCCTTACAGAGTTGTTAAGGACACGTGTGAGCTCTGAGTTTCAGAGTTTGTAGGTTTTCTGTACACCTCAGTGTTGAGGCTTCTGTCTTCTTCAATGTGTACTGCACAGTCCAAGAAGGGCAGACTGTTTCCTCTGACATCTTTCCCACAAGTGGCCCTACGAATCTGAAACTAAGAGCTCACGGTGTCCTTAAAGACTCTGTAAGGACACTCCCACACAGAGTTTAAAAGCCTGCAAACTTTCCTCTTGGATGAAAGGTGAAACATATTCAAGAAAACGGAAACACGTCCAGTTGCCTACGTTACAGCAGTATAGCTGCTTGTTCCAGACTTATTTGTCTTTTAATTATGTCCTCAATGTTCCATGTAGAAAATTGTCGTCCTGGAAGCCGACGGAGAACTAGTGGCTGGAGAACCACTGGCAGGAACCGGACTCGGCCAGGCCCTTGACCAAGGGACTGGAACAGGACTCGGCCGGGCCTCCGACCGAGGGGTTGGAACAGGACTCGGCTGGGCCTCCAACCGAGGGGCTGGAACCAGTGTCGGTCGGGCTGCTGACCAAGGGACAGGAACCAGTGTCGAGCAGTGTCGCACCTTGTACGTCAAATGGGTTCCCAAGAATGGGTCCACTGGGGATTTGTCTGGGATACAGGATGAGGCATGGGCTTGGGCTGGTAGCCGGGCTGGGGCCGAGGTGGCCGAGATTGGGCTGAGGCGTGGGTTTGGGCTGGAACGCTGGGCAGCAGGGCAGCAGCTCCATGTTCTGCTGAGAACAGCAGAACATAGAGCCTGAACTCAGGGAGCCAGGACGCGGCTGGGAACAGCGCTTTCTTGGGGGAGGGGGCACCTTGTAGGCCAGCCGGGTTTCCAAGAAAGGAGACATCTGGGGATAGGTAGGCTCTGGAGAAGACAGGAGGCTAACAGGCTGTTGGCTAGCAGGCACCTGATCAGCCCTGCTAGTGGTATTCATAAATAAGTCTTGAAACCAGTATATCAGCTCCAAGCTGGTAACTGCTGGGTCCATATTTAAGGCTTGATCATTCTGTTACGGTGCAGTTCTATTCCTTAGGACCCAAATGCAGAGGGGGAGACAGGAAGTAGGGAAGGAGGGTAATAGGGGTGAAAGGACCTGGCAAGCAGGCAGGCAGGCAGGCAAGGCAAGCAGGGTCTTCTGGAGCTGGAGTGGAGGAACTCAGGAGTGCAGGCAAGCAGAAAGCAGAGCAGAACAGCACTGGAGATCTCTGCTCAAGCCAACAGAGACAAGGGAATTAGAGCACGGGCATAAAACACAGACAAACAAGAAAACGAGTTTCAAGAAACACTCAATCTAGGCACTGTGTAGTCACCGTCTGGGACGTAATGATCGCTGAAGTGGTAGAGAGACCAGGAAGATAATGCCAGTGGGTGACGAGTTGATCCTCC
The DNA here is from genome assembly GCA_039737535.1 of Lagodon rhomboides. Classification (NCBI taxonomy): domain Eukaryota; kingdom Metazoa; phylum Chordata; class Actinopteri; order Spariformes; family Sparidae; genus Lagodon; species Lagodon rhomboides. The sequence continues at coordinate 12,274,548 of CM077784.1, forward strand.
TCAGGTGTGCCACTCTGCTGCTGCTGCCATGCCCACAGACATACACAAAGGGAAGGAGCAGGTGAAGGAGAAAGGAGGGAGGAAAGGCAGAACACAGAAAACAGAAACACAACCAGGCTGCCACAGCAGCACCGTGACAGTCCTTTGCCAATGGCAGGTTTTATCCAGGTACACAGCTATTGCCAACATTAATTACTGTCTCTGACCATTTTACTGTCATTCAGAGAAAGGCAACTTTTACAGAAAGAGCTACAAGACTTTTGCAGTATTTGGAACCTGGTGTGAGAGGGAGCATTGAGTTGAAATTGTTCGGACAGCAAGGATACGGTTTTTATTCCTTCGTGCGGCATCACTGATGGATTTTAGAACTTATTTGGCTGTTGAAGACATAATTACAATCATTGTGAGTGCAAGGGGCGCTTGCCCAGCTACTCCCAGTGAATCCACTGATACATATTTTGCATCAATTTAACAGAAATTCTGCTGCCTTTTTTTTTTTATAATATCCAACAGTGCACAAGCATTGACTGACAGGAAGTTAAGTTGGGACTCTCATTTAATTACTGTTAGCACACATGCTGTATGTAGCCGACAGCGTTTTTCTAGATATTCATTTATTCATCCACACAGTTAAAGCGCATAAAAAGTGCAGGAAGAGTATCCTAGAAAGATTATTACTGTGGTTGCACGGAGGTTTTTAAATTAATTTGCCCTGATTGCATCGTGGGAAGAAAATAGGTTTTAACTCATCTGATCTGAGAAGAATTTTCTTAACATAAAATTGGCTCTTTTAAAGTGTTTCCTAGATCATTAAACTGATTTTGTACATTAGGGATTATGATTGAGATGATGCATTTCTTATATTGAATTTAGAAGGCAGTAACCCATGTATTTCTCTTTCTTTGTCCGTTACCGGATCTGACCTAGTAAGATTGTCATTGTGACTGTCAAAGATTGTCAAAGGGGCTAAAGACTTCAGTCAGTTGGAGAAGACCGCTAAACATAGCAATACGTCCTTGTATTGTAACTGATTAAATCCAACTGAAAAAAACAAAAAACAAATTACATCTGAAACTAAGACAATGTGTCCTTTGAAAGTTTAAATATATTTGTTTCTATTTCTAATTTGTCAGAATAAAAAACAGAATAACAGATTTTTTGCAGATACTTTATTTGCCTTAATAAAACAATACAAGTTAGCCTGTTTTGTAACTTAATATCATGATGTGGTCGCTGGGACGGTGCCTTTTAAGTTAATGGAAAATATGTTTTATTACTGGCCTGGATGGCACCAACTATCACAACCAAGGTAACCACAGCAATAGTTTGGACTCAAACGCATGACTCAACACAGAGTTAGGCAAGGTACTGTAATAGTCTTTACTCAGAAATAAGTTCGGTACACATGAAGTCAGTCAGCAGAGGCAAACACATCAGGCAGGGAGCAGGCAAAGGCGAGGAGGTCGGTGCACGTGAAGTCAGTCAGTGGGGGCAAACACATCAGACAGGGAGCAGGCAAAGGCGAGGAGGTCGGTACACGTGTGGTCATTCAGCAGAGGCAAACAGATAAGACAGGGATCAGGCAGAGGCAAGGCCGGAGGAAACACGGGCTGAAGTCGAAACCAGGAATCACTAGAAGACGTTTGGAACAAAGGCTGGGACGTTTATGCACGGGGGCAAAAGGACGAACTGGCAACGGACAGGGGAAACACAAGGACTATATATACACACACAAAACAGGTGAAAGTGATCTGGGTGGAGACACACAATCAGGGAGGAGGACGAAACCACACGAGCAGGGAAGGGGGATCTGAAACGAGAGGAGAGGTAAATAAACAAGACAAAAACAGGGACAAAAATATAACATGGACCGAGTCGTAACATCAACTTAATATGCACTTTTTGTTGCTTTTGAGATTTCCAAACCAATTGCATGTAATTGACCTTGTGTTACCTTTTTTGTCAATACTTCCCTCAGCTTTTGAGGAGTTCACTTTCAGCACTTTAGCATAACGAGATCCATGTAGCTATGTAAGACAAACCTGTTGTGGATCAAAAGGAGCAGCAAGTTACTGTGAGCACAGTGGCCGAAGTGTGTGTTCTACTTGATCAACAGGCAGCTGATAAATTGGTCACACTGTCTCCCTACCACTAATGGATAATGCATTGTTGTCATTGACTCCAATAAAGTATACACTGAAGTCTGTATCATTCCCTCCACTGTGGGCTTTGCTCTGAAGTTATGCTGCTTTCCACTGTGTGCGTGTGTGTGTGTGAGCATAGCCCCACCCTCGTGCAACCAGACAGCATCACAGAGAGCAGACATGTGGCATACTGAGCTGCTGTTAATTTATGATGTGTGATAGGCAGTTAAAACTATATATACTGAGGAAAAGTATCCAAAGATTTTCATCAGTATTAACATAAATTTCATCAAGTTCCGTATTGTGATTGGATCATTGCTAACCCTAAATTTAGCAAATTGTAATTACAATTTCACCACTTTGGTGCAGACTGAAAAATCTCAGCAACTGTTTGATGCATTGATATGAAATTTCAAACATTCATGGTGCCCAAAGGATGAAGTATCATGCCTTTACCCGTTTGATCCCTTTTATTATTTATTTATTTTCAGGTGGATTTCCATTATATTTGGTTCATATACAAGGTGCCCAGAGAATGAATCTCTTCACCTCTCCTCTTGCGCCACCTGTTGGTCAATGGTTTCACTTATACAATTAAGAATCTTGACAACAACTTTATGGATTGGCACAAAATTTGGTACAGACATTCAGTGTTCCCTGAGGAAACATCCTCAGTATATTAGGTAATCCCCTCACCATTCCATGTTTGTTTTCACAAGGAAATATCTCAACAACTACTGGATGGAATATGTCTTGAGACATATTAATAAAAATTGAACATTGTCATTATTATTTGAGGATATTTCACTGCATGTAGCATGCATCTGAGGAGTCGCTGGTTGTTTCCACTTGGCTCAGCTCTAATGAGAAAATAGATATGGGAAATTAGTCTGATTCTAGAGACAAGGACAAAAGTGTTCCTCTCTTTATTGCTGTCATGTCTCACTTCATGAGAATGAGGTGGTTTCATGCCAAACACCTTATTCATGTAGCCACGATGATCCATAAATTAATAAAACCTGACTGGTTATTGCTAGGAGGAAGAGGGAAAGAGAGGGGGAGAGAAAGATGCAGAGAGAGGGAATATGAAGGGCTGTACAGTGAACAATCTCTGGATAATTAACAGGAAGATAAACAAAACATAAATTTGGATATTGCATTTATTTGGACTACCACTCAAATATGCGTGAAACACGTTATTTTAATTAAAAGATAAATCTATGTGACATGCTGCTTCCCAGTTAATTATTCAGTGCTGTACAATAAAAACAAAACCCATTAAATATGCCACGCACTCTATTTCTCCATTAACAGTAAAAAGCGCTCATCCTGGGGACAACATTTCAAATTCAGCTGCTGGTTTGGCTTCTTCCCCATTTTTTTGTCCGTTCATTGCAGATTTTTTTCCCCTCTTTTTTCCCTCACTTTGCATTTACATTGCTCCTCAGATCTTACAATTGCAAAACACTTAATGCGAGCAGTCACTGCTTTTGAAATGTATGTAAGGTATCCATTACAAACAGAACTCTTTCAACAGCAGGTCTGCACAACAAACTCTAATTTTTACATTTTAAATCTTAGGGTTTCTCATTCAATTGGATGTGTTGACGCTGTTATGAAAAATGACCAAACTGGTGGAAAAAAATCAGATCGCACAAAGTTTTCAAATGTAAATTTTATATGTAATTTAGACAAATCATGCATTTCACAGTAACTGTAGGTTTCTTGGTTATCTTGTGATCTTTTTTGTTGAATTATAGCAGTCAGGTTATTCTGGATAGAAAAAAATCCCAGTCAGTCAGCTAATCTAGAGGGCTAATAATTTTGTTTTAGTTTTTTTCTGTCACCTCCAAACCTTGTGAAACAATTAATGAAAAATGTATCTGTATTTGGAAAGGTTTAGGAGGCTAGCACTTGTTGGTGCTGGAATCCTAGATATCGACTACTACCATACACCCATAGTAAGAATAAGAACCAGGTTCAAATACCATAATCTTCCTTAAACAGTGGGGTTGAATGTTTGATTGCTGTAGAAATTTCATGTATAAAAATACTGAAGTGTTTACAGCTCTTGTGAGGTACAACTGCATACGTGAAAAAAAAAGTAGTGTAACGCCCTTTGCGGCTCCAGAGGATGCTACATGTAATCTAATAAACTGGCTCCAGAAGTCGCTCATTGTGGATTTCAAAATGGACTCTGAAGTCTTCCAGAATTTTCCAGGCCTGCACCTATAGCTGCAAAGACTGCCCAGAGACCCACCTCTAAGCTGTGATTGACCAGGTAATCAAAACCCCAGCCCCCTTGTTGTTCTTTCTCTTTTCTCCTGGTTCCCCAGCCCTCTTCTCCCTCTGGGGCTGCCTTGCCCCAGTTCTTCTCCTGGCCCTCTTCTTCATGGAGCTCCAGCAGACCTACAGAACTATTCTCCACACCAACAGTTAAACTGGACCTAGATAGCACAATAGCATAGCACAGCTAAGCACAGGACTGTTTAACTTTGGTTGATAGAAATGCACATGTGCTGAATCTATGTGGTTTGTTAACTGTTTCAATGTTACTGTGATCTCTGTGTAGTCAGGCTTTGCCACATGACTAAGTTGATGTTAGTTCAGTATTGCTTTACACGGACTCAAGGTCTTGCATGCAGCCAACCACCTTTTTTAACCTGGCACCGGTCATCTCTCACACACTCTTTCCTCAGCCTAGACAATATCTCACCTACATGTTATATCTGTGAGCTCAGGGATGAGCACCACCATTGTCTCTTTGTCCCTCTCTGAACAAAGAGCCATGTGGTTTTCAGCCGCCATTTTTGGGTTAGGGTTAGTCCATCGAGTCCATAGAGTCCATCTCTCATCAACCATGCCAAATTGAACATAAATTCCCTGTAAATGTTGCATAATGCCCCAACAAGTCCAACAGTGTTACAGGAGTGCAATACTAGACCAGTGGACTGTTTTTCAAAACCTGCCACCTAGATTTCCTACCATCAACTTAGCTACAAAGTGACACCGCAGGTGGTCACCCTTTAAGCAACCCACTGACCTTCAAACTACTAAGGACATATGTATATTAGAAAAATAAATAAATGTCAAAAGAGATTAGATAAATTAATATAAAATATATGTCAGTGAATTGTTGTTTTCTAACATTAAATGTTGTACTGACCCCTCAAATGCCAGGTCTGTGCATTTCTGTGGCTAGAAAAAGCAAAATGCGTCTTCAAGACCAAGCCTGGATGTTGACACATAGTGACACTTCATCAAAGCTGAAATATATAAAATGACCTTGAAAAGTTCTTCTTGAGAGTTTGGTTGCTTCTTGGTCCAGTGTTTTGAGTAACACTAGCAGCCTTATTCTAGGGATGGGAATGTTGGTCTGTTGCCAGTCAGTCCAACACTTTGGTCAAGATTAAAATATCTGAACAAATATTGGATGGATTGCAATTAATGTTATTTGTGATACCCTCAGAATGAATAGTATTAACTTTGGTGATGCCCAAACTTTTCATCTGCACTATGCAAGATGTTAATTTTAATTTGTCCAGTCCTGGATTATGACCAAATACTTGCAAAACTAATGGCATTCCCATCACCCTCAATTGTGTTTTATATTTTTTGCTAACAAATGGTACCACGCTTATGTCCTGATCTTAGATGGTGACAATGATAAATATTTCCTGCCAACCATTGTGTAATGTCATTGGGAGCATGTTAGTTTGTCAGCGCTAGCATTAACTCGAAGTACCACCGTGCTATTTATAGTTTGAAGAAGTCGCTAGCATGATTCTGGACTTGTTTAGAGTCCTCCCAGCACCACCTTACCCCTCTATTTCTGCATCACATGGGTTGCTTATATACTCGCCTGTTGGGAATTACCACTTGGAATTGAGTGAAACATTTCAGTACTTGTGCCAGTCAGGATGCTTCATCTTCTTCAGAGGAGTGATTGACCTGAATGGTTTGAATGGATCCAGATGCAAAGACAGTGTTTGTCAGAGGTTTTATTGCAGAAAAAACACTGGTTCAAAGTACACAAGAACGTCTAGACTTCAATCCAAGTTTGATCCACCTCTTTAATGAAAGATTTTGTCTTCTGTCAAACAGATGCAGTAATAAATAATGATCCAGGATATCTATCTTTTAAATACAAAGTTAGCTACTGTTAATATAAGCTTATAGTTTGCAACAAAACCCCTCTCCTCACTTCTCCTCCCGTAGGCTATAGAAATCATTTAGGAATGTGGGCAGTATTTGGACTAGGATTGAATACTGCAGAATCCATTGCAGACTGAATTAAATGGGCATGGTTTCAGTTTTTTTCTCTTTTTTTTCATCTAGCACCAGTGATTATAATTGAGTAAACTGCATGTGCTACTGGAATGAGGAGCTTGATGGAGATCAAACAGCATGGGGACAATGGAATGGATTATTTTGGGATTACAGCAGGGGGGGAATGGTGTATCATTCTCAGGGATGGACAAAGAGTACAAATCACAGAGGAATCACAACAAATGCCATTCTCCTGTGTCGAAACAAAAAATGATTGCCTCATTCGAACAAAATGATGAAACTCTACTGATTCACATGCTTTAGCTGAAGGAGACTGGGTACGGGTGCCAAAAATAGAACTTTTTAAAACTCGTTTCCTTTAACCTACTGACTTTTTACTAATATTATGTAAACGTTAACACACACACAAATGTGTAGACACATTCAGACAAGCAAGCTACAGCCACCATGAATACAGTAGTGCATTGAAACCTAAAGCTTATACTACATTAAGTTATCTGCATCTCATAGCGTTAAGCTCAGTGGGAGAAGACCCTACACACTCAGTTATAAGGCAGTAAGAACAACGAGCCAGTTGGCTACCGAATTAAGAAGAAATAAATAAAATACAGTATTTCATGTACAGCAAGTTTTCTGTCGGGCCAAGAAGTTAAGAAAGTAGCAACACAATTTAAACCACATTTAAAGCAGTCTTCTATCGCTTTTTTTCCCCTCTTTACTTCCGCTCTCCTTCTTTCTCTCTGCTTTTCCCTCAATCTCTGCATGCATGAAGCTGGGATTGTATTTCTCGCCCTGCTGTTGTTGTTCTCATTGTGTGTGTATGTGTGTGTGTGTGTGTGTGGTTGTGTGTGTGTACATGAGTGTTTTGTCAGACCATAAACTCCTTTAGGCAGAGCTGTGGCCCTGGGGTTTTAAGAGTTTAGCCCTCCCCACCGCTGCATGTATGTTTGTGCGGTAAGATATTGACTTTCTTAAAGTCTAGATCATTTTTCTTTAGCAGAAAAACATTAACAACCCCCCTGCCCCCAACCCCCTACCACCGATACCAACCACACACAAAGTGCCATACTTTCTCATTCTCCCTCGCCCAGCAGTAACCAACAGCTGTCGGCACAACGCAGTTCAATCAAAGTTGATACTTTCTTTTCTTGCCCTTAGAACAACTTAGGCTGATTTTACAAGATCAAAACCTTCTATGTTGAATGATTTATGCTGCTTTCTTCCCCCTCAGGAATAAAACACAAAAATAAAACACTACTTGTACACAGAAAGAGAATGCCTCCTTTGAAAATGAAAGAACAACATGTGTAATATTCTTATGGAAATGGCAGTAAAATTGAGACATAAAGCAGGTGAATGATTATCAGTTTCTTTTTTTTATCATGTCCCACCCTGTGTAGCAACTTTAAAAGAGCTTATCAGAGGAGGCGATGAATCCTGCTTTTTGTCTGAGTTGATGGCAGAGTGTCAAACTCTTCATGTGAGTTGAACTTCTATCAGGATGTCACACATCTTTTTCATATGTACAGGCTGCAGCTGGTTATATTTGAATATTATGAACAAAAATCCCCCCACAGCTTGGTCCAGGTCCTTGCCAAAGTTATAAGCTGTTAATGAAAACATAGTTTTCAGAGGAGACGAGAATATAAAACAAGAGGGAATTCAGAAGAGAGTTAATGTTTTTATCAGAAAACGTATCTGTAAATGTCTTAGTCAGACAGTGTAGTGTAGGGAAGATGGAGGAGGAAGAGGAGGGCCTCTGAAAGCACAACCCAGTCGCCAAAATAATTAACGGTTTTGCAAATGTTGAAATGTTAAAACTTTACATTTCTTTAGGTTACATTTTCTATATTATGTTGTGACAATGTTGTGTTTAAGATCTGGTTAGGTTTAGGCACAAAAAACACTTGGTTAGGGTTTGGAAAAGATTATGTTTTGGCCAACACAAACAAGACTGGAAATGTCCCGAGGTTTACCTATGCAGTCTCGAACTGTGGTCATTGGCTAGCAGCCTTCTCGCCTGTAACTCCACCACCAGCCCCACATTTTAAAATAAAGCTTGCCGACAAACAGTTCACATATTATGGCAAGTCATCACTTTTGGACTCTTAGAAACATTGTCAAACGGTCTCGCTTTTGTTAGGTTCAGGCACAAAAAAAAAACTTGATTATCTTTAAGAAAAGATAATACTTTCTGTTAAGATAAATGTTCAGTCTTGTAACGTACAAGGTAATTTACTTACAGAACATAACTTAAAACCATCACTTTTGACCCATACAACCAACCCGGCTCAGAACATAACACAAGTGCGTGCTGATTTCCCAGTATGAGTGATGAGCACTGTATGTGAGTGTAGATGTTGTAGGGGCAGTGGCAATGGTGGTGTGTATCTGTCATCATAAAGCGGCCCAAGCTAAAACACAGTCGGTTCAAACTCCCCTTCCTCCCCTGATGTGGAGCCTGTAAGGTGACCCGCAGACGTTGAATTGCCAAAACTGGAGCAAAACAAGCCTTAACACAGCTAATGGGTGCTTTAAATACGCCAATTGATTTGTGTTGTATTTTCCGGGCCATTCTAATGGATTGGGTTTGTAGTAGAGAGGGTGAGAGTGAAGGGAAGGATAGAGGAGAGAAAGAGGTGACTTTAGGGGCTCTGGCCAGCTGATGGGACTCAACTTGACCCCCTTGTGTACCGTCCAGAGTCGGGTTACCATTGTAGGACTCTGAGTGTGTGTTTGTGTGTGTGTGTTGTTGAATTGATTTCCTCTGCGATGACAGCTCCAGTCAGGCTGGCACCAATCCCCCCTCCTTCTTGTTTCCCCTCTATCCCTGACACACACACGCCACCATCGCCGCCACTGACCCTATAACGCATACACACACATACATCGCTCATTGCTCGCATTGGGAAATTGGCAGCCACTGGTGTTGGGTTCTGGGTGGATGTTGTGGTGCCGGTGTGTATTCAGGAGCCCCCCTCTTCCTCCTCCATCTTCCCTACACTAACCGTTCTACTAAATCGCTTCCACAGATCATTTGATAAAACCCTTATTTTGGGAGAAACATCTCTTTAATGACTTCAGATTGCTTCATCAGGCCTCCCTCTTGCTTTTCTTAGCCTCCTTCCTCCCTGATTTGTCTGAAAAGTATGATTTCATCAACAGTTTGTAACTCTTTCCCCTCTCCGTTCTTACACACAATCTACTGTGCTCAGTTAAAAAAAAAAAGATGAATCACCTCACAAAAATACATAGATTATAAAGTGTTCTTTGTGAATGTTCACAGACTTCTAATAACACAGAGCGTGTATGTTTACATTGTGTTTATAACGTAGGAAGTGTGGTCTATTCACAGTGCTGTCGTGAAGCACTTCTGTTCATCTCATTGTCTTGTCGATTTTTGGTCAGTGTCCTCAGCTTAGGTCTTGTGGAAATGATTTTACAGTGACCAACATTCGGGTGCATCGGGGAGTATTTTCTTGATGGTACAAATCTATGGAAACACACACCTGAACCCCTGGATGTCATTTACCAGTCCAATTCATGATGGCTTCACTCCTGCTGACGAGACAAGGCATCCCCTGCAAACAACCCAATGTTACTCCCGTGGCTTCCATCTGCTCCTGTCATTGGTTGATAAGATGTAACAACACCGATGGTATCGTCGGGGTTCTTCTCCAGGACGTCTGACTCGGGACGTGAGCGTTTGAAGCGCCGGTCGGGGTACTGACTGTTGTCGAAGGGCATGCGGTGCACGCACAGCACGTGAGTCTTCAGGTTGCCTTTCTGGGAGGCACTGTAGGGGCAGTAACTGCACTTGAATGGTCTCTGGCCTGAAAAGAGAAGCAGAACAAGAGAATATCGTAACCATTTTAAACTAAATTAATAGGTCTCAGGCAAAGTCTTTGAGTCTTTTGATCCCTGTGTCACCATTTACCCTAAAAGATGTATACAAGTGAGTTTTCAATCAGAGGTTTCTCTGTAACCATAAGAAGTCTCTATCTACAGTGTAGGCAGATGAACACACAACAAACCCTAACCCTCCCAGACCAGGGCCAATGGGTCAGTAGTTTAGTCAGCACCACATAGTTCAGAGGAGGAGATGAAGTCTGTCTCCTTGCAACCTAACTATTGTGTTGAATGCTTTTCCTTACTAAAACATTTTCAAAGCTTTAAAAAATTTGAAAGCCATATTGCTGCATTGCTACTTTTCTTATCTATCTACCATCACCTGTTGATCAGTAGCATGACATTTAAGGCATTAGCAGATGCTTTTGTCCAAAGCGACTTACAGTAATTCATACATTCATACACTGAGGGTGGTGGCTGCCATGCAAGGTGCCGACCAGCGCATCAGGAGCAGTTTGGGGGTTCAGTATCTTGCCCAAGGACACTTCGGCATGCAGACCAGCAACCCTCTGATAACAAGACGCTGGCTCTACCCCTGAGCCACAGCCGCCGCATGAGATACAAATGGAGAAACAAAACAGTATCCACTTGTTAAAACATTGTTCCATGGTGTCATGAGTGCTCGACAACTCTACAGGGTACCTTTTTAGGTTCAAAAGGCTGATACCATTGTTTTGGTACTGCTATACTATTTTGCCATTCTATTTTTTCCATTGTGCGCATGTAACTATAAAATTAATGCCTTAAGAGTGTCTGTCCAGGAGCACCACTGTCTGTGTTCGAAGATGCTTTTAAAGTGATGCAGAACTTTTGCTCCTCCATGTCGTTCTAGCTCAGTGTGTACAGAGAGGCAGGCCTCCCCGCAGACACTCTGCCTGTCTGCTTTGCATGGCCCAGAGACACACCTGTGAGCCGAGGGGGTCGGTTTGTCTAACCTGAAAAAATGCAGCTGGCAATATGCTAATCCCCGCCAACAATACAGACACACCAGCACACATGTGTTAATGCTCACATAGGCCACTTGTGTTTGGCAAATGCAAGCAAGTTGGACCTCCAACAAACACAAGATTTGTATGAAGACAGCCAGAGATTATAATATTTCAAATATTTCAAATAGTGCGAAAAGCAGCAAGAGTATTTTACAACAAATACATTACATGCAGTGAGTGCTTCACATAAAGGTAGACCTATGAATGAACTGAATTACAGTTGAGGTGTTCTACAGCAGTGGAGCTACCTTGTGGCGGAAAACGGTATATAGCAGTGACTGAGGGCTCTCTTAAAACCCTACAGTGTGATTTGTTATCAGCTGGTGGTAATACCTTATACAGCTGCTGGTGATACCATATGCATAAAACCTGGGGTAGGTCTAACAGTATAAAAAATTGGATACCGCCCAAACCGATTGTAATGATGATGATGACTGGATACAGTGTCAGGGATGGAGTTCTATGAAAGCTGCTTTGTGATGCATGAATCCAAACAAGTTTGACAAGTCTGACAGGTATAAAAGTGCCTGGATCTTCAGCATTGTGGGACGTAAGAGCGTGCATATTACAGACTTCCACCGGCCAAGCAACTAACTTATTTCCAAATGTTATCAGACTGGAAGGATCAAAATGAGATCATGAAATGAGTCATTTTGTGGGGGCTGTGACGCTCAAAATAATGTATCCACCATTTTACAGCCTCCTGTTTCACAATGCAAGCTCATGGCACAAGGTCAATTTGGCTCCAAAGCCTGGTGCTCCTCTGGGGGCCTTGGCAGGAAGGTACAGGTGGGGGATTTTTTGATGATGTGTCATGTGAACGACTCGCCACTGATTTAAAAAGCAGCTAGCAGCATTTAGCCGCTAACTCAAAGGAGAAGAACGCTAACTGTCTGCCAAATGTCTGCCAAATGGGTAGCCGGCGATGCGCAAAGGCACCTTAAGCAAACAAAACACCTCAACACTCATTTCAACAGCCGTGATAATTGTCTGGAAAGCATTGCTTTTATGCATCACTGTAGACTTTGATGCTCTTGATGCCTCTTTTGCCTCTGGGATGCTGCCATTCTGTCTAAAATCACACAAACCGCCATTGTTCAGGGTAAAAAAGCAAAGCATGAGTAATGACAGGCCGTCTTTACAGCAGTATTGCGTTGTCTCTGTTTAAACAAATCTTGTAAGGCACGCCTCCCTACCTCCCCTCCATCATGTCAACACTGTATAATACTGACCAATATTCAATATAAAGATATATTGGCCTGTCTGTTACCCCAATCTGAACCTCCACCCTCATGGTCACAAGTCAGCTTGGCAGGCCTCAAGGCTTCGACTGGACCTTATCAAGGTGTGTTCACAACACGAAAGATTAGCCCGAGAAATCGAGACTGGGAAAAGAGGGTAGAGTTGAGGACAAAGAGCAGAGGAAAAAGTGATTTTCTCGTCTGCACAAGCCAAGCAGCACAGCAAGAGCCCCTTACTGAAACAAAATATATCCTGCAAACATTACCCAACACTTAATACTCGCCTCGCTTTGTGCAGCCGGAGAGCTCCCGCAAATTCATCTGAACTAAACTTTTGCAGCTCCCCGAGTCGATATGCATCTTTTGAAGAGTGTGCATACATCTAGTCCCCTGAACACAATAGCTGAGCGGAACGAGGCAAGGTATTTTTCTCTATCTCCCCCCCTTGCCACAGCTCCAGCACAGAATGTTCTCCCTAGATTGAATCTGATCATCACTGCAGCAAACACAATGGCCCCTAATAGCACCAGCCGTTTCTTTGAGGGATGCCGATTACACCGCCATCATAACCCACTTCACTTAGCTCACTCACTCACAGACAGACAGAGAGGACAAAACAAAATGGAGAGGGAGGGAGGAAGGAAAGGCGGGAGGGGCAGAATGAAGGAAGAGAGTTTGAGCCCTCCGCGGTACTTTAGGTTATTAATAACAGTACATTTGCCGTTACCCTCGTTTGCTTTTTTCCCTTTTTTTTTTTTTTCTTTATCTCTTATTCAATTTGAGATGCTCTAAATCAAATTAACATATGGGGTTTAAAAGAGGCGTGGGGATAGGTGCAAGGAATATCAATAGGTAAGAGGCCAGGAATTAAAGAGGAAACAATCTATTTGAAGCACTCACTGGCATACACATGGGGTTAGAGGGAGTGAGTGCACACTCTACTTATATTGTATAAAGACAGACACATGCACACTAAAGTATACACACACACACGCACGGGCGTGATGCAAGGACGCAGCGAGGCAACGCAGGATGCACGGAGACAGCTACTTTGTGTTCGGCAATCTGACACAGGATTTGGAGCCTCTCCGGCTTTCTGATATTACATTGTTTGCTCCGGAGCCACACAAAGGGGATTGCTACAAGTTTGGGAGGCTTTGGATGTTCCAGTTGTCTGAATTTCCAGATAAGCTAGTCAGCGGCACACAATGAAGGGTCTCTTTTATTCGTGTGCAGTTTAATTTCACACTCTCTTACATTACGTTAAGTCCGAGAGGCAGAATATCCCATCCCATTTTACACTTTGAGAGCGAGAGAGCGAGTTATGCCCCCAAACAACTCAACTCGTTTCTTCTTCTTTTTTTTCTCTTCCTCCACCCCTCCTCTCTCCCTGCTTACTTACTGTTTGTCTCCGTGGACTTTAAAAATAAGTACAGATCAAGCTTGGTTTTATCTCCGGGGAGGTGTTTAGGTAAGAAGAGAAAGTGTGGTTTGAAATACACGACTGGAAAACTTTTGGAAAGAACGTATAAACTTGAGTTAGGGTTGAAAATTGACATTGACTCCCCGCTGAGCAACTTAGAGACACACAGGCTATACTTTGTTATGGATAAAAAATTCATGAGTGGCTCTGTCTCTCTTACGCTCACTCCCACATGCGCACAGGCGACGATCCACATGCCCAGCGACTTCAAAATGGCCAAATTTGCCATCATTAATCCATGTCCTCTGGTCTGGGCCAGTCACCAAAGCAGCCCACATGCTGACTGTCGCCCAGCAGATCCACACTAACCACCATTCTGTAAAATTAGCTGTTTTCTACTATTCTTGTTTTTCTTGTTTTATCCATTTAATGTCCGTCACCAATCTCCCTGTCACTGGGTCACATCAGCCACAACTGTTGTAACTGCACGGCAGAAATGATTTCATCAGCATTGGAGAAGAAAGCGGGTGTTTTGCATCAAGAGCAGCGGACTTGAGACCATCATGGCCCGCGATGTCTTTTGACCAGCCAGCCTGACCGGCCCCGGGGGGAAGACGGTCGGGACAAGAGCCACGCTAATCCAGCTTAGTTTTGGTGCTGCCCCTGGCTAATGTCCGGTTGCTGGGAAAGGAAATGGATAAATGGGACTCAGGCTGACCGAACAACTCGACCAGTGGACCGTGTTCCAGGGCAACAGAGCGCAGGACGCACAGGATAAGGTGGGCCGGACTGTGTGTTTACAACATCGATGCTTGGTGCCCACACACAGTCATAGTTGATGGACAGTGTTTTGCTGATGTGGAACTTTTGATGTGTAGATGCCCAGGTTTGTACTTCAGGTTTGTATCAGCATGTTAAAAGATGGTAGATGGTAAGCTGGTAGGTGTATTTTGGTCGTGTTGACACACAAGATTCAACCATGATGTAATCGGCAGAAAAAAAAAATACAGTCATAACTGTAAATATGTTTTGTTCTGAGGTAGAAGTAAACAAAAATGTCAGACACATCTTTCAGCCCAGTCGCCAGGATAACTTTTTAGCAGTTACATGTATAGGCATGTATACAATAGGCTAACTATTTTAATGGCATTTCCACAAAACCTGTTATCACATTATATTCATATTACATGTTAATTGACTTGACTTAACTTTCCTGTCAGGAGGTGGACGGGACAATGGACCCGCTGTTCCCCCCATGCTTGTACCTTGTACCTTGAATATCCAGAATTTTGAACGGTCCCATACAGAGGTTCTCTCCTGGCAAGAAGATTCCATAGACTATTTCAAATTAATTACCCTCCCAATTTCCCAAGTTTTTATTTATTTTGCTCCATTCATATGTTGTTTCCCAGTGACATGACACAGTCTTTGTATTGCACTTTTGCTTTGCTTCGTTCGAGCAAGCACTTTGTTAAGTGCACAGACACTTTGGTTTGGTTTCTTTCCCAAAAGCCCTTAAGACTGAAAGAAGGACTGAAAAGATATACATAGATAGAGAAATAAAGAGTGAACGAGAGAGACAGAGAGAAAGAGAGACAGAAAGAGAGAGGGAGAAAAAGAGACAGAAAGAGAGAGAGAGGGAGAAAAACAGTGGTCTTGTTTTCATTAGTGTGGCATTATCTAAGCCTGTTAATTAACCCCCTAAGGCCCTCTGCATGAAGATCAGAGGGAAAGGGAGAGAGGAAGTGAAGAGGAGGGCAGGAGGAGACGATTCAGTGGGTGGAGGGGTGTGTGTGTGTGTGTGTGTGTGTGTGTGTGTGTGTTTGTGTGTGTGTGTGCACATGTGGCTGTATCGCACCGCTGCCACAAACCTGCCCACATTTCACCTGCCAAACATGCACACCCCGACTCTACCCTTCATCACCCCCCTTTGCTCTCTGTAATTTTTAAATCTTTACCCATGAACACACACAGAGTATGCGTCCATGTCCAAAGTCTGACAATAATTTCAGAAACATGTAGATTACAGAAGAAATTCAATATTAAGCTATTTCATATTAATTTTATTATCTTTCCCATGCATTCAGATGTGTTGATTAGTTGCAGTTCAGGCCGAGAAAACTTGATTTTTTGGGGGGAGGGTGGTGGTGATGGGGTCTTTATTTGATATGAAGTGACAGTGTGGAGTGACAGGAAGGACAATAGAAAGGGGGCTTATTGCAGACTGTCTTATACTGAACGCGTGGCCATATGTGGAAAGTACAGCAGAGCTCTTGGAAAAGTGTTGTCTCGCCTGCGCCTTGTGAGAAGAGCTATCTTAAGACGGCAACAGATGGCAGCGCTGGCATCAAATGGCATTTAAGGACGGAAGCTTTTGGTCGGATGCCAACACGCTGTTCCCAGTCTTTATGTGCCTCTGTATATGTGTGTGTGTGTATGTGAGGCAGTGTGTTTCTCTCTCTGCATATGTGCACATTAATACACACTATACTGTGTTTCTATATGTGCATTCATGCTTCCGCAGGGTGGGTTTGGGTAAAAGTTTGTGAATATCTGCACAGTCTGTGTGTGTCGGTGTGTACAAAACACATGAGAGAGAATCAGTGGGAACAATCTGGGGAAACATGAGGGCGTCTTTTTGGAATTCATGACACACGGCAACATTTGACAGGTCTACAAAAAACACACAAATGCATTTATGTGTCCATGATGCATATTAGACAGTAAGACACAAGTTCAAAAATACAGTGTAAACCGAGGAGAAACCTAAAAAAGTGAAAAAAGGTTCTTGACTATTTAAGAAAGCTGTGCGTGTGAAAAGACAGAGAGAATATGAGATAGACTGAGATGCACAGAGCGTCTGTAGGCAGAGAGACAGAGACACACAGAAGGTGTGAGCAATTAAATGTGCTAAACCATCTG
This sequence comes from Lagodon rhomboides, assembly GCA_039737535.1. Taxonomy (NCBI): domain Eukaryota; kingdom Metazoa; phylum Chordata; class Actinopteri; order Spariformes; family Sparidae; genus Lagodon; species Lagodon rhomboides. Next base: position 12,291,466 of record CM077784.1, read on the forward strand.
TCCAATAACCTGCATGCATGCTGCGGCTCCCAGATTACTCAGCAAACTGCAGCAACACCCTCACACACACACACACACACACACACACACACACACACACACACACACAGCACGCACGCACGCACACACACACACACACACACGCAGACAGACACACGCACGCACACATGCACGCGCACACAGACACACATAGAGGCAATGTAAATGCACTTACATAGAAAAATAGTTTTCAGACGTGTTTCACTGCTGAAATCATACTTTTTTAAATATGTATCTGTTTATTTCACAAAAATATCTGTGTTTATCTTTTTATTTGCTGTGGGCGCAGCTTAACCCATCAATGTTTTAAATACATGATTGCTCTACTACATTTTCTTTACTAAATGGTCATATGCATATACTTAATAATAATAATAATAATAATAATAATAATAATAATAATGCATTTTATTTAAAGGCGCCTTTCAAAGCACACAAGGACACCGCACTTGACTTTAGTTACTCACAAAATGTGCAAAATGTCATCTTTTAACCATGAACCTAAATTCATTAAATAATAAAACCCGCACCGTCAAGAAAATCTCAACAGAGTTGAAATAAAAGCTATGTTATTGAAAAAAAACGAATAATGGAAATGAATGAGAGGTTTGAATGGTTTGAAAACACAAGTCAGAAATGCGTTGGGTCAAACTGCATGCTTTTGCTTTCAAAACTAGATGCAGTGTATGAATGGGAGGAGACAGATGGATGTTAAGTTGAACTCAATAGAAAATGTTGAAACCACTGTTGACAGAGAACTGATCACAATAGCTTATACAGCCATAATGTATCATTTTAAACTCGATGCGCGTGCAATGCGGTGCGGTTCAGATCAAAATAAAGTAATTTGATTATTCTATGGAGGGGGGAAGAAAAAGAAGAAAGAGAACAAATCTGAAAGGCATTTATGTAATTACATGCAGAGAAAGTAGCTCTGCTTGTCAATTCCTGGATGCTGTCAATTTGCACAAGTCACCAGACTTCATGATCTGATCAGGAGGTACAAATAACATGAATGGCAACAATGCACCAGTCAAGCTTTTATCTTCCACCACAAATCTGGAGAAAATGGAATGTTATTAAGGATTAGCTGAATACCTGAATAATAAACTATATACAGCTCTTTGTTTTAACCCTCTAGCTACATATTTGGAAAATCTGCAAAACTGAAAATCATCATGGCTACTAGCAGCTCCTTTTCTAACCCGTGAAGACCATCTATATGATACTAAAGAAATACTCTGAATCTGAATCTGAGTCTGAACTATAAATAATTCTGAATGTTTGAAACTTTTTCAATATGCTACTCATTTTCTACACTGTCCTTCTGCAGGTAACAGCTGTGTGACAGCGAGCGGACACTTGCACATTGCAGTTTTTCACCAGTGTACTGCAAGACACGAGAGAGAGCGCGAGAGAGTGTGTGTGTGTGTGTGTATGTGAGAGATGAGAGAGAGAGAGAGAGAGAGAGTGTGTGTGTGTGTGTGTGTGTGTGTGTGTGTGTGTGAGAGAGAGAGAGAGAGAGACGGTGAGTGTGAGGTTTACAGAGATGTTATAGAGGTGTCTGTACAGTTTAGGTTACTTGTCGTTGAAAAAAAGGCTATCAAGACTTCCCCCCTGCTGAATAAAAGGAAGGAGGTTAGCCACAGAGTTCGAGACAGCTTCAACCTATAGGCTCACAAGGTGGACGAGCTAATCTCATATGAATAACAACCCCCTTTTCTAATACCTCCCATCCCACTTGGGTGCCGGGCCTAACCACTTTTCTGGCAGAAACCCTAAACATTATTTTGAAAGGCCTGATCTGAAGAGAAAAAACGAGTGTTTCAAAAACAGTGTGATATTTAATGTTTACTACAGTCTCTCTGATGTTCTCTGCTAGTAGCCAAGAAATGAAAAGTCTCACCTCATTGTTTTCTTACAGCCTAAAATCTACAACGCCTTCGATGCTGTGTCAATTTTATTCCTGTTATACTGAAAATGGTATCTGACATTGATGTTTCTCGAGGTATTGTGTGGAAGTTAGAAACCCCGGCGTTGTGACAACACTAAATCTGATGACCGTGAGCCGAGATCTGAAGTTATAAGGTTTGCCTTTGGTTGGCTGTGGCAAATTGTGTTAGCAGGGTATTGGTTGACAAAGAAAAAAAAAATATTACCTGAAAAATGTGGTTGCAGTTTGTATCTGCAGAGCACACTCGTCTGTTATCTGTGTTTGAACAATATGTTTATGATTAAGAATCCCCATTAGGAGCACAGAGCTGTGCCTCTAGTCTTTCTGGGGTCCCGATCATAAAAATAGAATCCAGTCATGCAGAGAGGAAGTGCAAACTATTTAAAACTTATGTGCAGACACACAAAAGAGAGACATTAGGGATGAGATGACAGTACAGTAGAAGCAGTCCAATTATTTGGATACTGGATTGAATAGATTTACATTAGTCTACAACTCTAACCAGTCAAACTCATTGTGAAACTATGAGAGAGTGTAGCCTGCTTGTCTTCTATGTTAAAGCCTTACGATGAATGTGGCCTGCATGAATGTGTGCCTTGGTGTCCATTATGTTTTTTTGCAATATATTTTTTTTCTTCTGTAAACTCTCCCCACACCCCCAGCCCCCTCCAAAAATAAATACATTTACATTACTTCAAACAGCCTGAAGGGAATTTATCCTTCTCCAGATTCCCTCTGATGAATTAAGAGCATTTCCCCCAACGAGCCGCCGTGTTGATAGAAAATTGGCCTGAAGTTTGGGGAATAGTGATTTGGTCTGTTTCCTAGCTTAACTAGAGAAAACCAACACGCAAATAACACCAGGGGAGGCACTTAAGGAGAGGAGAGGAGCGGCGGGGGGAGGAGGGGAGCAGGGGAAGGAGCTCTTTCAGCATCAAAGCTAGCTAAAACGTCCCCACCAGGGACTAGGTCCCATGTTAAATACTGAACTAGATTATTAATTGCTCTACCAGTAGGACCTGTTAATAAGAACCCAAAATAGCAGCTCCTTCCGCTCTGTCTTCTTCTCTTGTTCTATTTTCACTTTTTTTTATGACTTTTTTTTTTCTGCCGTGCTTTTTTGTGCTTGCGCTTAAAGTTTCTGCGCACTCTCATTCGTTCACTCGTCTGTTTGCTCATCGGTTCCTACTCACTCTTTCACTCATCCACTCTTATTTCACCCAGTCACTCCCTCACGTACGCATTGCTTCATTCACTCAGGCACTGACTCACTTGTTTTTTTCTTTTTCTTTCATTCACCTATTTACTTGTATTTTCTGATATTCGCGCATTCACTCAGAGGGGTTCCCAGCGTGCATGTGTGTGTGTGTGCGTGTGTGTGTGTGTGTGTGTGTGTGTGTGTGCAGACTGAATACCCAACCTTGCCTTATTTTTCCTCAGTCAGAGTCCCAGCTGAACTGAGGGAGGCACAATCTGCTGCTGACCTGTCACTGTTCACAGATAATGGATGCCCGACTGTATGGGAGTCCGTGTGAGAACGTGTGTGTGTACATGCCAAAGTGTGTGTGTGTGTGTGTGTGTGTGCGTGTTGTCATCCATGTCTCTCAGCAATAAAGAGAAAAAAAAAGAGAAAACGGGGGGCAGCGGGGGTTGATAGATATGCCGGCCACCTGCTTCTCACTCACATTCTGACACAAAGAGCGTCGGCTGCTCCGCTGCATTAATCATCATGAACTTCCTTTGACCTCGACACACAGCGCACAACAGCTTAAACTTCGGGAAACAGTCTGAAAACAGGGACCCCGGAGGACGGTTACTTCATATTTAGCGTTAAGCTGCGGGCCCGTTTACACTATAGTGAGTACATCTGTAGAAAATTATGCTGAATAAATGAAATCATTACTAGTCTAGAGGTCAAGGCAACATGGTGACTGTGAGGTCTGAACAGCAGGGAGAGCTGGGTGGGGAAACAACCGTTCTTGGCTCCACCACTGTTGAGTTACCGCTCAGTAAAGCACTGACACTGCCACCCTGCTCTGACTGTAGTGGTCAATAGGGGGAAGTTTATCTCAGCTCATTGTTGTCCGAAATAAATATGATCTATTGCATCATTATGGTGCGTGATTCCAACGTACAAGAATAAAAAGTAACAAAAGTTAAAAGATATTTTTGTTAACATTTAAACTTAACATCACAGGTAATTAGAGACCTGTAGTAACTGAGTATCACAATGTAATAAACATGCGAAACAAACTTAATAACAACTTTACATTCACTGGTTTGCTTTAAATGATAAACTAAAAAACTAAATTAATGTATTATAATATGTGATGAGAGAGTAGGATTTGGATTTGCTTTAAAAAAATGCCAAAGTTATCAGGACCTTTCAAGAAGAAAGAAGAAGCACCTCAGCTACCTGACAACTGTTTTGCGACCATAGTACCTCAAGAAGTACATTCCCCTGTACACAAATAAGAAAATAAAAGCATCAGGAGAGACTGAGGGTGGTATTCTTTGAAAATGGTCTTCAAGGATGTGATCAAGAATTTTGCTCTCTGAGTCAGTGTTTCATTTTATTATTTGGTTCTATGGCATTAATATACTCTTGCAATACATGCTGTATACGTAATGCATTGCAATGGTGGTGTCTGCCACTGTGCTGAATTTGCGTAGTGTGACATGTCATACTATTGGAGAGAGATGTTTGTGTCATTTTAAAAATGGAATGAAGTATACATGAAGTGAACTCCTGTACAGCGTGTTGGCTGTGGTGAGACCTGACATGCAGAGTCAAATCGGTCCGTTGTGTTTGTCGTGTTTGGGAGCATAGAGGCCGAGCTCAGGGGCAAATGACAGGGCGAAATCCCTCCGACCTTAACCAGCCACCAAATTACAATTCTGCAAATAATAATCTAATAATGTTATGAGTGTACAATGACAGGGGCATGCTGTATATATATATATATATATATATATAAACTTCTATTTTATTTGATGTAGTTTTAGTTAAATATAGGTTTGAAGGGAAGACCTTGGCCTGTAATTGGATATTTCTCCATTTTTGTATTGCTACTTAACTTACGTAAATGTTGTGAATGCTCCCTACATGGAGGGTTTGTTTGTGTTTGATCTCTGCGCGGCTCGTGTGGGTGGTGGATTTTGAAAGGTGATTTTAAAGGGGGCAATTTACCTGCTTGCAGTAATCACCTGCCTACAGAAGAACCACACGTACTGTCAATGCAGGACGTAAAATAATAAACTTCTCCACAAATAAGGTTAACGTTACCTCGTGGACAGCACATTTAAAATGTATTCATTGATTGATTGTTATAAGGAACAATGAGACACACGCATTGGCAATATCTATATCTATTTTTGTTGTTGTTGTTGTTATTTTTTTTAATATAATCTTAATTATAAGTTAATTATGAGAAGTTGTGTAAAAAGGCAGAATAAGCCAAAAATGTCAGTATCATTTGACTCTTTGGACACTTTTGCTGTAATTTTTGAACCATGCTTTGCAAAATTGTACTACTTCATTGGTGAGCGGTGACAACTGCTGGTGTGAAATGCCAGATGGATTGTGATATAAAAAAAAAAAAAATCTGTCCCCTGGTCACTTTCCGTCCTCTTGTGACCATGGAAACATCTGTATCAATACCAGAACAAAACTATACGTTGTGCGTTCACTAAAAAATGATGAGTGATTGCTGCTCCGTTCCGGAAACTTCCACTTAAAATGTGCCTGTATGATATCTTCACGACGGTGATACTGTTTGCTTGTAGCAGGTGTGAGACAATCTTCAGCTGAAGAAGAGCAAGTGTTATCAACACACAGACTGAAGTGGTGTGTGTGTGTGTGTGTGTCAGGGCAGGTCACGTAGCTCTGACCAGGTGCTCTTCAAGGACACAAAACAGGAAAAGAGGAACTAACACATTGTGTGTACGTACATGCATGTGTTTCTCTCACTTGCAGACGACTGAACGAGGGACGTGAACGAGAAGAAAACTCGCTGCTGTTGCCGCAGTGTTGAACTTTAAGAATTCTTCCATTGTCTGAACTTATCAACTCCTCTCTGGAAGCGTTTTTGCGAGGCAGGTAATATTAGCATTAGACGAAAATATCCCTTTTTCACAGAGATCAGCTTGTAAACACGATCAAGTCTCGATCGTGTTTTGCATTCTGCGGAATGTGATCCTGCGCACGGAATAATCTAACTCAGAATTATCTACCAGGGAGCTTAAATCCCGTCGGAGCCGACCGACGCCATAACTTTTTAAAACCTCTCCCGGTAGAGCTGTTATTTACCCCCGTTCGTAAGCTCTCCCCTCTTTTCTTATCTCCCTCCCCCGATTCCTCTCCCCTCTCCCCCTCTCCTCCTCTCTCCTCTGTCTTTCCTGTGTTTGCCTCCCTCGCTCTCTCCACCGGGGGAAGCCTATTTGTCCGCTTTAAGTGAAATCACTCAATTCTTTCAGGAAGAGACTTCGGAGGCCCCTGGTAACCAAGAGAAGGAGAGAGGAAGAAAGAAAAAAAAAGAAGAAGAAGAAAGTATGTGTGTGCGTGAGAGTCCACCCTCCAAATAAGTTCCATTAATCATGGGCCAGAGTCTAATGTAACTAATATTTTACAATTAGAGGAGACAAGATGGAGCTGGGGGCCATCTATCTCCCTTACACCACATGATCATCGATTCATAAGAGCTGAGGAGAGGGAAAGAGGGAAGGCCACAGCACGCCCGCCCTGCATAAAGCTCACACTCACAACACACACGCACACACACACACACACTTTGCTGGGCACACGTTAACACACCCACATACATAAGCACAGATGCTTAGCAGGAAACAGAAGGATGCATAGGAATGAGGGGACAAGCTGTTACGTTAGCCTCTGTTTGTATATGTTCTGCTTAAAATCAGGGCTGCTGCTAACATTTATTATTTATTTTTTTAATTGGCCATTTCATCGGTTGCTTTTTCAACAAATTCAAATGTAAAAAAAAAAAAAACAGATTACACATTGTCTGACTCCAAAGGAACATGTTGAAATTGCTTGTTTTTCAAAAAAAAAAAAAAAAACCTAAAGACAATCAAATAACAGTGATATTTTTCAGCAGCATTTAAAGGGTAAGTTCGCTCAAACATTACAATTCGGTCACTATCTACTCACCCACATGCAGATGGAGAGTCCGCACGTGGGTGACTTGTTTTAAAAGGCTCCGTGCAGTTTGTCCGGTGTAATCCAAGTCATGAAAAGCCCAGAGATCTCAAATTGATTTGAAAAATATTATTTACACATTCACAAAGTACCAAAATCTTCACTGTTGCTGCTGAGCTAAAGGAATTATAGCACGCACCCCATGTAAAGTTTGTACATGAGCTCGACGGGGCGTCAAGGCTGTAAATATTATCTTTTCAAATCATTTTGGGATGTTGGGTCTCACAGACGAGCTGTTTGGAGCCATTCATGTTTTTCTTTGTTAGTAGTTTTTTACGTTTTAAAACAAGTCCCCATCTACTTCAGTTGTTGAGGAGAATGCTGCAATGCCTTGCTGTAAAGTTACAGAACTTCACTTGATGTCCATGAATAAGAAAGGTTTTTTTGCATTGTAGACTTTGAAATGACTTAATCAATTATCAGAATTGATGGCAGGTAATTTTCTGTTGACTGACACATTCTGTCAGCATCACTCACTTTGTATACTGCATGACCGTGTACTTATGTCCCAAAATCAGTGATTTTCCTCCATGTGACAGAGCATGAATTAGTTTGGGACGGATGAAAATAGCAGAGAGCAGAAAACAAAGAGGGAGGAAATGGACAATGACATAAAAGCACAAAGGCTAGGCACTTAACATCCTTTTTATTTTGAAGCGCATTTGAGCGAGACTCTGAGTCCCTACTAGCTGCAGGCGTCCCTCACTGACCCTCCTTTTGAAGAGGAGACGCCGTGTCCAAGTCCCCTGTAGCCCAAAACATTTTGACCAGGCTCCATTCATTATTTTCTACATTTAATTATTCATTTACTTGATCTGTTATTGTGTGATTTCAGCTATCTGATCAGTCACTTGGTCTTTAAATGAAGGTTTAAATGCTGGTTTAAAGTCTTCTACACACAAATACAATTCTGGAAATATTAGATAATTAATTTATTTGTGATTTTGTATGCCTGCAATTGGTTAAATCTAATCAATAAAAGGTTCCCTAAACCCTAAAATTCCCTGAACGCTTCCAATGTCAGTCTCCCTCTGCAATGCAACATGCAGCTTCCTGCACAGGCTCCGCACCAAAACCTGGTCTGCTGTGCCCTCTGGTGGTCAGCCGCAGCGCTGCACCACCAGACCACAGCCATTCTAATTTTCTGAAGGAGGAGGGAAAATTAGAGGCAGCTGAACAAATGAGCAGAAAGACAAGTTCATCTGCAGGTCACCATCTGCCCAGCGACCAACTGAACGCTGGCATAACTGCAACCACTGCAGAGCGTCATCTTAAACCCATCAATCCACACGCAGACGAGCACGCAGACAATTATACAAGACGGCGGCGCGAACGCACAAACACGTGCTTACACACACGACTGCGTAACATGCGACGGAGGAAAATGAGAGGAAATGGATACTGGAGAGACGGAGAGAGAGAGAGAGGGGAGAGAGAGAGAAGGGGAAATGAAAGATAAGGGGAGAGAGTGAGAGAAAATGATGAGAGAGGAAGTTAAATGAAGGGCAAAGAGCGGTGTTCATCACGCTGTGAAAGAGGTCGCTTCAAATGTTGAAATTACTCAGCTGAACAACGAACAGCAACACACACACGCACACACACACACAACAGGCCGGACGGAATGAAAGATGACCTAATGTGTTCTTTAATCAGACACGTGTGTAATCTTACATCGAGATGCACGTCTACTCAAATGTGTATGAGTGGCGTGCACACATGCACCCAAAATATACAATATGATGCACACACTAAACACATTCACAGACACACACTGGCAGAGCCAGTAATATCCTGATTGTTCCTGTTCAGTCTCACATCCAGCCATCTGAAACATCCTCGGCCATGTGTGTGTAAGTGTGTGTGTGTGTAGATAGCAAGCAGTCAAATGGTTACTTTCTCCGGATGTGAGCTTTATTGGGAACAGACTTTGGGGTATTCGTGGCAGGAGGCCGCCCACATCTGGTGCGATGCAGCTGATCCGTTTAAAAATTAGTCAGGCATTGACCTGGGCAGCCTCCCAGCGGCTCGGCAGTCTTTAGGGTCCTGACGCGAGGTTAACCCAAGCACGGATTCCATCAATGTGGTGCGGATCAGGTTTCAGGCGACAGAGGGGGGCAATGAGACTGTGTAATATTTCCTCCTTTGAAAGGCGGTGAGCGGAGGAAACTTTGTGTTGGCGCTGGCCTTTGATGTGTGGGGGAGTTTTAGTCTTTTTTAGATACTGCTATGATGTTATGCAAGATGATATACTATACTTGCACTGAACATGCACACACACACACACACACACACACACACACATATGTATATCACTTACATTTTTAGATTTTTTCAACCTTTGTTGAGTATTTGACCTCTCACCCTGACACACAATAAACTGACACTCATTTATAGCTTGATTTAAACACTGACTTTACCTTTGATAAACCCAAATCAAATAAATGTTAAGGCCACACAAATGTGTTGAAATGAACTGATAAAATCCCCTTTATGATTAATACTTGTTTCCTTTCTGACAATATCTGTAAAAAAAAAAAAAAAAAAAACATAAAAACACAGTGTATGAAGACATGCTGTGTGTCTCAGTGTAACGTTCATAACTAGACATTAGGCTAGTTGTGATTATCATGGGTTGTGGAATAAAGAAGACCAAAATAATATCTGGTTTAAAACTATGATCAATTAAAGCTAGGGTCTACAATGTTGTTCAGAAATGGTCCTTCTGTCCTGGGAGTAGTCAATACATTATGTATTCAGAAAAAGGAGCGAAAATAATCAGACCTCTGTGGCAGCTGCGTGACTGAGAAAAAGCTGACCAAAGGCATCCGACCAATGAAGGCACTGAGAAAAAGCTGACCAATCCGTGCTATTCAGGCCGCATAGCACGGATTGGTCAGCTTTTTCTCAGTGCCTTCATTGGTCGGATGCCTTCATGTCCCGCCCTCCTCCGCGCGTGCACACGTCCGGTTTCACTGATGCCGGAAATATTCAGCACACTCCTCTGCAGGAATACGGAGTTCATTTGGTTACAATGGCAGAGAAAATGCAGCCACCTTACTTCTACCAACTCACCCCGCTAAAAAGGCAAGGAAAATAAAGTCTGAGGCAGAAAAGGGTGCAACGAAAAAGGCTCTGGACAAAGTAAGAAGTCGGACCCGAGTCAACATCGGTGCTGCGTTTGAGCGGTGGAGACAACTGGGGCATGCAGTTTGTGGGGGCGTGGCTTTGGACGGAGCACTGACGGGATGGGGAGGGGGGGGATGGAATTCAGAGGAGATGCCACTTTGAAATCTTGCTAGCTCTCTTGCTAGCTCTCCAGGATTGTAGACCCTAGCTTTAAAGGGACTTGAGGCAGGATTTCTGAAAAAATAAACATGCATTTCAAGTTTTAAATGCAAATGGGTGATGAAGCGTTCATAAACAAAAGGAATGAGCCCACCCACGTATCTCTCTGTTGCCTTGAACAGGCTGTGTGCTGCATAATGTACTGCAATTCGGGGCCCAAAATTCCAGCGCAGTCCTGCGGACGTGACGTCATGTGAAGCTGAATGCGCGTCCTCGGCGGCTTGTAAACAGGAAGAAGACAAGCGTGGAGGACCCAAACTAGTGTTTGTGTAGTAATGGATTCTGCTACGGCCACCACCACACAAAGTCCACTTAAAAGTCATACTAAGAAGAAAACGAAGGTTTTATCAGCGGCAGTCCTGAGTCAAAACGAAATTATGACCAAAGCCGGACCGGAACCAGAGTGAACATTGGATACGCATTCGACTCATGGAGGCAGCTTCAACTTGAACTGGGACTGAAAACAGGTGCTGACATGGCTCATTTCCTAGTGACCAGGTAAGAAAACACTACAGGACATGTTTAGAGTTTGATTTGGAAATCATATGAGTTCACTGAGGACTCAGAGTGACCTAACGTGCAAAGTAGCGTTAGCTGCTAACATGTAACTTAGTCCACCGCTGTGTAACACTGAATAGTTACAGACTGCGCATTTTCCACGGTCCTTTAGTCTGAAACCGAATAGTTAGAAATATGTCCCTTTATATATGGGACCGAAAGCCCAACCTGTTATCCGGGAGGTGACGTTAGCAGCTGGCTGTAGCCACATGCTAACGGTTTGTTTGTGTCTGTGTAGTAGCATAAGCTGCTAACACACAGCAGTCCCGTATCAGAGAGGATGTTTTTGTCCCCCAATATGGCGTCTTTGCTTTCACCTGTGCCCTAAGACTCGCCGCTTGTGTGTCGCTACACACAGCGAGCCGGCTTCCCGGCTGCTTCATGTGTGTAGGGGATACGGCTATCCCTACACACATCACAGTTCGCAGTTGTAGGCTACCAACGTCATTTCGCGGAGGCATGTGCGGAGGTCTTGCAGTAAACAGTCACGTGAACAGCGAGTAAAGTAATAACAGTGTCACAGCATCAGCTGCTCTGCTGTTAATAGTCGTGGTGTCACTATGCAGTCTTATTTCTTGATCCTGCCTCATGTCCCTGACAAAGAGAAAGTCAGTGAACATTTAGACTTCTTTAAAAAGGTTGAAAGTGTAAGAGTCTTGGATGTAGTTTTTAATTTCTTATTTTCTTTAACATAAGCATTATGATAATATATTTGTAAATAGATGCATCTGATCTAAACAGTCACTGCGCTCACATTTTAAAATTGATTTTTTTTTGAAGTTTCACAACAATTGACACTCCTAATAACCAGTTTACAAACACATAAAGAAAGGGTTGTATTTTATTGATCATCAGTTGCTACAGTGCAGAATTGTATAGTGTGTTTGTGTGTGGTTATTTTATTCATCAGAATAAGTCCGTGATGACAAGGACAATGTGACAGTCCCATAAAGCTTTGTGTATTTTTGAGTACATTTCACAGTTACTTCTGTTTAGCAGCTATTACAGCATTGACTGGTAGTGTTTTTCTCTCTCTTGTCTGTGTTATCATGGTAAAATCTGTTGTGAGACACCTGTTGTAGCTGGAATTATCACAGAAGCAGTTTTTTTCCTTGGTGTCTGTCTGTCTGTCGTTGGAAAGATTTTGTTTTTAGCAAGATACCATGACAAGGATGCAAGATTCATCACCTAACTTTACAGGTGTGTAGTTGAGATAAAAATGAAGGCAGATGATGAGACCCACGAGTACTAATGTGATAATGTAGTCATAACGACTTAGTGCTAATGTAATCATGAGGTAATGACGCCTCAGTACTCATGGGTCAGAAAGTGAAAGTGTTGATGGGCATCACTGATGGTGAGATCCCGTCGCTAGTCATTTTCTGCCCATCTGTAGTTGATAATATAGCCGTACTTTTACTAGATTTGGAATGCAGGACTTGTAATATTTTTTCCATTGTTAAACTGTTCAGATCTGAGTTTGACTTCCAGCTGTATATTTGAATATAAATGCTTGACCCTGTGTGCAACAACCTTTTGTAGATCTGCTAATAACAGTTTGGCCATTAGTTAATGTATCAGATTCTGTGATCTGATGTACTGATGCATGTAGTCATGTTATCTACAGCTGGTTTTCAGTCTTGACAGAATATTGCAGCTGCTGTTGGTGTAAACCATACTTATGTATATGTATGTGTGTGTGTGTGTGTGTGTGTGTGTGTGTGTGTGTATACATATATATATACATATATAGTGTCAATGTCAAAGATGTACAATGCACACTGCACACGTCTCTAATCTGCAGGCTTTTCTGTCGTTTAAATGAAACTGAATCTTCCCTTTACATGTCGCCATGAGACACTCTGAGCGTACTCGCGTGTCTGCTATCATCTCCATATTTTCCCCGCAGCTACTTTAAGAGCACCTTTGGGAGACAAAGTGTTGCAGACAGTAATTTAGTTGTGCGTATTCGACATCATGATCACAGCCCGTGAAGCTTTGCCATCAAATTGACAGAGATAATAACTTGTGTGGAAGTGATGGACCGCTCTCCAAATAGTTTACCCACATCTGATCACACAGTGACACTCCGACATGCCAGCTCGCCTTCCTGATTCTCAGTCTGTCAGAAATGGAGAAATTAAAAACATGAAACAGACCGTTGCACCGTGACAATCCATTTTTTTTAGTTTGAATACATTTTATTTTTACTATAAGTACAGTTCAGTAGTTACAAAACGAAGCATCTGCCATGAGGGTACAGCGAAACATAAAGAGTGTTCAGCTCACAAGACAGGTTTTGTACATAATATGTGGAGTGGAATGCTCATTATAGCTGGTTCAGAGAAGGAGAGAGCCCAAGCGAGACTCTCGCCATTAATCTCTCATCTTTACACCCCTGGAAAACAGAGATAGGGTCAGAGGTCAAAGCCATTGGTCAGTGCCTCCTGCAGGATTCGTCTGATTGGTTTACTCAGACCCCATTTCCAGAATTCCTCCCTTCAAACACCCTGTTATATTTCCCTACAACCATTACTTCTCACTTTTCATATGTCTCACTCTTATTTTAGATTTGACTCCCCTCTTTTCCTGGCATATTGAAATTGAAAGAATGGTTAATTGTAATCTACAAGAATCAAATTAAAAGGGAACAAAAAAAGTACAGGCTGTACTGCAGCAAAAAATCTCCTCAGGTTGGAATTTTGAGCGCTGGAAATCATCACTGAAGCAGTCACAGGCCTATGCTGCAGGTCGAAAGGGTATTAGCATACAAAAAGAAATCTGGGTAACAATTTGTCAAAGCCACATACAGTATAGAGGTTGATCAAACTAAAATAAAGAAGTATTATATTTGAACTGTACATACCGCATTAGAATTTTTTTCTCTGGGTTCACAAAAAATGACGTAGAAACATTTCACAATGCCAAGGGACACACAGACACACACCTTCAGTTTAGTTAGTTAGCTAGTTTTGTACTGTATAAGTTGGATTTATAATACTATCACAGTGCAAAATACTTCTGAGAACCAAAACAAATGAAAGAAATAAGAAAGGATAAAGTCCCTCTATGCATAATGGATTCTGTATATATGGGGGCAAATATGTTTTCAGCACAGGAGACGATTGTCATCTTTTTCCTCTTTTTTTTTTTGATCAGTAAATGGAGAAGGCATTAATGTACAGTACATATAAAAATTAAAAATAAAATCAACCCTACGTCCTACGGTCTAGCACAGCTACATAGCTTTGTAGAAGCAATAACAGATGACTGGTATCTAAGGCTATACACAATATGTCTTTTTTCCAGTTTTTTGTTCGTTTTTTTTTTCTCATCTTAAAGTAAATACATCAAACCATTTTCAGTAGTCAGTAACACTGTGCAACAATGATCAGTGGCAGTATTTTAGAAACACCTGCGACACTAGAGTCCTTGAGGTTGACATGAGAGATGAAGAGAAAAGGGGTGGAGGGCGATAAAGAAAGAAACTGTTCCCCCTTTTTTTTTTTTGCTTTTGAGATCTTTTCTTTTTAAGATTTTTCTCTGTCAAACTCTAGAAGAATGCCTACCTTTTTGAGAACGTGGCCGTGTAAACTACTGTCACTTCTTTGCTTGTCCTCGTCACAAATGCTTTAAAACTTTTTTTTTTTTCTGTTTTTTTTTTTAACTACTGTATATCTCTCTATGTACATTAAGCGTCTACGGGCGCCGAGTTGAATGATACAGTACAAGAAAAGAAGACAAAGGGAGTCATATAGCAGGGTGAGGGCCTGTAGTGGCCTGGTTATGGGGGATATAGTATTATAAGTACATTTAGGGCAGTTTGAATATATTCTGTCTTTGTCGCATCATCATTAGCACCACCATCATCGAAAGTCTGTGGGTTTTGTTTCTTCCACCAGCGATACCATCTTATTCTGGAGACAAATGTGTGTGTTGTAGATTGTCACATGGTGCCTTGTCCTTTATTAACCATAATCAGCGTGATGCATGGTCGTGGGACATAAATAGTAACTATATGACAGCTGATAGGAGAGCCAGAGGTGGCTGTTATGACAGGTAGTGTGCTTGGTCTCTGTCAACAGTCCGGTAAAGTTGAGTTTCTATTCTACAGAAGAATACATTCCAGCTACAATATAATGGTGGTCCGTAGAGAAATAACTGACGTCTTCGTTGAACAGGAGGAGCAAAGTCTTTGAAAGCATTTGATTAAGTACTAGACTTCAACCCTAATTTAAAAAAAGACACACCTTTCTAGCTCAAGGAATGTATCAGAGATTGCGGTGCCAGTTACAGGAAGTGCTAATCAGACAGGTAGTTTCATCAAAAGAAAAACAGAAAAACAAAACCAAAACATTGTATAAGAGAGAAGACAGCGAAGACAAGGGGCATTCAGACCACAGGAGACAAAACAGCAAAGTTGCCATCACTTGCAAAAGTCATTAGGTCCATCTCGCAAATCCGTCCCCACAGGAAAAAAACTGTCCCAAACTTTCCTTCATATAGTTCTTGCCTTCTCTTGACTCTGACGGTAGTATGTGTTTTTTTTTTTTTCATCTTAAATAAAGTCTTTGTAATAGTGTATTCCTTCATTTATCCTTCATCCTCCTCCTCATCGCCTTCATCATCATCATCATCATCACCACCATCCTCCTCATCCTGCCTTGCTCCGGTGTGGGCCGTTAGTCTTTGTTTACAGCGTGGGCGTCCAGCCCCTCGGGGTCGCCTAGGTTATGGTTGTTAGGGTGGTTAAGGTCGTTGTTAAGATGGTTGGGGTCGTGGGTCAGCGCGGGGTCATGGGTCATGGGCTGGTCCTCCTCTCCTACCCAGAGATGCACTACGGCCAATGAGAGAACAAGAGGCAGATTAGCACCACGGACCCAACACACAGAGCCTCCCTGCAGTACACACACACATACACTTTTACATCAATGCATCATCATCGGTCAGGGGCCAAATTGATGGATTCAGTCAATGTTTCACAATTTTCCCTGGCCTATTGTGATAAAATGTATCATTTCACCCAAATTACAGATTTTTTTCTCACTTACCTGCAGTTATAGCTAGTTTTTAATATAATTTTGGTTTAATTTGTCCAGGATCTGAGTGGAAGTCTCTGACCAAATATAAAGGAGGTGAATGATGATGAATTTGATTGTGGTGGTCTCATCATTAAAAAAAAAAGCATTTGAGGGACTAGTGTGTGTGATTTAGTGGCATCTAGTGGTGTGGTTGCAGACTGCAACCAACCGAACTTGCTTCATCACCTTACCCTCCCCTACGCTGGTCGCTAAAAATGTGATAAACATCCAAACGGGCCCTCTCTTGAGTTTATGTTTGCCTCGTCTGCCTTGAGCTAATGTAGACACGTGGTAGTTCAACATGTGGCACTCTGTGGAAGGGGGCACGCATCCTCTGTAGATATAAACGGCTCGATCGAAGGTAACAAACACGTCTTGAAGTCTTAGTTTCAGGTGATTATACACTTAATGAAAACATAATTCTGAATATTGCATTCCATTTCTGCCTAAATCCTGCACGGGGGACCTTTAAAAATGCAGCTGTATTTGTCGTGCTGGATAATCCATAGATCTTACTGTCAACAATTTTTCTGGGGATTATTTCATTTGTGTAAAGTAGTCCCAGTGAAAACTATCCAGAAACAAGTCTATGGACGATCGTTGTATTCCAGGGGTGTAATAAAAGGAGTAATATGAAGAAATTGCTTGCAAAACTGAAATCAGTTAAATCAATATAATGACAAGTTGTAGTGGTAGAATTAGCAGATGTTACTGTAAAGAACTGGGTAATTACAGAGAACAAATAATGCAGAATGAGGAGGTTTGGTTGGTACATATATGGGAATTAAGCTTCCACTAGACTTTGTCTGTTAGTATTCAGCATAGTATCCCTTACACAGTTTGTCAGCAGATAATATAAATTGTGAGGTGTCACATTTTAACCATAACTACAGTTAACTGATAATTACTTCTGCACTGCCTTTCAAGTGGAGCGTGAACTCTTTTATAGAAACGTGCAGGTCATCTCCATTTGACAGAGAACGGCACAGTAACCTTCACACTGGACATGGAGTGAACAGTACCTTGAAATGGAAATGACAAATACATTAGGTATATAATAGTGAAAGTACCGGCTGCTACGTTTATTTTGTGCAACAAGAACGTTGGCACACCGACCGAGCCTTAAAAATGAGAGCAAACAACTCAACATATTATCTGCTTTGGGATACAAACGCTAAATTCTCCATCACTTCACCAAAGTATTGTGGCAACTTGATTTCCATGTAACTACATATCAGTTCTACAATAATCTTACCCCGTAATTACATAATACTACATAGTAATAGCAGTAATACCTGGTAAGTTTACACTCTAGTATGAATGTAAATTAAAGGGTTAGTAAAGTCTGATCCTATGATAAATGATTTCCACTTGATTCAGATTCTACCGTATACGAGCTTCGCCTATTAATAAAAAAAAACAAAAAAGAGACAACTAGGACTAGCAACAGAAAAACCTTTGTGCATTTAAAGTTATCTGATGTGTTGTAAATACTTATGTACTGACAATATGCAGTTTGTATCTGTACCTGCAGGACATATTAACAGGTAAACACTGTAAAATGAAGTACATTCAGATATCATAACTCTGCAGATCATCCACGTCCATACAGTATAACAGAGATCAGGCCCTTGAAGTTAAACGTTAAGCTCATTACGGCAGCACTACTGTTTTGGGCTTTGCATTGCACTCTAGGGTCTAATTGTTATTCTGTCCAGCCTCTCACGTCCTCCAACAATCACTGTAAATAACTATTAGGAAGGCGAGAAGCTGATCTTTATATATGCAAGGTCAGCAGCGCTTTCGGGAGATTGCTACATCTACTGCACAAATCTGCATTTATTCGTTCCTAATTTTATTTTTGCGTTTTTTTTTTCCGTACACAGGAGCTTACACAGTGAGATTGTG
Source organism: Lagodon rhomboides (assembly GCA_039737535.1). NCBI lineage: Eukaryota > Metazoa > Chordata > Actinopteri > Spariformes > Sparidae > Lagodon > Lagodon rhomboides. The sequence continues at coordinate 12,309,569 of CM077784.1, forward strand.
AAATAATCATCTCTAAAATGATCCGAGACGCCACTGTAACACATTACGGTTATGACAACTGGAGTAGTTTCATACTTGTTACAAGCGACTTGCTTGGCTCAATAAGTGTGACAGGGAGTGTGACAGTGGGTGAGAAGTGAAGTGAGTAATTCTAATAAAAAAAAAAGTTTTAAGACTCGGTGAGACAGTAACAAATGCATAACTGTAATTAGGTCCCACAGCAGCGGCCGCTAAATAATACAACTTGTCCCCGGCCCCCCCCTCCTTTTTCTACACTTTCATTCCCTCAGCAACTTCTTAGAAAATTATTTTGCAATAAAACACAGCTGAACACATTTGCATGTCATGTTCTTTTAAAGTGGTGTTATGAATCTGACAAAACCAAATTAAAACACGGGGTTTATTTGAGCTGTGCCTTCGCGAGGACGGAAATGGATATCGAAATGAAAGGAAGTGGCGCCGTAACAGAAGGAAAATAAAGAGCTAATAACATGATAAAACATCTCTTAGATTCAGCGCTGGGTAATAACTCTCTCGCCGCCGCGCATGCTGCGAACAAACCCCACATCGCCGCGACCGACACGGCCTTCTGCTGTTAACGCTCCATGTTACTCACAGCGGACGCTTCCAGTAATACTGAGGATAACTACAAATAGCTTGTTTTAAATTCTAATGATTCTGGTAGAAGCTTTCATTGAAAAAAACTGGGACACAGGAGATTAAATCAGATTTTGAACGTGCACTTATAATATCACATATCGTACGAGACGTCGTTAATGTGACTAGTTGTGAGTTTACAGCTGTGTACGCTGAAGGGCTGGTCTCGTTCGTAGTAAACTAATACGTGTTATCTCATCGTATGTGCAGTGCATCTCAGATAACAATCCCTCAGCAGAGGAGGATGTGAGTTCATAGCCAACTTCCACCACAAGATGGCAAGCTAACACAGTAAATAAGACAATGAAGCCTATGTATAAATAGCTGAGCATACCTCTGCATACATTCAGACCAGTCATTTCCCCCATCGGTGGAGATTCACTTTCAACGTTTCTGCATTAAAAGTCAAAATTAAATGAGAAGCTAATTCACTTCACTTGAAAAAAGCAAAAGAAGCCACCGTGACACATCTGTCATTTGTTCCCGTCCCTTAGAATTACTGTGGCATTTTTATGCTATGTATAAAATCAACCATAACTAAAATAAAACAAAAATAAAGTTCCCCCCGTTCTGAAGCTTCAAAAAGTCTCTCGTCTGTCCCCGAGGGCACTTCCTGCCTTTGACTTCCCTGTAAAGAAACTTCCTGTAACGAGCTCCAGATTAGGCTCCATATTTGATTTTCACTGTTCATTAACTAAGCCACCTGGAATGTTATTATTTAAGCACGGTGCTCCTTCTCCCCAAACAACTGCCGCTGCGGAGGGGGGCGGGGGGGGGAGAATTTCCTGGCCAACTTTATAGATTTAGCATAACTTCCCCTCGCAGTTTTTAATTTCCCATTCGGGCAGGCGGCAGATGCACCTCACAGACACAGAGAACCTGCCTGGCATTCATTTATCACATGAAGGCTGCATGCACGGCTTATTTATTTGTTTCCCTCAAAGAGTCTGCCCTTCACGGGGGCTGATGCGGCGTGCATACGCGATGGCAAACTGATATGGATTCAAATCTACAGGTGTCTAACTATCATTCTCTCATTTAACGACGGCAAAGTAAATATACACTAAATACTTATATCTCCACGACGCTCTCAAAGCACAATATAGAAGAGCGAGTGCGCCCTCTAGTGGCGTGCGGCGAGACGGCAGATGGAGACAGTGGTGGTTATTGGAGAGGAGAGGGCCCGGGAAAGGAAAACATATGGCGTGAGGACACACAGCTCCAGGATCCATCCACTGTTAATACATGTGTCATGCTTAACAGAATGGATAAATGGGAAGGAGGATGGAACAATGGCATAACACTGCACTCTGAGCATGTGTCGGGGACCGCCTTGGGATACGGTGGACTGTGTGTGTGCGTGTGTGTGTGTGTGTGTGTGTGTGTGAGGAAGTGTGAGTGTGCGGTCTCAGAGGCATCACCTCACATTAATAGCAGTCTGTGAAAACATCACACAACAGGCACTTACCAAGTGGAAGCTGGCATTTTGCAGTGGCACATTTGTGCGGCATTTCTTCGTATTAAACGCACTAATGACTAAGAAATGCTGATGCCACTCTCTCAGCAGTTTCCTACTTTATCATTTCTGTTTTTGACGACCATTAGGGTTTACCTCGTGAATATTTGGGCGGTCAGTAGGTATTTAAACACAGAATGAACCTGCTCACCCCCGGCTGACATTTTGTGCTCAGTTTCAGTTAATGCTTCTGAAAGGCTCCGTAAGATGCCAGAAAGGATGTCTCCACTCCATTTGTTTGAATGTCTGTGGTGCTCACAGTGTTGTTTAAACAGTGTTCCTGTTACTCTGAATATTCCACGGAACACACCGTCAACGGTTTATTATCACTTCTGTAGTAAAGTAGCTCATGAGCACTTCTGTGAAAACTCTTGAAAGCGAGTTCTGTAGAATATCCAGAGTAATAAGAGTATTTTCTTTTGGGTAGACACGTGTGTTCTTTTATTTTACAATGCTGTAAGCGCCACAACTGAAAATCTACTCCCCTCCACTATATTAAGGTGGAGGCAGTCTCTCCAAATCTGACTAAATTAAAGCCAAACTATCTAACTATCCACTATCCACTATCTGGATTAATATATATATATATATATATATATATATACCACTAGAACGCTGGGCTGGACTAAGGGCCACGTGATACATTTGTCACAAAATAATTAACACAATGGGAGGGCAGGAAAATAGCCTTTTATTCATTTTTTTCAGCTACAGTGAAGATTTTGGCTCTAAAGGGGTGTAAATAAGGTGTTTTCAAATCAATTTGGGATCTCTTAGCTTCAAGATGAGCCATTTTTGTTCATTTATTTATTCTTATTTTCATTTTTAAATAAGTCCCCGTCTACTTCAGTTGTTATTAGGATGCTATAATGCTTGTTTTGAGTAGATAATGACTGAATTTTCATTTTTGGGGCGAACTGTTCCTTTAAGGCAGGATGGGGAAAAGGTCGCACTGTCCTGAACTCAGATTCTCTACTCCACTGAACTGGGATGCAGCTGACCGTCCGGACGCACACATATTAATGAAAAGTTGTCTTTAAACCGCGATATATCAGCCTCCTATAAAAGAACTATAAAATCACGATTAAAGTAGTGTGTGCGCGGCGAGTCATCTGTCACCACGTCTATCCATATGGACTTTAGAGGGTGTAGAGTCGAGCTCGGGGAGCCCTGTGTGTGCCACTGAAGGTGGCTGTGGCTCTTTGTTCCCCCACTCAGGCATCCGAGCCCTGCACTAGCAGAAAGTGTTGTTCTTGGCACAGCCCCGTCTCATTGTACAGCCCAGTATTTATAAATATGTAAATATGAGCGGCACCAGGCATAACACGGCCTGCTTGTATACACCGAGGAGGAGCGACGAGGAAGTGAACGCACACACACCGCCCCCCCCCTCCAAAATTGTATTTTTAGATGGTTTTAATGAATACAGGATGTTTATAGTTACCATTCCCTGTGATTCACACAAAAGACTAGAAAAATCCACATCCACCCTGCCACCCCTCCGCTGCACCCTTCCCACACTCCTCCTCCCTCCCTCCCTCCCTCCCACAATCCCTCAAAGCACTACTAAAGAAGAAGAAGGGGTGAGGGAGAAAAAAAAAGAAGCAAATTTGTGGTGAAACGCAGCAGGATTGTTGTGCTCTCAGCCTGCTTTCGACTCAGATCCCTATTAGACAAACATAGTGCGGTGTTAAGGTGCAACAAAGAGTGACAAAAACTCCTGCGCGCAGGTGGAGAGTGGGGCGGGTGGGGGGGGGGTGGTGGTGGGTTGCATGTGCGCGAGAGAGAGAAGAGACGAGACGAGCGGCAAAAAAAAAAAAAAAAGCTTCCTCACGAAGCGACTTCAAGGCGGAACGCAATTTGTGTGTTATTCCTGTTTTTTTAAAGTCGCAAAAAATAATACAAAAGCCGAATCAATATGTGCACGAGGCGGGTGAGAAAAGGATAGCTGCTCTCTGTTGTCTGTGATAATGTGTGTTTTTTTGCGTGTGATGACTCCATGTCAACTTGTTTTCTTTTTATAAACTCAGTTTTGTTTTTTGCCGCAAAACTCTCAGGTTCTAATATGAGGTGACGCGTGTGACAGGATGGAAGGATTCGGCGGAGGGAGGGAGGGAGAAAGCCGGTGAAATGTAAAAAAGAATGCAGATTGCGGTTGGGGGGGGGGGAAACACAATGAAGTGAATGTTAGTGGCCTCTTTCTATCTTTCGCTCTCTGACTCCAAAACTATTTCTGAGGCTAAAAGATTGCCGGCTTGATAATACCTCCGCTGAGCAATTTAAGCCCAAACACTCTGATGCTACAATCTGTCTTCTCTGCCTGATAGCGCTTTTCTCCCCTCTCCTCTCCAAATTACTTTCTTTCATATCTAATTATATTTGCTAATGATCTTATAAGAGAATAATGGAATGTGCTTGATCTATTACCTTTTTTTCAATACATAAATACAATGCGGGGGGAAATGACTATTGGAGACAGGAGGAAATGCTCTTTTTTTTTAATGTTTTTGATGAGAGGGAAAATGAAGCTGGGAGCTGCAGGGTCATTAATGGGCGATGAACGCAGAGGTCATCTCTCACATTCTCTTTGACATTTCTCTCATCTGACGTGCCGAAACAATCACAACCCCATCCGCCGTCTCCATTCTGCCCCTCTGCTTCGCTGTTCCCGGTAATCTCGCAGATATCCACCTCGAGTGTCTTTGATCTTTTAATGGAAACGTCGAACTTTGTTTGGCGCGGATTCAGCGATCGCTCGTTTGTGCTCCGGGTTTTTCGTGTTTAGCCTCAAACTTTCAAACTTTTATCTTCACAGGAGGCTAAGGTTGCACGTATATATCCCGGGAAATTGATTTTTAAAGAAATGTCAACAGAACGTCTCTTGAAAGGAAGCTCTTTTTCTTAATTTGTGTGTGCTGCCTGTTTGTACACTTCTTTTTACACACAAAGATCTGTTAACAGTCATTTCTCACACCATAAAAAGCCTCTGTGGAGCCTTACCCAGATCGCGGCGTAATATTAGGCTCTGCAGGTACTAGCATAATGACTGACGCTGCGTCATATCTCCTCACTGTTGTTGCGCCCTTTGCCGCTAACGTTAGCGGATGCTGCGAGCGCTTCAGGGGGGCTACTTAAGTAGCCGATAGCGCTCGCGCTCCGTTCACTGTCGTCAACTTCAATTCCGACAGGGCTGCTTGAAGTAATCTCCTCCTGCTACTTCTCCTCCCCGATAGCTCCCGTTTGAAGCCGCGCTTGTAGTGTTTTTGAACCTGTCATTTCACCTCCCTTCACTATCTTGCCATCGCAGTTTGAGTTCAGCTCGTCTTAGTCACGGATGACGTACGCGCACGCTGTGCACGAGCTGAAGCGAAAATATTAGAGGAAAGACAAAACTTGTTTCAAATAACCTTTCAGTTTAGGTTTTTGATTGTGAAATTCTGTAGCATTCTGATAGTGTTATATGTTTTTAGTGGGTTTAGTCTATAAAATGTAAAAAAAATTAAATAAAAAATGGGAAAGTTGCTCCTTATAATCTCCCAGAGCCCAAAGTGACGTCTCTATATGGCTTCTTCATTCCGACCGCCAGTCCAAACTGCAAAGACTCTTCGCTCATGGAGACAAAATGACAAGAAAGAGCAGAAAATCCAGAAATGTTGGACATTTAGCTCGACAAATGACTTAAATGACTCAACGATGGTTAAAACAGTTGGCAACTAGGGAGTCAGTTGCCAACTGTTTTAACCATCGTTGAGTCATTTAATCGTTTGATCGACTTATCCGTTATCCGACTAACCACCTCAGCTCCCCTGTCGACTGGAGCTCTCAAAATATCTGCAAGTGTCCCTTTTTCGAAGTTCAGTGTCTGTACAAGTTTTCACCAAATCACAAAAGAATCATAGTAGCTCCATTCATCCGTCCCTGTGCAGATGATGGCTTTCTGGTCTTCAACTTACATTCGCAAAAAAATCCACTGGCCTTTTAACTGAATAGCTCTTCTCTCTCTTTCTCTGTTGCCAAACTCCTGTCCCTCCCTCGCTCTGTTCCTCTTAAGCCTCTCCATCCTCCATTCTTCCCTCCTTTCTCTCCCCCCGTTATTTCTTTTTTTTTTCTTTCTCTCCACAGGCCCTAGGACAAGCCAAGCCATGACAGGCACTCTAAACCCCCTGCATTAATGGAAGGAAATGGCATTCGATCCCTGTTTGATCTCCTAATCATTTCTGCTGAAATGATAATTAGTGCCCTTCCAATCCTCCCACAGAGGAGGAGAAAGGGGTGGGTTGAGGGGGGAGTGGGTAAATACATAAATAGAAAAAAAAAAATCCGCTTTTTTAGACCCCAAATGACATCTTTGTCACCAAGCCGGGCATGTTCATAACCAACAAGTGCAAATGTCCCATCCTTTTTACACAGAGAGAGGGGAGATACACACTCACACACACACTCAGACACACAGAGACACAGTGCCTGGCGACTGCTGTCTGTGATTCTTTTCAGCTGACATAATCCTGATTGATTCGTTCAGCAGATAAAAACTGGGTCCACTTCTGCCCTTTTACTGGGGGGGCTGGAACATAATACAGCCTTTTATTCAGCAACAATGTAGCATAATGGTGTTGGAATGTGCAGGGGGAAAAAAGGCCACATCTTAAATGCTTGTGACACACTGTGCTTCGAAAAAAAAAAAAGCCCGTCGTCCAATGTAAAAGAGAGAGAGGGAAAGGGCAAAAAAAAAGGAGAGAAGGGAATCATGAAACTGCCGGATTTACCCATGAGCCCTGGTGCTATCACGGTCAAACGGAGGCTGTTATACACCAGGACTTGTTTTCTGTCTTTCGGTTTTTGTCTCTTCAAAGCGTGTGGTGATGTGTATCTTACGACGCTGTGTGTGTTTCTGTCACTCCGTAACTCGGCGTCCAAGAAATCAAGCATTTGAGCTTTTTCCTAAACCGTCACGACCGTCCATCCTCTGCTGAAGAGGAAGCTTTTCTTTAAGGGGGCAGGAGGAGGTGAGGTCATTTCATCTTCACAGATTGTAGTCACCAACCGCTTTTTCTTTCTTTTTTTTCTCTTTTTTTAGGCTTTCTGCTTACATGAACTCACCTCCTCCCCTCATTCTCCGAGATACAGACAGAGGCTAAAGGCCACGCGAGTGGGTGTTTGTATTAGCGTACTGTAACAAATTGGGTTTGTCTTTTCCATAAGGGCTTGTAGGCTTTGAAAAGACCTGCCTGAGCATTATGTGCAGCTACAGCTACCTTTTAAATCTCACTTTACAGAGGTCCTTTAATGTGATTATAGTTATTAAATATGCTTCAGCTCACAGTACCTCTGTGTGCTTTTAAGCCGTGCTCGCAAACCACATAAGCTCACATTTGTGCGTGTCATAGGTTACTTACCTACCGTTGAGTTTACAAAACATGTCATATCGCATTCGCGTTACATGCTTATGACCTGACTTTCATATCAGGAGGAGGAGGAGGAGGAGGAGGATGGTGGGGCGGTAGCAGGCGAGATGGCTGCCGAGCCAGTGACCGCAATTCCTGACTGTGTTTCAACATTTGTAAGTTCGAAAACCACAGGGTAATCTTAAAAGAGACCTCTCGACAATTCCCAGCCATGTTTGTGGGATCCAAACAGCTATTTTATGACAGAACCTGATGTTTTCCTCACCCTAACCCGACTGGTTTCGTGCCTGAATTTAACCGGAGCATAAGCAGAGCAAATAGAAAATGAAAATTTAACCTAAACAAAGATAAAGTTGCTACGCAAAGAAACATAATTTGCAAACATATATTCTTGCCGTTGGGTTGTTTCTACAACAAATACCAAGCAGAAGAGGAAGACGATGATGATTTATCAATGTGATGGAAGGAGTCTATGAACTGATTCAAACTGATTCAAAGTTACAATTTCAGGGGAGTTTTTTTCTGTAAAACAGAACAGTGATGTGCTGTGTATGATTTGATTACGCGGTGTCCTGTCATGACCTTCAGAGTCTAAATCAAATTTCCATCATGAGGTCCTTGGCACCGACCGATCCTAACACACACACACAAACTGTTTTTCTTACTGGGCCTTGCAAACTCCTCGGCCGATTTTTAGGTTTTTTTGAAGTGCTGCGCCGACGAACTACCAAACACAAGAGAGCAGATGGCCTTCCAGTGAGTCAATTGTATTAATTGTAGGTGCTAATCTGCAAGCCACGGCCCTCCCAGAAGCGTACGGTGTTAACCACACCAGCGCTGTGCTGGTGACATATCTGGTTACTAATTCGGTGTGGCATTAGGCCAGATGGGAGACGGGGAAGGAAGGAGTCTGTTAATCTGCCATTGAAATGTGTTCCCATCACCAACCATACATTTGACCGGGAAAAGAAGCAGAGGAGGACAGAGGAAAGGAGTGTGACGACACAGTATGGAGGATATACGTTCAGTGGCTCACAGAGGGAGGAGGAAATGAAGGAGACACAGCAGCAAATAGGGCAATATTATATAGGGCAATATGCATATATAGGGCAACACTAAGTGTGTTGCCTTGCTTAAGTCTATAAAACGCACTCGTAAAGATTGACACAGACAGGAAATATGAGTAGAGTGATAAATCTCAACTTCAAATAATAGAGCCAAAATGTCAGGGCTCGTACTAAATATGGATGCTGGTGAGTCAGTGTTCTCCACCTCTGGAGGCCCCTCCTTAAATCTCAGCGATCGGTGGCTCCACTGCAAATGAGTCATTTTAAATATTTGCATTAGTTAAAAAAAGACCATGGTCAAAAAAAGTGAAGAAAAAATGCAGAGTCCTAGAGAAATAGGAAAAGAAGTCACCCCTCTGCAGAAGATTAACCAGCCTGACAGACAGTGATAGCTACCCAGCCCCAGCTACACTTATCTTTTATAATCACAGAGAACCTGTCGCTGGTTGAACTTCATCGTTCATTATCTTTTATGTGTTATTATTTTAAAGCTAACTTGATCAAGAAATAAATAATCTGACATGGATTCGAAGAACACACAGTGTTGCAAGACAAGTTCAGAGGTGGATACTGATCCCAGTTCAGTGTGTGTGCATGCTGACACATATCCTTCCAGCCACTAGGGGCTGAGATGACGAACTGCGAGGGAATGAATGAATGAATGAATGTAGTTAACGAGACTGGATTACAAAACAGGCAACTGCCCTGGGGCTCCAAACTCCCATGGGCCCCACGAGTCCCAAGTTGACTTCATATCAACCCGCTGTACATTAATTGATTGACTGCAAATTTGTTAAGGAATTTGCACTTCTAATGTAGAATTATCAAATAAAGGTCCCGCGTTATCAACTAATCGTGTATGAAGACGGGCCCATATCGAGATCAATCCAGGGGTTTTATTCTACTTTGTTCCATTTTAGTACCTCACACTACCTGACACAGAACATGTGGGGCCAGGTGTTATCCAAGAAGAGGAGCACTCATTGCATTTTTGGTCTTTTGGTGCACTATAACTGAACAAAGTTGAGGATAGGACGTGGGGGATGTAGGGATGGTAGTTTGTTACGGCCCGATGACAGTGTTAGCGAGTGGTTCTCAAACTTTTTTTTTTCTTATTACCAATCAAATAACACCGAATTAATGTGCATCTAAAAAATACTACTCAAACTGCCACAGCAGCCCCGGTCTTGAAAACAAAAACCCAAATCTTTCCCACGATACTGTTATTGAAGAATGGCTTTGTCTCATGGATTGGAATCTTGCAAACCTGAATCTTCACAGTTATTTGGTTGTTTTTTTTCACGAATCAGACTCATTACATAATTATATAATATATAGTTGTGTTATATACTTAAAGCAATATCGTTATTTATAATGGTTGATACACATTTCACCTGAATTCAAATGAATAACTGGATAGCATTCTAAAAAAAAAAAGAACCTCTATACTATACAGTCCATTTAAAATAAAGCTTAATGAGAGAAATGTTCCCTGCAGTTTGATGACCTACAATATATCTATTTATAACATGAATCACCTTATAATATCTTATTAGCAATCAGTCTGTGCTCCATGATTTGGTTGAGCTTCAAGTCAACTTTCTCTTCTCTCATTCTTTTTTTTTCTTGTTTGGCAGATCGTGAATCTGACACCTAACAACAGTTTAGCATTGTTAATAACCCACAGATGTGTGTTTCTCATTGTATTTTCACCATACACACACACTCCTCGTCGTCACTTCAGCTTCTCCATGATGTAAAGGAAGAAAAAAAAGAGAAAGTGAGAAATAAAAAATGTGGAGCACCTGGCTTCTTTTTAACATGGTTTCACAGGCTTTCAGTGGTCTCTGATGATTCAACAGTTGCTGCTACAAACATCTGCTGCCTGCTCTTAGCAGATCTCAATTAAGACTCACACAGCCGGGCGTGCCATACCTTATTTATGCTTAAGCTTTTTCTTTTTTTTTTTTGCTTTTTGCTCCCCCCCCTCCGCACGAGGGAAAGAGGCCAAAAAGGCCCCCACTCAAAGAGGACATTACAAGGTGAAAAGACAGAGATGTTGAAAAGAGGCGCTGGCAAGAGATTTAAATAAAAAGAGGCAACCTTGCCAACACTGGCAGCACTTTTAAGAAAATAAGAGCAAGCGGAAAAAAAAAATACAAGAAGCAACAACAACAAACTTCAACGAGCAGCAGCCTAAAGCCCTCCCTCGTTTGTCTCTTTGCATTTTTTTTTTTTTTTTTTGAAAAGGCACCCAAAAGAAAGAGACAAAGAAGAAGAAGGAGTGAGTGTTGATATGATTATGTAAATGTAAACAGGATTTCCTGCCGACTGGAAGCCGTTTTTCTCTCTGACCCGTTCTCCTTGCAAATCTTCCATTTAAGACAAATTCCCCCGGGGAGGCTGCTCCGCCGTTACTTAACGGGATAATTATGATATACTAAACCTTTCCAAGATCAGCCCCCCACCACCCCCCCACCCTCCACCCCACACCCCTCCTCTTCCATCTCGTCTTTGCCTTCCTCCCCGAATCACTCACTCTCTATCCATTTCTCTCTTTCTGCGTCTCTCGTTCTGTCGTTTCCTCTCAGGCCTCTCCTCTCGCCTTCCGGGTTGTCTGTCCCCGGACGGTAACGCTGATTTGTATCTCACGCGTCCGAATGGCCATTATCTAAGATTCAGCTGATGTGGGGATTGTGAACGCAGCACTGACACCGCTATTTCTGGTCCGAGGTTGTCGAAATTACAGACGTTTTTTTCTGAAACCGAATTAAGTCCATCATCAGTCACGACAATTTATGTGATACTAAAAATCCTTTTATACTCAACAGCTCTTAAAGTGGAATTGTATGCCATTTACGCAACAGCAAGACAAAGACTAAGTTTGTATTAATACTTTCGAGTGATAAAATAATTTACAAAGAAAATGTTGAGGACAATAAACCGTCGTGCCGACTGTTTCTAGCTGGTTCTCAGTAATAGTCTATGTTCAAGAATTTCGCTCAGTCATTTCAAAACCCTTTGGTTTGTGAGTTCTACAAATGTCAGTTTGACTTTTTATATTAGAAAAAAAACTAATATGTCTATTTCTCCTGTCAAATGCTTATTAACTGTACTTTGTAATTGTTGTTTTAACAGAAACGATGCTATATTAACTGGAAGAAAAAAAAATCAATGTTTTTCCTGCCTCCCACTGCATCCCTCATTCCACTGAACTTTATTTAACCACACAAGGCCTCACTGAGATTAAATATCTCTGCCACAGGATTTCATGGAGAATTCTTGAAAACGAGAATCTACAAGGCTATCACCTCTCATTGTTAGCTGTTTTGTATCCTATAGTCTAAAAATGTAAATGCTTTAAGACACAGTTAAAACCCTTCGTAGGCAGCAGCTCGTGGCGTTTCAGTCCAACGCCGGGCAGCCAAATGTTGTTCAAAGCCGTATAACTTTATTTGAAATCCCAGTCGAGATCACAAACTGTCGCCAAGTGCCAAAAAATGTGAGGGCGAATGTATAAAATTGCGCGAGTTATTGTTTGAAGCCTTTTCCACTCAGCTGCGGAAGTCTTCTTTTTCGAGCAAATCCTCCGTCTCACTTGGACCTTAACACCATGACCTCACGGTGGAAGAATTGAGCAGCAATCACATTATATTCCACATATCCCTCTGCTATCCCACTGTGTGGTGTGTGTGTGTGTGTGCGTGTGTGTGTGTAGCCGAGTGCTATCCATAATATACTCTGCTTACCCTTTGATCTCTCACAGCCAACAAGTCTTTCTGGAACAAAAGGAACACACACTTTTGATATCAAGACTCGGAAATGTAAAAGAGAGAGCAGAAATCACTGCTGCTCCAAACATTTCATAATGCAGACGTACAGCTTAATTGCAATTCTGCGTGGTTGTTTGGTTCCTTATTTACTCCTACAACTTTGTTACAGAGCCACACGTCAAACTATTTACGCGCTGGTGTAAGCACTTACGGCTACGACTCTTTGCGCTTGACAACGGCCATAAACAGAGGAGCGAGAGATCAAAACTGTTCATCAGAGAGCGTGACAGATGACAGATATGGCAAGAGATTTTCCATGATCTTCTGCGCACATTTGGGGGAGGACTTCAAGGGATGGAGGGGAAAAAAAAGGGGGGGGGGGAACGCAGGATAAAAATGAAAATGAAAAGAATGAGATGAAAAATCAAAGAAAGGTTTTTTTTTTTTTCTTTTCCACATGAGGTAGTGCGACACAACAAATGGTAAAAACAGAAACTTCCCGCTTTTAATAACGCGACCGCTCGATTATTCACTGCCAAACAGCGTGCGTGGTGGGACGATTCTTTTTTCGCCGCTGCGTTAGGTGAAGGAGGGCCGTTATTTTTCACATCGCGGAGCAGCCGCCGCACAACTAACAATCGTCAGTTTGTAAATTACACACATGTAACCAAAAACCTGACTCCCTGGATCTCTGCTCTGACCTTGAGCGGGTGCAGACACGACGGATGACGTTAAAACGTCGCGAGCGCGCAGTTCAGCGACGTGTTTAACCTCTTTCAGGGCCTCCCTGACGTTTGGAAGAGCACATTTTTGGTTGTGATGTCTCATGTCTCTCAAAATGTTACTGCACTTAACCTGATTAAGACGTCTCTAGCGCCGGATCAAAGTATGATCAGCCCCACGAAAATTCCCAGGGGAGGTAATCATGTGTTTGGGGGGGTGTTGGTTGAGTTTGTGACATGCTCTATCAATTCACAGAAACATTCATTTATGGTAAATGTAGTGTTGCTTACAATTTTGGTAACATTTCATAAAAAACCACAGTTAATAAAATGGTACATTTATACTTAAATATAATATATATACAATAAACATTAATTTTATTCAGGAGTCTATTTTTTTATGGTTACGTCATCTGAAACATACACTGTGTTCAGGTTATTCTTGTCTTGTTCATTTTACGGTTTGAAGTTTTTTAGTGTGGTTTGTCCTTAATTTTACTTCAATGGAGAAAAAAATATACACCGATTGTTGAAAATATACCCCAACGAAGGATTTGTCATTTGTGTTTTTCCAGAATAGGGTGATTAAAGGAAGATTAAAAACTTCAGTATCAGGTGTGTTCTTATAAAATAGCAGGACTGATCACAAATAACCAAACTGTTTAATAAAGACAGATGCGTTGCACTCCTCCTCTCCGCGTGCCTCCCTGCTGCCTCTCCCTCCCGGCCTCATTGTTTTCCCGCTGAAATCCATAACATTTCTTTTGTTCCCCTACTTTCCGTAAGCCTGCTCTCTTATTTTCCCAAGGCCGAGAAACTTCAGGCATGAGAACCCCTGATATAAAACCAGGGAAATTTACCTGGGATTAGCAGCCATTGACAAATAACCTTGGTGATAGATGCACAGTAGATTTGGTTCAAAGCTCTCCCGGCAGCCTCAAAAGAGATTAGTTCACTTCTTATCAGGTCAGCCGCGTCGCCTGGGAAATGTGTTTAAAGTCACATTGATTTATTGAAAGATTCCCCAATAAGAAGATATCTCTCGACTTAAGGAGTGTGTGTGCGTGTGTGTTCCTATGTGTGTCATGTGAACGCGCGCCTCAAATAAATTACACTGCCTGTTCAAGCTTTAAGGAGGGAAAAAAAAAAAAAAGCTCCACACAAAGACATTTTCAACAAACGAGCGGTGCGCTTCAAACTAAAAAAGCACTTCTAGATAACTAGTGTTGAATACTGCCACTGGAGACAGACGTCCCCATTCTCCCTCTACCTGTCTCGCCCACTCTCTCTCTCCATTTACCCCATGCTGATAGTGCTGCTGAAAACAGTGATTGTACAGTGGTGAGACACAGAGCGACGCTGACAGGGAGGTATAATAAGGCCTCTTTGTTCCCCAGAGAGAGAGGGAGATAGAGAGACATGCAGATAGAAAGTAAGGGGGGGCAGCTTTCATTTACACCATTACCTTCTTAAGCGTCATTATCAGGCCAAGGAGAAGAGGAGTGTGGGAAAGCAGGTGGGCCAGTCAGCGAGTGAAACGACGGATCTGACGCGTCGCTCACGAGGTCCATCCGAGGGACGGCATTCTCAAGTCATCTGTCGCTCCCGTTAGCCTCTAAACCTCCGGTTCACTCATTCCCCTCGCAATACTTCTTTCATCTTAATCAGAATAAATATCGGCAATGTATTCTGTCTGCAAAACATTTTTTGTTTCTTTAGTTTAAATGTTCTGGTTAAGTGTAGGCACAAAACACACTTGGTTAGGGTGAGGAAAAGATCTTTTTCTTCTTTTTTTCTTACTTAAAATACCTGTTTTGGTTGCCACACGGATGGCTGGAGATGTCCCGAGGTCTTGTTAAAAAATTAAAATAAAACAGGGTTTAAGATATCCTTACTTCCCATCTTAAATATTTGTCACCAGAAACACAGCTGGACATTTCCCCAAGGTCTCGTTGAAAATGCCCGGGACTACCCTGGTCTAACCCTCGTCAGACATATCCAGCGATTTCTCACTCACAAATGTTGAAGACCTCACCACCACCCCTCCACCTCGGGACATGAAGGTCAGGTCATCAACATGCAATGTGAACATGATGAGACACTGTTTGTTCATATGTCCCACACCTTTAAAATGAATACTGATCAGTTCTAGTTTGAGGCCTTCCCCAAGATTTTGGGTCATGGCTGCAGGAATTTGATCTCGTTCAGACACAAGTGCATCGATGAGGTCGTCCACTGGTGATAGGACCATAAAGGGGTCGGTGTATTTTAACAAAATGCTCGTCAGGTGGTCGAACAGCGTCTGAAACTCCCTCTACTTGCGTCTTTCTCTTTATCACCGTCCTTCCTCCCTCTCCTCGGCTTCTCTTCTCTCTCTCAGAAACCTCCCCCCCTCCCCGCCTTCATCCACATACCTCCATCCCTCCTTTTCTCTGTCTCTCTATCAGTTTCCATGCTTCCTCCATGCCTTCGTCTATCTCTCCCGCTGTTTGCTTTTAACTCTTGAGGTCATCCGGGACCCCTGGGCAGCTATCCCAGAATGCTGAGCCGGCTAACGTCCTGCGGAGTTGCCTTCTGGACAGAGCAGGCAACCGAGCCAGGACTCGATCGGTGCTCGGACTCAACCATGTATTCAGCCGCTGCTCCACCCAGAAAAAAGGGGGATCTTCAAAGGTTCTTTGGTTAGGGCGGTGGTTCTATATCGAATTGTAAAAAACTACAGCAAACCTCTGATTGTTAAATGTACGACATGTAGCATTGCAACATCAATAAATCATTACCACCTTCATTTGTAGACATTAGTGTAATTACCACAAACAACCAACCATGAAGACTGGCAGCTTTCATTGGCATTTCTAATGTGTTTTACATTGTGTGCCAGGCTGCTTTATGGCACAAAAAGAGATTTCTTTAGAGCACAAAACAGCTATAACAGGGCTGTTCTTCTAGTCTGAGCGGAGGTAAAGCTTTCAGAGATCCTGGCAGGCAGATAGTGTAAGAAGCAAAAAATAAAAGAGATGCATAAAAATAAGACAAAGGAGGGAGGAGAAAGAGGAAGACTCTTGTTTGTGTCAGGAAACGACGGGGAAAAGGCGGAAAAGTGCACGGTTGGGATGTAACTAAATACAAGTACTCAAGTATTGTGTCTACTTTTGAGATACTCATGTTGAGAATATCCATTTAGCTAATTTTCTACTTCTACTCCAGTACATTTAAAATGGGAATGTTGTACTATCACAACTTCTTTGTACTGTGTACTCATCAGCATATTAGGATCCCTGAGTGTTGAGAAGCCAGTGAATTAAGGGAAGTCGGGATCTTGGTGCCATTCAGCATCTTAACAATACAAGACAAAATGTGCTTGTTTTTGGCCGTGGCCCATCATTGGTTTTGGCCCTCCAAGGGTAAAAGGTTTGGGCACCTCCGATCTATACTAACGTACTCATTATACAGAATGACTCCTTTTAGAGTGATATATCATCATTTATATTCTACTATTATTTACTTATGCGTATTATTGATCCTGTATGCAGGTGGGGCTTATTTTACCTACTTTACATAATGTTGAGTAAGTATGTAGCAGAGAAGAAGTACTAAGGAGTATACTCAAGTAAAGTACAACTTTCTCTGAACTTACTTTTCAGTCTTTTCAAAATAATATTGAAGAATTTTAATATTTCATTTGGCATCTTAATAGAGGGATCTGAGCAAAAGTGTCACCGACAATCTACCTATAAGAATCGGCTGTGTTGTGCGTGAAAAGAACAACAAAACAGACAGTCACTGTCAAGTTGCAGAGTTCTGTATGAACTTCCTGTGTTTGTGAAGATCTCTCCTCGCCATACCTGCTCTCACAACCGATCGCTGACGTGACACATACAAATGTACCATCTGAAGGCTGGAAAAGCATGTATCTGAGACCCCTGCCCTGTTGAGTTCCAGAGAAGTTAACACAAAGGGACTATGTCTTGGTGTCGACGCTATAAAAGCTATAATTAGGTACGAAGTTGCTGACCGTGTAGTTCAACTGCGCACGAAAACATGCAACGACAAAGTGTTGCATCCGTGTAGAACAGAGGGGTAATATTAAGATAACAAGGAATCGGCAGTCAGACATCGACGTCTGAATGTCGCTCGCACACACACACACGCCTCTTTCACTGCGACGCGGCGGCGACAAAGATCTCTCGTCTCGTCGAAAGGCCATGTTCTTATGTGCCTTTATGTTCCGCCGTGTGACGGAGTGTGTGTGCGCGCCCGTTATTCATCTATAAGTGTCCAAACCGTGCTGATAAACAGACGAGCCGGTGATCAATACATAACAGGGGAGAGTCAAAAACAATATCTCAGCATCAGGGCCCGCGTCTATAAAACGCCCGTGTTGATTCGATAGAGGGGGAGGGGGAGAGGAAGGGAGGGAGACGGGCCCCGCTTGACCAGAGGTGGATGAAGAAATCAATCGGCGCATCTCTGCATTCAAACAAATAAGACATATATGTCGAGACAAGACGATCTTCCTTTACACATCGAGGAAGGATGGAAACTTCATATTTTGGATTGTATTTTTTGAGCCAATAGAAATATCTAAATATGTAAACTAGAGACGGGAAAATCAGAACAATATGAGCCCTGACATGTTATTTTCTATGTATTTATTCATTTTTTAATCATTCTTTCAAATAGAGCCTGACAAAAACTTGACTTTTTGGGCTGATGCTGATGCTTCTATGTAGAAGTAAACCATTTTGACATCTATATGTCAAAAATAAATCATCGGAAGCATCTTTTTCTGCATTGTAACTGTACTATGTCGACACATATGATATCGATGCTAATACCGATATATATCTGTGATATGCCATTACCAGGCTCAACAACAAATCAACAACTTCATACATAAGGAATCACCAAAAAACCACAGCAAGGATTTTGGGACACGCACATATTCACGGCTGACTTTTACAGTCTATTGGATAGTATATTCTCTTCCCCTATCAAACGTGGTGTTGTGTTTATCTCTCGTGGCCACCCCCCTCTGGCTTAAGTATATGGTAACATGTTTGCGTTTCAGCCTGCCGGTGCCTTGTTGACATGCCTCTCTGACTGCGTATGAAACCGATCTGTCCTTGTGGCTGGGGCCGCTCTGTTATCGCAGAGGGACAGCGATGAAGTCTGAGAGAGAGGACGACGAGCAAGAGGGACGGAAACAAAGAGAGAGAGAGAGAGAGAGAGGGAGAGAGAGTGAGGAAGACGGTTACATAGGTCTCAGAACAAAGTGTCTGTGTGCGCGACAAAGAGCGCCGGCCAGCGCCAGTCGAGAGCGGCATCAAACGAAACCGAGCTTTTGGACACAATGATATCGACAGAATGTCAAGAACAACAACAACCGACAGGGAGTGTGCGCTCTGTGTGTGTGTGTGTGTGTGTGTGTCTGTGTGGGTCCGCACAGCTGGGGATGTGTGCAGCGTGATTACACCGGTGCATCTTGGTGTGTTTATACGTGCGCAGTGTGCGCGTGCGTGCCTCGTCAAAAACAAAGGAATCCAAATACACACTCGCGCATAAGCATAAATATCACTGGCTGTCAGTCAACTTCAAACAATGCAGCTGTAATCTATGATAACATAAATACAAGCAGCTGCAGGCAGCCTGGAGAAACTGCCACGGGAAGGCGCTCCGAGCGAACCCGGCCTCGCTCCGACCATTAAAGGCGACTTCACCGGGCCTGCGCCGAAACTCTAATCGGGGGGCGAAGTTGTGAAAAAGTTGCCAGTAAGAGCCGGTGGCCCGCGAGACCCGCCGGACATGTAAACACCGGGAGGGACTCAAACTCCCAGAGGCCTGTGCTCTGCCGGCTCTAACAGGGCCTCTGCCTCTCATCAATAATCCCAGTTGTCAGACCTCCCTGCCGACAAGGAGCAGATCTGCATGTTCACCCCCCCCCACCCACCACCACCACACACACACACACACACACACACACACGCCGCCGCCCTTCCTCTCCCCGCACACACGCACGCTCGCTCTTTGATCTCTCCCCAGTGGATATATTCTATTTCCTATTTCCGTCATCACCTGGTTCTGATTTGGAGGTCAGGGGAGGGAGTGCTGGATCAAGCCGGGCTAAATAGCTGTCACTCACATCATCAGCACTGCTAACTATCGGCCTCTCTGCTGCTGCTGAAATTTGTTTTTAACTCCCCCCCACACACACACACACACCGCCTTCTTTTTCCTCCTCTCTGGCTCACTCTCCACCTATTCCGAGTGACTTCTCTCCTATAAGAAAATGTTGCAATTGTTCGACAAATGTTAAGCCCCACTCCATAATCCGTGGGGCTGCACACTTGTGGCCGCGGAATGCCCTTTTTCCTCAATAAATGGCTTTAAGGGGAAACAATCATTGGGTGTAACAAATCATGCTGCAGGAAACATTTCTCAATCCAAAAAGAAAAAGGAGGGGGGGGGCGAATAAGAGCCTTAATACATGTGCGAGGCGAGGACAGTGTCTGGTTCCGACCTCTAGATGGTGCTGATCTGTCAGTTGTGCACAGGAGCGCCCGTGTGACAGACAGAGCAGTATGTGCAAACAACCTGTGTGTGTTGTCGTATTGCATTTTGATCTCGGCGCCGTGTGTGCACAAGAATGTAGACATACGTGAGTGTGTGTGTGTGTAAGAGTCGTTTTGTGTCTCCGATGTGTGTGTGTGTGGGTGTTTCTTTTCTCTTTCTTTTTTTTTTTTTTTAAGCAAGACAATAAAAACATTAATTTGCCCTGAAATCATTTCTGACGTAAATGTAGAGTGGTGCCCATTGGAACCCAGTAATGAAGCATGCGGCATCTCGCCGGCTCCTAATTTGACTAGTTAAATGACTCCATTACGTGTCTAACAGACAGAGGCAAATCATTTCTGGTCAGTTGAGGCTCACTTACCCGCATCCTGGTGTTGGGGAAATGTCTATGTCTGTGGCTGACTGACTGACTGACTGACTGAATGAGTAGCTGGCTGGCTGGATCTGGCTCATTCGCTCTGCCACTGCCTTTTATTTTTGTCTTCTGATTGGTCTTTTTTTCTAAAACCGGAGTGATATTTTGAATACATGTGAGGAGGCCAGAAAAGCTCATTTATTCATGCGCCCCTGCTGTGCATTTATGTGTCTGTGTTAAATTTATTATAAGCGCCGATAAAATCAAATAAAAAGAATGGATTTTTTATCAAAGTATGTGAGGAAAAAAAAAAAAACCGGAACAATGTGTTGTCACATGTGCCCAATTTGTGTAATCATATCCTTGTCAACGGTGTTATTTGGCTTCTGACAGAGAGACGGATACGGCGAGGTGGAGAGAGAGAGAGAGGAGAGAAGATTAAAATATATTGAATTATTAAAAGGACTACCTGCTGTCCATCACTGTCACTTAACACATGTCGAATGTGAAGTGCCGTCCCAGCAGCCACTGGGTGGACATCTGTTACCACACACTCGCGTACACACACACACTCGCGTGCAGAGTGACACCCCAAATTTCTACATTCAAAGAAAAAAAAATAAGTGTTTATTGTTGCTGAAAGCGACACACACACACACACACACACACACACACACACTCGAGCGTATATGCACACACAGTGCAGATCACCTGCCGTCTTTACCCGACTCCCCCGAGACTCCCAACGCTCACATTTGGACTCGTCTCCACTTGTCAAAATGAACATGCATTGTTTTTTTTTCTTCTTTCTTTTCTTGCATCCCCGCAGCTGAGCGGGGTTACCTAAACTTCCGCTTCCTCGACCCCGTCGGCGTCGCCCCCGATCCCCGAAGCGCTGATTAGAGACCCGTCACGACAACCGACGGATCATCAAAGGTCCTTAAAAAGTTTGAAATTTTGACGCGTAAATAATTCCGCGCATTCACAATAAAAGAAGCATAACAGTTGTTGTGATATTCATATGGACGTGCATAATTTATACTGAACTTAAGGGGGGGGATTTCATTGCCAAAAATTCGCTCCTAGTAAAACATGATAAATTCATAGACTTGGAAAATGGAGCACATGATGAGCATAAACAATGGGAACGATCCAGAGAATAAAACAGAAGAGTAGAGTCGAGAGCGAGCCGGCAATTACTTCCTCCGTTTAAAGACGACTGGGGAGCGTCTTTTTCCGACGTGTGTGTGAGACGCGTACGCCTTCATGTCTGCTTAATCCGGAGCGCACCTGCGTGGCTCATCCCTCGTGTTCTTGATATTACAATAAGAGAAGCACACACTCGCACGCTGGCAGATTAGCGGGTGTCCACTCAGGTACAATCTTCCATCACACCGTGTCCTCAGACCTTAAGACGTGCGCTGATCAGCTCTGGAAACATTCAACCGCGTGAACCCTGGACTCGCAGCCTGGCACGTGCATGTGCGTCTGGTGGTGTGTGTGTGTGTGTGTGCGTGTTCCGTGAAGCCTGACACGATGTCCTGCTGACTCTTCTGTTGGATGCAGCGGGGTGATGAGTGACATGCCTGCATCACTGATAGCAGTCTGTCCGAATAGATTCACTCCAAAGGGGCTGGCGTGCGTTCGCGTGCGTGTGTGTGTTTAGGAAGTTGCGGTACGCTCTGTGTGTGTGTGCGCGGGTCAATTAAACATAAAATGCTTTGAAGTTAGTCATCTACGCTAACATAGACTCTCCTTCCAATCACATATTCGTCTTCTCCCCATTTGATTTTCTCTCTCATTCTCTCTGCCTCCTCCCCCCCCAGGCACACTGTGTGTCAATAATGCTACCAGCTGCTCCACTGCTGCTGCTCTGTGTGTGTGTGTGCGTGTGTGTGTGCGTGTTTATGTGTGTGAAAGAGAGAGAGAGAGAGAGAGACAGAGAAAGAGAGAGAGAGAGAGGGAGAGAGACAGCGAAAGAGGCCTAAGTCTGGTGGACATAAAGGGCTTAATGTGATAGGTAATTATGTAGTCTGATCTCACATACAGGATTTAAGAGCTAACTATACCAGCCGCCTCCTGGAGACACACACACACTGATGTCTATAAATAACAGTCATATGACAGTGAGACAGACAGATAGACCGCTGAATAGATTGATAGAAACACGGATGGATGCAGGCCGATTAGTCTATTCCGAGCGCCGACGTGTAAATGACGCGCGACGGATAAAAAAAAAGTCGGGTCTCGCAAAACATTTTTGTTTGACGGGACTACGTAACGCGAGGGTTTCATTATCGGTGAATCCGTCCATCATATTTTTTTCTAATTCATAATTTTGTTTATGGAGTATTAGACAATTGTGAACATGCCCCAAAATTCCCCAGAGCCCGAGGTAAGGTAAATTAAATTTAGATCATAATAAACAACAACAACAGGCAAATCAGCACAAAGAGGAGCCGGAACAGTGTTTGGTTATTTCTGGTTGGTGATGGCTTAATTCAGTGCTTATTAATTATTAATTCTTTATCAAAAATAATTTCTGTAACACTTTATAATAACCACCATTAATGAAGGGTTGATCTGAACTTTATATAATAGTTATTTCACTGTTAACAAACAATTAAATGCATTAAAAAAAACATGTATTTAACAATTGTAAAGGTTTCTAAACATTAGTTGGACCTCTGTGTTTACAGATGAACTGCACAGCATTTATTAACTTCAGTTGCAACTTCACAATAAACTCTTGCTTAACAAATGCTTTATAAAGCCTTTCATTGTTTGATAGCAGTGAGATAACTACGACCCAATGTTTAATTAAATTGACCGTGTATAAATGATGGTTAAGTGCTACACTAGTTTTAAATAATTTCCACACCTCAAAACCCCGTAAATTTGGGGTTTTAAAAGGTAAAAAAAAATGTTCATATCCTTATATATCCATATATCTTGAAAAGTACTTTGGTTACAACTTTGTGCTGTCGCTTCACGAGTTTGAGTTTGATATTTAAAAGTTCAATGGAAGGAACACTGCACAACGTAAGGAAAAGGTGCCTAACATTAGGTGAGGTAGCTTCACTTTGCAATACAGCTCACTCATGTCTTTCACTATCACTGCACATAGCACACATGGATTAATGGAAGATAATGAAGTAAAGCAACGACAAACAAAGAGAACGAAGAGAATCAAGGGCACAAAAACAAAGACGATTAAGGAAAACAAACGGTCGCGCTGATGAAAATAATGAAATATCCACCAACTTTTTCTTTCAATATTTATAAAGTCTATATTCAACAGTTTGGCCTCAGATGTGGGCCCTGCTTAAATATTAATCATATTAAAGCACACAAATATGAAAAATGAAAGCAATCTCTGTGAGATGGAGTGTTTTAAGGTTGGGGAACAGCGGTGCGCTTCTTTTTTACAGTCTGTTTTATCCCTTCGCTACCTTATGATACCCCTTCCTCACTTCCCCTGCCCCCACCACCCTCCTCCAGTCCTCCCACTTCCTCTTCCTCCCTCCCTCCCTCCTCCTCTCGCAACGCCGGGGTGCTCCTGTCGTTTGTGTGACTGTTGATCCTTGCAAAGAGGACAGATCAAATATTTCTCCTCCAGTGTATGAGGCTTTCCGCTGGGGCCTCACAGATATGATGATTGGGGCTGACGGACGGACGGGGGCCCCGGGTTTTGAAGTCTGTAACAGACAGCGGTGGCTTTGATAGCCCCCGCTCCTCTCACACTGGATCACCAAAGACACCAGGCGAAAAGAGAGGAGAAAGACGAGGAGGGGGGTTAAGGAGACGAGGGCGCAGAAGACAGCGAGAGAGCGGGGAACAAAAGCATCTGTAGAGTGGTCAGGGCTGGCGGCGGCAGCAGCAGCAGCCGTCAGAGGCTTTTTGAAGTTTACACATGGCCCTCCCCTCCGTTTCTTTTCCTCTTTTCTCCCCTTCTGCTCCTTCCTTCCCCGAAAGCCTTTTGCTTCCCTTGTCCTTGAATGCCTCGCTCTTGCTTTTCTCTGACGTCCTCCTCTCTTTCTCACCCCGTGGTGACACCCCGGGTCGGCGCACTAGCTGGTGCGACTCGAGCAAACGGCAGCTCGGTTTGTCTATCCCACTTCCAGCCCCCGAAGACTCCCGAAACCCGTGTCGTTATCCATCATCGACTTGATTTAACTTGTTTCCCTGTGAGTACAAAGGGCAAGGGACGCGTCTGTCTGACATTTGTGAGTCTGATCAGCTTGAATATTTCACTATATGTAAACATCATATCACTTTAATTAAAAAGATGAAAAAGTCAACACTGTTGGTGAAAATGTGCCAACAGTGTGTAAGTTGTGCCTGACAATGGCCACTGTCAGGATGAATGCTAAAGCCTGGACAAGCATGGTGTTATATTGACTCCAAATCTTCAGAAGGTCTGGGATGGCTGGGGGTGAGCGGATGGGTCAACAAATCGTGTAACTCTGACCCAACAGAAGTTCCGTTCCTACTTCCTACCAACAGCCAGATTTATTTCTTTTCAGCCGTGACTGTGACCATCAACTCGGACGACTTCACAGCTAGCTCGCCCAAAGTAGTTTCTTTTTTAACACGGACCACCACCCTCTCCTGTAACATAGTACAAGGAGTCTTGTTCTATCACTGATGTCTCTATATGACCTACAATAGCAAACGAGACCAACAGCAAGAGGACTGTTTTATAATATAACATGTTATATTGCCGTTGCGACCGAGCTATAGCTTGTTGTTGGCTTACTGTTGAAAACATGACATTACTCAGAATGTTGATAACTTCAGCTGTCTCAACAAAGGTACAATCACCGAGCAGCCAGATCTGTTGTAGGCTTGTGTAGAACCTCGGTGTTAACAAGTGCACTCTTAGAAATAAAACCATATAAGGTTCTTCGGCTTGTCCTCATAGGAGAACCATTTCTGGCTCCAGGTAGGACCTTTTATAAAGGTTCCACCTGGAACCCTTTTGGAGGGTTCTACCTAGAACCCAACATAAAGGGTTATACATAGAACTGTTTGTGTAAGGTTCCACCCCCATGAGAGGTTCTACAAAGAACCCATACAGGATCTTACACCCATGCTTTCAACAATCCCTGAAGAACTCTTTCTCCAAAAAAGGGTTCTCTGGATCAAAATAGTTCTTACTGGAACTGTTAGTGTTACCAAAAGCCCTTTTAGAACCCTTTATTCAGGAAAGGGCTTTTAAAGGGTTCTCTGGATCAAAATCTTTCTCACTGGAACCATTAGTTTTACCAAGAACCCTTTTAAAACCCTTTATTCAGGAAAGGGTTTTTAAAGGGTTCTCTAGATCAAAATGGTTCTTACTGGAACCGTTAGTGTTACCTAGAACCCTTGAAAAACCATTTCTTCGGGAAAGGGTTTTTCAGAAGCAAATGGTTCCAGGTAGAACCTCAGCCCTTGTAGAAGAACCCTTTTGGAACCCTTATTTCTAAGAGTGTACTTCTATATGTACTGCATTTCAACACGAGCACTGAAGAATCACAGTCGCCCGGTTGACTCACGAATATAAGTTAGACAGAAATATACATCAGGTTTATAAGGTTTTTTGCTAACATTAGCCTCCGTAACTACTGGGCATGAAAGATCAAAAAAGGGTTGGAGCACAAAACCCGTCAGTGTGTCGACTGTGTGAAAGAATGTGTGTTTTCCAGCTTTGAGTCTGTCTTTAAAGCAACTTCAGGAGACACAACAGCCGAAAGCTGAATTTTAAACCAGGGATTTCACGCTGCATTGTGACCCACCTCCGACTCAGCTTCCACCCGCTTTTATATTAAAAAAAGACAGTAAACTTTCCCCCCTCCATTTGCTCTGCGCTCTCTGTACATTACAGTATACAGTGATACTGGCTGACACCCGACAGATGGCTTTTGTCAGGCCTGGAGAGCAAGAGTTAACCCAATCCTCTGTTCGCCCTCCCTCCATCCCTCTCTTCTTTTTAAATGTCTCCCATATAAACAGATTTTGTTGCTGCTTAAAGTGGGCTCAAAATTAAAGCGTATCGTTTTACACACACATTGCATGCATATTACGGAGCCCCAGCTGGTGGCAGGCTGCTCTTAAGAGCCATATGATTAAGTTAGAGGTTGGGGTATCCGATAAGATTCGAGCTCTCTGCCTCTCTCTCTATCTCCCTGCCTATTTTACTGCAAACTTATTAAATGGAGGAAACGACATTATTTTTTTCTGAGTGTATGTGTAATTATTGTCACACACCTGTGACTCCCTGCCATCCACGACAGGGAGGAAGAGAAGGGAAGGAGGGATGATGAGGAGGGGGGGGTTGGAATGAGGAGAAATGTCGTTGGGAGCAGCGGGAGTCCTCGTTTCAGAAAAAAGGAAGGAGGATAAAGAGGAGAGGAAAAACAAGAGAGCTTGTTAATCATGCGCTTTCTGTCACTGGCTGAACACTGATATCCTAATGATTCACGCCGAGATAGTGACATCACAAGGGAGAGCAACGGAGAGAGACGCGGAGAGGGAAGGAAAACAAGAGGGGGGGGGGGGCGGCTGCAAACGAAAGGAGACGAGCCTCAAAATGGACAGCCATAGCTCGGCGCAGACGAGATGACAGAAAAAGTATGAAATATCAAAAAGAACGAGACAGAAACTGGGAAACGTCCCTCCGAATCTGTTGTTACATTCCTCACAAACAGGCACTTGTTTAATTCGAACAGAATGTTTCTCAAGGAAATCGCTGTTGTGAAAGTTTTCCAGCCAAGTTTCACTCTGCAATTTTTCTCTCTCTCTTTTTTCTTTTTTTTTTCCCCCCCGATCGCCGTTTACCTCGGCGGACCACCCCGTCGAAGGCAACGGCATGCGATACGATCCTCATGAGACAAAGGAAATTACCTATTAAGTGGGAGAGATGATCTTCCTTTAGCCACTCTCCAAAAAAGTGAGTCACGATGTTGTAATTGTTTACCTTTGACTCAGCCCATAAGTCTCTCCTCCCATCCCTCTGTTCGGTTGTAACATAATATTTTGCGACGCTGCTTTCAGAAGCCCAGCTCTCACACTCCTCTTTTTTTTCCCTTCTTCTCTCTCTATCTGTTCTAACAGGACAGATGTCATCGCCCCAAACAGTCTGAGTCATTGTACGCCTCCACACCCCTGAGTAACCCAAGGACATCAGGGGAGGGAGGACTGTAATTTTTTACATTTAAGACATCCAGTTGATACTCTTTAGTCATGGCATCTCCAGGGTTCAGTGTCTCGCTCAAGGTCACGCTGACGGGACCGGTGATGTGATGAAATAAATCAAAAAAAGGGAGGGCAGCGTGCGTGACCTTTGGTTTCTATGCATCAAAAGGAAAACACAGAAAAAAAGTCGCATTTCGGATAAAAAAACATGCAAACAGACAGTCCAAACAGGTGGCGAGCCGCGTCTGCGAACTCTGCCGCACAGAAGACGGTAAACTCCTGAACCCGTGACCTCGCGCATCGTTTGATCCCTCCGTATCCTGTCGTATTATATATCAGCCCGCTTGATACAACAGCTCGAGCAGATATTCAGGAACTTGTTTTTTTTTCTTTTTAGTTCGGCAGGACTCAAAAGGTTGTTTGTCTGTGCCGATGCAGTTTTTTTTCCCCCCAGATCGAGCGAGATCTGGAAAAAAAAAAGCAAAGAAAAAAGGGGGCTGGAAATAGCATCGCCGAGCGAGCGAGCGAGCGGGCTGCGTGTGCTTTTTTTGGGTGTAATGTTTTAATAGAAAGCAGATGGTTACAGATGCAGGGGCCGAGCGCCGGTGATGACACATCTTTAATATTTTAGAGTGGTCTTTGCTGTAAATGTTGCAGCAGCTGTTTCCCAAAGCTGTAAATTTACTGCATTTTTTTCCTTCCTCCCTTTTATTTTTTTTTTTCCTTTTGTGTGTGTGCGTGTGTGTGACTGACAGCTATTGGATTTACTGTAAATTACAGAAATGAATATGGAAAAGTGATGAAAAGGCAGCGAAAGGGGAGGAGGCTTGCGCGCGTGTGTGTGAAAGTGTGTGTGCAGCACCCCACGACTGTTTGCCGTCGAGTCAATCCCTCCTCGTCCTGAACCCCGCTGATTATTCTCTTATTTTAGTTTGTTAGAGGCGGCTCGCACACTGTTGCCCTGCGAATTTGGAAAGTGATATTCAAATGTAAAGCGATACTAAAATAATGAGACGGAGGGAGAGAAAGGTTGGTGGAGGAGGAGGAAGAGGAAGAGGAAGGGAGGCCGGGACGATAAATATATATTTGTATTGTGTTTGCATTGCGGCCGTCGGTTTAGTTTTAATGTCAGCGGCGGGGAGAGAGAGGGGTTTCTCGCCGATGCTTTTGAGCCGAGGTGATTGTCATCAATTCGCGTCTTGGCATTTAAACCGCCCTCTTCAAATATGAGTATTTGAAATGCAAATACAGCTGCGTTTGCCCAGACAAATTAAAAGACACACACAGGAGCAGGGAAAAAAAAAAAACACACTTTTGAAGACATACACTTTTACCGCTTTTTATCATCAGAGTTTGCATTGTCAGACACTCCCCGTCTTTGTCTCTTTTTTTCGGAGAGAGCGGCGGAAAAAAAAAATGCCTGATTATGTATTTGTTTGTAGTTTTGTCCACCGAGCGGAGAAAAAGGGGGAAGAGACAGAGAGGTGCTGTTCTTATCTCGCCCTTGGCTTCACTGTTTAAGCCTCGCGAGGTGCGTTCGATTAACTGCTTTTTTTTCCCTCTTTCCACCTCGCAAGACACGGCGAGAAAATATGATTCGCATTTTTTCCCCCCTCTCTCCATCTCTCTGACACTACAGTTATTTAAACATCAATAGCAATGCGTCTTCTTTAGCACACACTCTTTCTCATATTGATATTTGTATATGATCATTACTTTTGGCCGCGCGCGCTTTGTTATACCGCGTCAGCTTCAATAGGTGCACGATCCAATACTGCAACCTCTGCATTCGAGGCCCACCAAAAAGCCGATAAGACTGTGGCGTGGCTCACTTTATTGTGCGAGGGGAATCTAGCGCGGGATCGTACCGGATGGATTAAACACACGCTCAGGAAAAAAACGTGTTGTGAAGCGATGGTAGTTTTAATCCTCGCTGGAAAACGAGGCCTACCAAAAAAAAACGGCGCATTGTGTTCAAGTTAACGGCCCGAAAGGAAGAAAGAAGTGTTTTTATACAACTTCAGGTGAGCTGACGGCACTCTTTCATGAAGAGGAAAATGAAGAAAGAACGTAAAACGAAAAAGTTGTGCCGCGCTGCCTCACTTTTGATAAAGTTGCTGAATATTTGTTTTCTTAATTAACAAGCCAAGCTATTTTTTTTTTTTGTCAGATGATGAAGGGAGGAGGAAGGGAGGGGGGCGGGGGTGGTCGTTGACGGACGGATGGTGTTGATCACTGGAAGGATTCATTAGCAGAGGAGGAGAAAGACCCCCCTCCTCCTCCTCCCCCTCCTCCTGCGCTCCTCTTCTTCCTCCTCCTCTCCCTCTATCTGCTGTACAGTCTGCTAATCCACATGAAACCGTTCAGCCTATTGACTGCTTCCACTGATCGTATCGTGTGTGTGTGTGTGTGTGTGTACACGTGTGTGTTCGCAGCGTTGCAAAAGTTCATTTTTAGCCCAAAATGATAAAAAAGATAACTTTATAATTCTGGACAAATGATGACACATCACACCAGTGATCTTTTTTTCATGATAAATAAAGGGACGAAGCAAAGTTTAACAAGGAGGACGAGTAGAAGCGGAGTGTGTGTGTGTGTGTCTGAAGAGGAGGGAGGAGGGGGGATGTGATAAGGGGTGGTGGGGGATGACTACCTGCAGAGAGCCAGCGTCCAAATGAGAACATAATAACAACATCAGAGAGCGAGGAGAGGGATTGTCTGCGAGATGACAACAGTATTAGAGAGAAGTCAGATAATTAAGAAATGCACTTAGTGTTTTGTCAAAAGTGGCCGTCACTGGCGGAGACGGAGTTTAGCTCAGTGTGTGTGTGTGCGTGTGTGTTTTTTATCCTGTGTTCCATACTGCAGATAATGAGCCCAGTAAGAAGAAAAAAAAAAGATGAAGGGAAGAAGAAGAAGAGGAGGAGAGAAAAAAAAAACAATAAACAGCGAGAAAAATCAATCAAATAATTTAAATGAAAAGTTGCGTTCTGTCCACAAAAAGGATGCCAAGTTCTTTTGGGCATTTCTGATGTAGCTGTCCAGTCAGGGAAAATGAGACATGTCTTGGATGGGAAGCAAACAAGAGGGGTGGCAGTGGATGGGAAGGAGGGAGGGAGGGAGGGGATGGATGGATAGAGGGGAGCTGGGGGGGGAGGGAGGGTGAGCCACAGAAATAAACCCAACTCCCATCTGATGAGCAGCTTGTCCATAATACTGAATCCCCGTCCCTTGCCAAGTCTGCTTCTTGATACAGAAACACGATAAGTGCAGATTTTTTGAATAGATTCCCTTCTTGTTCATTTGCCCCCCTCCCGTCCAACCTCCCCCCTCCCTCCTACCCCCCTCACTCCTCGTTTGCTTTTGGCCTGGAAGCACTTCTAGCCGGTGCCATGGATAATCAGGTGGCTGTTTTTTTTTCTGTCGCTCTGCCCCCCCATGACGCGATAATGAAATTAAAGAAGTGGAAGGGAATAAAGAAAAAAATAGATGCCTCCATCTCTTGTCTTTTTCTGCGCCCGACAACTACAGGACAGATGATGTGGCCATCTTGAGATCGTTTGTCATCTGTCAGGCAGCGTTGACCTTGCGATGAACGCCGGCCGTCGCGCTGAAATCATCTTTTACGGCGAGAAGAGAGAAGAAAAAAAAACGGCGAGAGGATGGAGGGAGACAGAAAGAGAGAGGGCTGTTGTTTTCGGTAATAAAGACAACATTTATGCCTTCCATTCGCGCTGCCAGTTAAAAGAGGCACAAACATGGAAATCCATTATGGAACGCTTCTTAAAAGTGTGACCAATCCTTGTTCAGTCAATTAGAGTCTGGAGACGGAGAATATGATGTTTGTCTGTTTAGCCCCCCGACACATACAGATCAGCCTGGATTTGATGATGGAAAGAGAGATTCCTTTTCTTTCTTTTTTTTTTTTTCCACAGAGATAGAGTGAGGAAAAGAGAGAGAGAGAGACGGAGGGATGGAGGGGCAGCGCAGCCAAGCTCTGCTTATCTCTTTTCTTCTCTTGCTTTCTTGCCTTTTTTCCCGTTCCCCTCCCATATACAAAAGCATTAATGTGCGCAGCTATGTGCTTTGCCATTGTTCTGTGTTTAAAAGCTTAAAAAGGGGACGTTGTTTGTGTAACTGGCAGAGTTGGCGGTGCGCGGCCGTGTCCAAAAGCCCCGTACTTAAAGTTTGCTCGGCGAAGGGAGAAAAAAAAAAATAGGCCGCACAAAAGGGAGTGATAGAAAAGCAGTTAATAAGAGTGGTTACCCCAGAATGAGCGGGGATGAGGTTTCACATTAAAAAAGATTTATCTTAAAGTATGGTGCTAATCCCTCCAGTTTTTAATCCACCCTCCGCCCCTCCGCCCCCCCCCACCTCCCATTCCCAGACCCTCCCCTCGCAGCACCCCTCTTCATTCCTGCCGAGGGATAATAAAAAACTATAAACCATAAAGTTCTTACAATTTCTGGAAACTGGCAAAACGCGCGGCGCCCTGATTTTACAAGGATTCCTGGCCAGTGAATCACGGAACTAGGAGGACTCATCTCTCTCTCGCACAAACAGATTATTAAGTGAAAGAGGAAGTGGCGGGGTACGGCGGAGGGCAGCGGGGACAAAGGGAGAGGAGAGGAGAGGAGGGAGAGGAGCGCATGTTTGCTGTGACCTATTTGATGATTATCGCGATGGCGGTGATAGGTGGCGGAGGGGTGTTGTCGTGCTCTCTGTCACACTCGGCTGTGTCATACAAGCTGGATGGATGCCTCTGTCCACTGCAAGCTGCTTGAATGAGGAAGCATATGGGTGTATGAGAACCTCAGCCCACTTCATGAATATTTGATTCATATTTCCTGTGTGTGTATGTGTGAGAGAGAGAGAAAGAAGAGAAAGAGAAAAAAAAGGGAGGAAGGGTATTTTTTCTCTCTCTCTCTCTCTCTCTCTTTCACTTGTCATTGCAAAAAAAAACCTCACAAGGCTTACTTTGTGGCATTCTAATCATAATTGCCAATCCTGAATACAAATCTCTCAGCGCTAAACACATCGAGTGAAATTGAAATGACAAAACGAAGCTCATATAACGGTGTAATCAAAGATACATTCAGGGGGAAAAAGATGGAGGAGGAGAAAAAGAAAAAGAGAAAAAAAAAAAAAGTTGAGAGTGTTCTTCCGCAACCCGTATGAGATGAGGATCAGGGGCCAGTTATTAACTCGGCCCGGGAACAAAGAGCTCCAGTGTTGGAGGGCAGCTTAACGCCGAGCCAGTTACTGTACCTTTCAAAACTAATATGTAACCATATCTGTTTTAAAAGGACGATTCATATTACTGTGAATGCACGGGGAAAGTTGTTCCCATCCCTGCGACCCAGGAAACTCGAATCCCACTTGTAATAACCCCCGTACACACACACACACACACACACAGTCGTACACTCGCTCAATTGCAGGCCTGGCCTTTTGTGGAAACCATCTCATTTAAAAAGACGGGGGACATAAAATTTTTGTAATGATGTAAAACATCTTCGGCTTTTTTTTTTTTTCTGACGGCACAATGGCGCTTATTGTGCTTTATCGTCGCCGCGGCGACTCCAAAGGTCGGCGTGGGTGTGGCCCGGGCTGGACAAGGGCGGCACTGAATGAAAATTGGGTTATATGTGATCAACTAAGTTATTAATCAGATTAAAATGGATTCCCTTCTGCCTGCTGTTTAACTAGGCAGAGGGAGAGAGAGAGAGAGAGAGAGAGAGAAAAAAGGAAAAGAAATAAAGACAGAGCGAGGAGAGGAGGGAAAGAGAGGCAGAACAATAGGCCACTGTTTACTCGCGCGAGAGCAAAAGAAAGTCATTGTTTTCGGGAGCTGAAGTCATTGTCGCAGATGAGTTGTGATAAGGGCCGGCTCTGTGAAACACCCCGCCGCATGTACCCGACCGGTCGCTCTAAAAGCATGTGCCCTTGCCACGGATGCCCCCTCGCCTCATCCAGGTAACCTCTCTAATCCTGATTAAATCACTGTAATTAGAACAAGCAGTGTTCCTCCGCCCCCATATTTCCCTAATAAAACAATGCCGCGGTTTAAATCCGGTCGCTGGGATTTGCAACGCAACAATGCCGTTTATATCCATCTCTGCCGAGGAATTAAGTGTATTTTCTAACTGCTAATGTTATAACGTTTGCGGGCTTATTTGTCTCGATGCTCGCTATTCTCTTTCCTTATTCCCCCCGCGGTTTGTCTTCTCTCCCCTCTCTCCGTCTCTGTTTTTTTTTCCTCGCGCAACTTTGTTTATTCGCGTCTTATTTATTTGTTTCTCGGCGCTTTTTTGATGTTTAAATCAAACACGTTTTTAGCGAGTGGTCGGGATCATCCTTCGCGACGGGAAGTAATGCAAGTTATTTGTCTTTAATTGCCTCAGAGCTTTTCAAACACGCCGACTTGCCGCCTATGTGTCTATACCTGTGTATATTTTTTTGTTTTTATTAGTATCGCGGCATGCCTCCATTGATGTGGAATAACAGAGGAAATAAAAGTTGACATAGTTTCTTCTTTTTCTTTTTTTTTTTTCTTCCCTCACCCCCCCTCCTCCCCTCCAACCCCCTGTTTCCCTCTCTGTCTGCCTGACTCTCTGTTGTTTTTTATATATCTGTGTTTTTCCTTGAAGTTGCTGCGGCATTGTCTCATTATGTGTCGACTAGCTGTGTAAGTGTAGTTATTATGCCTGTGTGTCTCTGCCTGGCGGTACTGTTCTCTCTCTCTCTCTCTCTCTCTCTCTCTCTCTCTCTCTGTGTCTCCGCTGTCTCTCTCTGTCTCTCTCTCTCGGAGGATGAGGAGCTTTTTGAGTACAACTCCTCCGAGGCGTCCTCCTCACATCTCCGGGGCGCCTGGGGAAGGGGAACGTTGCATTTCTTAAGAGGAGCAACTCAAACCGAACAAAGTCTACAGGAGTCGGGGAAGAAAAGAAACAAACAGCAAACTAACGAGATGGGAAGCAGAGATCATGTCAAATATATCGGGTTGGAAGGCCAATTTATAACCCATTGTTTCATGTGTTTCGATATCGAATGCGACGCGCACTAACGCGGCGATGAGTGTGCACAGGGGGAAAGGCTGTGCAGACTTGCATATATACATAAAAGCACTCGATTTTTTTTTTCACGTGAGCAGCACGCAAACACACACACACACACACACACACACACACACATAGCGTATGAATGTCATCACCAGCTGCCGGTAACCTCCCAGCTCCCACGCTGTCTTCACTCCTGTTTCCCCATCCTGTTTCCAAAATAATGAATAGAATAATTGTCGTGTAACTTTCGCAACAATCCGGCATTCGTCTCTATTTCTCTTTTCAAGGGCAACTCGATACTGCCCTTCATTCACTTGCGCTGTACTTCCAGGAAACGTGATGTGGCCAATATCATTGACGGTATTAGCGCTTACGGTTGAGAGAGAGAGAGTGAATGGTGGGGAAGGAAAAAAAAAATACGAAGCCTTTTCAAAAAGGGCCCTTTCAGCGGGAGCGGCAGTTAATATCTGGGGAATTAGCGAGGTCAAAATATTTTTAGAGTTATCACATCTGCCGAGGAGGAGAGAAAGGGAGAGCGAGAGAGTGAGCAACAGGTACCATCCTTAGGGCTTGACAGCAGCTATTACACTTAATTGCTCTTTGAAAACTACGCTATTTGCACTTTTGGGTGACAAGGCGATAATTCACCTCTGCACAAGTTAAACTGGTAATATTGTTGCACATGTGAAATAGCACCTCGCCTTCGCCAGCCGTCAGAGCTGTCATCTCCGCGCACGGCGGAGGCACACAATGAGAGCCTGGGGAAGTGTTTCACCAACAGTCGTCGTCTTCTTCTCCTTCTCGGTTAAAGACAGACCGACAGGCCTCCAGACGGCTTAATCACTGGAGGAGCCCCGTGCCCTCCAGCAACGAGGAGGGGAAAGAAAGACAGAGAGCGAGAGATAAAGGAAAAGGGAGGATCCCGGAGTGTGGGAAAGTGAAACGCGGAGATCCAAGAGGAGAGGAAGACGTGCTAATGGACTCCGGTCTGGGCTGAACAGAGCACCATCAGTGGTCGAGTTTCCATGCACTCTAAGTCAGATCTTGGTCAAACTCTGGTTGAAGTTTTAATCAGGTTAAGCTGTTTACAAGAACCTTTGCAAGCCTGCAATTCAATTTGCCATGAATAAATGATTTAGCTGGACAGTCTGGTCCTCTGACATAACCGAGAGTTCAGGGCAGATTCCTGACCTGATGCTGACATTCTCTGACCCGAAACCAACGCAACCGATCACACAGGGAATGTTGTAAGAAAACGTAATCATCGTTTCTAAAAAGGCAATTTTGTTTCATTGCAACTTAGGACTTAATGTTATTTTTTGAACATTATTCATACCTTTATAACATAATTATACTTACTTATTTAGTTGCTTGGATCTGGCAATGCAGCTTAAAAGAAATGAGGCTGGACAATGAATCCACAGTCAGTCAGCTCAGGTTAGCTTCAGGTCAGGTCAGTAAGTTTTGAACATAGATGATATAATGTTTTGGAGACAAAACAACACAATCTTCTTCTTGCACATTAAGACTATATGTTATGAAGAAAAACAGTGCACTATTGCTCCGCTCCGCACTCGCAGGGGTTACAGCCTTCCATGGTCTGTTTTTACCAGTTCGAGGATGATAACAAATGTCAGCAAAGTTAAAATAGATGCTGTTGGGTAACTAACATTACTAAGTTTTAAACAGACTTTGATTTTCTTCCGATTCCATATATTTCCTTGCTGGTGCCCATTCCAGTTCCCTGAACCTTGTGTATCAGCTGATGCCAAAGACTGTTCCACTACCAGAGCATTAAAAAACTACATTTATACATATATCTATTATTCTTTCACAGGTGTTTACTACTAACACTGCATGGATGTTATGTTTCGGATGTGCTTAAAGTTATACAACTTGCTCACTGTTTATGGATATTGGTGACCCGTGCGGGGCAATTTCAGGTTTCAGCTGTGTACAGGTGTTCAGGACACTGCCGGGACGCAGCGGGGTCCTGTTTCTAAATAACTAAATCACATGGTAACGGATCACTGCGTAGATCTGTGTGCATCCCTACTTTTTTGGAAGGGAAAACCACACCAACTAAACAATCGCTGCCAAAACTGTCGGTCGTTAAGTTTAAGACTTCCAGTTCCGACCCTGACTTACCGTCCTCGCTGTAAACTATACGCTCTTCTTATAATCCGCCTGATTATACAACTGCTCGTGTTTCTTGCCCCATTGGACTTTGTTACAGCAATGCTGCAGTGTTCCCAGATCTCAGCCATTACTATGGCGAGTGTATAGCTACTAAAAAACAAGGGCCGGAGTGTGATAAATCAAAATGATCATTAACTAAGAGATGAACAATCCTGCTCTTTGCGCGAGTATCGCTGCACTGTCGCTGACGAGTAGCTGCTGGAAGAATCCCTGAACAGTGTGGAACCTCTTGAAGCTTACAGCAGTACTGAAGCGAAGGAGTACAGAGGTGGAACAAAAGACTTGTCAGATGTTTCCAACAACGCAAACCGTGCGGATATACAGGAATGTATGTCCTTGTTGCTTTGGTGTAGTCTTGTATTGTAGACGCGTCTACACTGAGCATGGGAACGAAGTAGAAATAACGGTGCAGCCGCAATGACAGGACAAACGTATGACTAGTTTTGTGTACGCTATCAGAAGAGAGACTTTTAACCCTTGACCATTTAACTACACGAGCCTATTAACCAAATGAGTGATGACAATTTTGAAACCCACCTATCCACGGCCTTAATTCATCCTCAATGTTGTGTGAATGAGTGTGAGCACCGCCTGCCCCCACCAGGATCCTCTGGTGTCGCACCGCTGAACTTTCAGACCTACATTTAAGTGCACGAAAATAATTTCCGCCGCGCAGGTAAGCTATCCGTCTGGCTCATTAGTAAACACGGAGGTGTCTGGGAGCAATAAGTACCCGAGCTCTTTTGCACTTGTCAAAGCATTTTTGTGTGAGTGTTTATGTGCGTGAGTGTTTATGTGCGCGAGCGCATGTTTGCTAGAGACAAACAGCAACCAAATTCATGGTAATTAACCACCTGATGAGGACAGTATTATTGGCAATTACCAGGTTTTGCATTATCACAAGTTTAAATGTGTGTGTGTGTGTATGTGAGTGTAAATGCACGCATGCAGGTGTGTGAGCCTTGATTGGACAGACAGAGGATAAAATAGAAGCGGTGTATTTTGGGGATGGAGTCATGTCGGCTGGAGAAAGCGACGGTCAGTGTCGCTGACGCCGTCGGCGCTGTCGGCTTCAAGTCAGGAAATATTTGTAAAAGCAATTTATGACGGGTTCAGTTAAAACTTTTCTTTTGGTTCCCCCGGTCGAATGTTTGAGCCTCGCTGTGTAGAATGATACATGCTGCAGAGTTTGACGCTCGCTGTTTTTATATCCACTGCTCAAAGTGTTAGTTTTCTCTGTGCTCATTGAAAATCTGATTTTAAAAAGGCTGGCTAACAGCATGGTTTGTGACATCACAGATAGTTTGTGTGCATTCAGTGTACACAAAGTGAGATGTGCAAGCTCGAGCGGAAACTGTGAAGTAGGAGACATCTTGTGTCCAAAATGTGCATGTTAATATGAGGAATTGTTAATGAGGTAGAAGGAGTAGATGCCTTCTTTACACATTTTAACGTGAAAATGATCATATCATCATATCAGACACATATAATTGTACCA
This sequence comes from Lagodon rhomboides, assembly GCA_039737535.1. Lineage (NCBI taxonomy): Eukaryota > Metazoa > Chordata > Actinopteri > Spariformes > Sparidae > Lagodon > Lagodon rhomboides. The sequence goes on from CM077784.1 coordinate 12,347,571, forward strand.
AGCAGACTTTTGTTTATATGTCTTGATACATACATTTTTCCAATAAATAATATAAGCCAGTCACTGACGAGGGTTTGCCCTGCATCTCCCCAGCGTCCTCGCTATTCTTATGCAAAAACATTTTTTAAAAGTTCATTACATTTGTGTGAAATCCTTCACATCTCATTTAGATATTACTTGACAACAACAAACACACTGTACTTATAATATAATAAGTTGGGTTAAAAATAAGGGTTAAGAAATGGTTGAAATGGAAAAAAAAAAGAAAAACAGAGAGAAACCAAGCTGGATCAGAGAACACTTTCTGCAGCTGGTAGACGACGTACATCTGAGAAATCATATAATAGGGAGGGTTTAGACAATGAGGAGGCATAGAAAGTGATTGCGAACGAATCAGTGTCAAAACATATTATTCGTGGTGTTTACAGCCCTGATAAAAAGTGATGTATAATCCTATCAAATGTTCAAAATCAAATGCAAACAGTGCGGTAAAATGAACCTATCGTGAATTACTGTGAACAAATTTCCTCGACAAACAGCGTCTCAGGTGTGACGTGATGGTGTCATCCATGATCTACTCTTAAACATTTTAATACACCACGGTAGGCCTTAAATTCAAGAGCGTTTTAAGTTAAAATACATGTGACAAATAGCTTTTTAATTTGTTTGTGAAACGAGATAAAAATGACAATTTGTTGCGTATGAGTTTGGTCCATATTCGGGCTGAAAAACAGGCCCGGGCTCCTTAATGTGTAATAATTGCGAGTGCCGTTTGTGTGTGCACATAAAGAGACAATGTTGGCTACTGTTTCTGTGTTACACTGACACCAGCATATGTGCGGCGTGTGTGTGCGAAGCCTCAATTGTTGTGCCTACCTTTCTTCCACTTAAACCAGAGAAAGTGAAAATTACACCAGTAATGCCAACTGTGATCCACTACATCTGCGCTTCACAGTGAGCCCACCAATCCCACCATATGTCTTTAATTACAATCAGTGCTTTACACAACTTCACGTGCACACACACACACACACACACACACAAAATTCCCATATCTGACTTTTATTACATTGGTCTACACTGTACTCTGCGAGCATGTGTCTGCCTAATCCATGAGCACACAAATGTAGCAATGTGTATGTGTGAGCATGTGTGTGTGTGTGTGTGTGTGTGGTCTGTACATTTCTTGCACTTTGTTCTAACATGACTTGAGCACTCATGGATTCACGCACAGTGGAGGCAGGCCGGAGTGCACTCCCTCTGACAGGGTAATTGGCCACTAGTGACACACTTTGGACTGTATTTAAGATGAAAACTTCCTTAACCCAGTGCGCACACACACACACACACAGCTTACACAGTTACAGACAGTTTAGGGTTGGAAGACGAGTGTTCCAGTGTGTCTCTGCCTCAACCTCACAGTTTTTGAAATCTTCTTGAGAGCTGTCAGGAGTCTTTGAGCAAAGCAAAGCTAGTTTTCAAACGTGAGTTAAAAAAATCACCCAGGAAACTTACAATTATTACTTTTTCAGTGTGTTTCAAGAGTTAGTTTTTACTAAACTGTTATAATTTACCTTTGTCTCCACAATCTGCTCTCATACTTGTTTTCTTCATCTACATTTTGTCTACTTTGCCAGAAATGCCTCTCGACAACTACGTGCTGCAAATGATTCCAATCAAAGGTGAGCAGGGTTATGTCAAAGGAACTAGCTCGCAATGTAGTCAGGATCGCTGGTCCATGTCAGCGACGACCACGCCCATGTTTACATCAAAAAAAGGCTCGTAACTGAGCTGCGTTTCATTTTATTAAAGCCAGGGTTTGTTTCTGACAGATCTCTCCCTGTAGTGTTCTGGGACGTTGTTGTGAGAGTCACAGTTAACTCAGGGTGAACTCAGACCTGCTACGGTTCTTCCTGAGCTTTCAGCCACTGTTTGCTCGTCAACCTATCTGCATCGCACAACAATTGTGTCGTAATTGAAATATTGTCAAAATCCCAATATAGCCGAGTGCAATATCCAAATCTCAAGAAGTGTTGTTTTTTGACAAAGTCGGAATGTGTGACATGACAGCATTCAGATGAATTGCTGAAGAGCTGTAGAGACGTCCTGGCCTCCAGATCTTGGTTTCCAGATGTAGGAAAACATGTTTGTTTGACACAGCCCCAACAAATGTCATTTGAATATTGTTTTCTGTTCAAATAAAAATCGGGACGCAAAAGTTATAATTCCCACTAATTGTAAATCGTAATATCTGTTGAAAAAAGGCAATAGGCTTCGTTTTGGTTTTTGGTTGTCTTTTATCCTGCAGCCTTACTTACTTTACGGGCTGTGAGAAGAAGACACACTGCCGCAAACAAAGTAAACCCAAAGACGGAATGCTGTGAATATCTATTCCATATCACTGACCACTATTATTAAACTAAGACCTCGACCTCAGTCAGTTCTTTAAATATCCATCAATATTTATCAAATATATATCAAGAGCAAGTTCATGAGACTCATAAACACATTTTCACTGTTGCTACAGATACTGTTATATACTGACACTCACATTCATCCTCCCAAGTCTTCAAAATCCGATTGTTTTCACTGTCTAAAATATATGTACGGTAGGTAGCTGAGAGATTTTGTCGGCAACAAACACCAACAAACTACAGCACTTATGAGGAGAACTATCGAGCACAATGTGAGAGCACTTGTAAATTGGACGCGATGGGTCTAATTGATGCGAGAACATACAGCCCTCTCCCTCTCTCTCCTCCCCCCCCCTCCCTCCGATCCGCTAACTCTCTCTCTGTTTATGTAGCCTACTTCTCAAATTGCGAGAGGTGCTCAGCCGCGAGCTCTGCCATTTTCTCCTCCGAAAATCCTCGACGTGCTCGCCTAAGTTCCAACACTCCTTTTCAAAGCTTCCCTCTCCGGCTTGTCAATCTCAACCCTTCTGAAGTCCCGGTCCACATTTAATATATTAAATGAACGAGGTGGTGGTGGGGGGGGGGGGGGGTTGAGGTTATGTAAGTAATACGATGTGAGGAGCAGTGTTCGCAAGCAGTCATGGCATGTACAGCACCGTTTGAATAATGTAATACTTCATGTTTGATAATGCATGGCTATAGATAGGTCTCCACTGCAGCCAAGTATTGATTGCGTTAAGCACATCTACAGTACGGGCAAATGGTGCGGGTTCATATCAATCTTTACACAGCGTACTGTACCTCAGTAACCAGATACCTTGTCTGATTACAGAGACCTCGGGGCCACTGCTGCCGTTAATGACATTTATTGATAAATCCAATTCCTGGGCCAATTTGGGGAGGTGTGGTTTAATACTACAGACGTGTGAATATGTGTGCGCGCGGATCTGTATATGTGTGTATCTGTTATGTGTCAGAGTGCAAGTAGATTCATGCGCATTGTAACCCTTTCCCCCCCCCTCCTCCGGGCATACTAATGAAGAGACGGCCACTCCAGACGTACAGCGCGTGCCCTACAACGGCTCCCGCAGATTCAGGGGAGGATTTCGATATTAATGATTTATGCCGTATTTGCATACAAACCTAATGCAAACCCACTCCAGATAATCACATTTTGCCAGGTCTGAATTGAGTTTTTGCGGACGTCTTTCGCTAACCCCCACCGTCTCCCCGCCCGCCGAATCGCGGCGGAATGCGTGGCTGGTCGCTCTTCAGGCTGCGGGTGACCCCCCCCCCCCCCCAGCACAAGGAGTTTACAAGTGGACACATAAAGAGGGGACTGTAAAAGTGCGTTTTACCATGAAACAAGTGCGTCTATTTTCCCATCCAGGCTTTATCACGCGGGTGTAGTATGTGTGGCGGAGCCGGTGGCAGCCACAGGATGAGTGGTGCCAGTCGTCACAATGGTGATATTAACAACAGTGGTAGAAGTGCCAGAGTAATGAGTTTTGGTAGAGATTCTAGACACTATTTCCATTTAATGCTATGTTATGCTTCTATTTAATTACATTTCAGGGGCAAATATACTCTTTAACATTTATTTAGCCCGTCACAAGGCTATTTTTGCAGATTAAGATAATAAAATATGAGGCCTTGTTATAGAATGAACTACTCAACAGAATAAAGCAGGCTTAAACATATTTAGTAACACTAGCATATCACTATTTGATAACAGTGAAATAACTAGTAAAGTTACTGAAGTTTAATCAACTACACATTTAAAGTGTTGTTGCCATTTATTTCCACTTTGGCCAACAACAACATTATAATACTGCTAACACATTAATGCATTAGTATTAATAATATCATATCATATAGACAGGAAAAATATTGCTACATACTACTTGTACATCAGTACTGTAATACTTGAAACACATCTTGCTGCCAATCATCAGTGAGCTCAGTGGCAGTGGAGAGTCTGTAATAGCAGCAGTCATAAAGTGATCATAAAATGACTAATAATGATTATCGCTATGGCTTTCGTTCGGGATAAAGACATTCGGTCCATCGCAGGGTTAACACCGACAGACAAACACACTCACGCGCATATCTACAGGCAACGAAGAGTCTCCAGTTCATTTAATACTTGAATGGACTGTGAAGAAACCGGAGCTTCTGTAGGACGTGTGTGTTGAGAATGAGCCCTCATACTACTCTGGCATCTTCATTTCAAAGTATCATTCTGGTTCATGGTGAATTCACCTTGTTCTTTACTACAACGATGTGAAAACATGAAGCTTTTGAAATGAGTAACAGTAGCTGGAGTCCATTACACTTGCTTATCGGGGGAAAGCCCAAATCAAAAATCCCACACCACGTTTTCACTGCAGCTTTGCAAAAAAAGGCAGATTGTCAAATAGCACGCACACACATGCACACGAGCGTGCCACTCCTATTCTAGTCATTGATGCCTGGATGCCAGGTGGCTGAGTTTAGGTGGGTCACACGCCTTCACCAGAACATGTTCAGGAAATTGTTAACTCACTAGAAATCAAAGCTTGGCATCGCACTAAAGGTGTGCCTCTGTGCCACGAAGCTATTATGATTTTATACATCTAACATGCTGGATTTTCTCACACACAGAGTGGTGATTCGTCATAGTGGTGGATATGATTAGTAGATGTATGTAGTTTATTGGAGATTCCAGATAAAAGTATCAATCTACCTGTTAGCCATCGGAATACAAAAAATTAGAATTCAAAGAGTAGGTTTCAATGTCTTCTTCATCCATGGATACAGTATTGTTTTATATGGTACCACTGTGGCAGTACACACAGATAGCTGGTGACTCGGATGAGGTGGAGTTTGGCAGGGTGAGTTGTCTTAAGGTACCGTGACCCTGAGTACAACTCATTTCCCAGCACACCCCAGCATATCTTGATTTTACTTCCTATTATCTCTATCTGTCTCTGTCTCTATTCCAATGGCAGTGCCATCCTAGAGATCTGGATGGCGAATATCTATGTCTAGAAAGTTGGAGACGTGATAACTCATGTGGTTTTCTAATTGCAGTGAATGCCCGACTAAGACTAGGACAAACTACCAACATGTAAGAAAGGCTTTTGTTCCACAGAGAGAGCCTTATCTATAAAGGTCAAGCATTCCTAGTAGCAGAGGGAACTGCCCACATTACATAGCTTGCTTCCACAGGCATTCTGATTAGAGAATAAGTAGGACATTCTCACACGAAAGCATTTCTCTATTAAATGAAACATATATCAATCTCATATGCTTAAAATGCCTCCACCATGTTAAGATATGCAGGGAACCTGGTTCCATGACAACGGACAATATTTTGTCAGATGGAAAGGTCAGATAAACACATGTAGCTGCACTGCTTCATTAACAAAGGGTCACTGTTACTGGGGGTTAATTTTTATGTTTATGAATCTCAGCCTGTAAACACGAGTTCTACATTCCATAGGCAAAATGTCCAATTATTTTGTAATCCATAAATAGAAATTATGTGTATGAATGTCGATTATCTATGAGGCCACACAAGAGCGAAATAAAGGTTTAAAAAACAGAATTTCTAGATTAAATCTGACAAAATCTCAACAATATGACAGAAGAGAATAGATTATAAACAACATACTTTATCAGGCACTTAAAATCAACCTGTTTCTGCAATTTTTTTGTTATTATTTTTGCTAGTATCTATTAGGTAGAGGGTGATTGCATACCCATTCAATTGCCTCAATGTGTAATCGCAAGAAGCTGCCAGTACTGGGATATCTGCGTATCAGATCCAGGAAAGTGTCTGTAATGTGTATAAGTCAGCGTTTCAAAGCTCAACACCAACTTTGGCCTTTTACTTTCTTCTTATAGAGATACTTTAGCAACTACCCCTAAACAGTGAAAGAGCCTTGTAAAAAATGAGAAAAAAAAGAGCTTCCTTCTTCAGTCTCAAGGAGCAGCTGTAACCTTAGCAGAATCATGAAAGTTGACAGTTCATTTTTCACAGGGTCATAGATCGACGAGTCTTATAAAGTAATGGGCTTTTGGGAGCCGGCTTTATGAGAGCTAAGATAGTTAAGAGACATGTGCAGGAGGTGGCACAGGGAACTGAGGTCCTGCTCTGACTCATCCAGGGTTATTCCCTCCATGCTGTGGAGCGGGAGGGAGGCGCTGCACTCCCAGTAATATAAACGTGTAATAAAGATTAATCTGTTGCTAGTCGCCAGGCTGATAGCTTCTAAACTTGCTTGAAATAAGGCTGAAATCACTTCAGAGCCAATCTCAAGACCTTTAGTGAGTGTCTGAGATTCCTTTGTGGGTGTCAGGAAAAAAAAAATTATATGTGTTTGTCTGGTGTGTCTAGTGTTTATGTCTATGCAGCACTGAGGAAATTTAATTTGTGTTTCAAACATGTGTGTATTCATGGCGTTTTATGTGTGTGGTTTTTCTGCTGGTGTAAATCTAACTTTGTGTGCTTTAAAGCAGTTACGGTGACAGTGGGGGTTAAATACACTCACCAGGTGCATCTGGCCTTTTCATGCCCCCCGTGGATGCGCCACCTCCCAGGCCGTTGAACGCGGGGAGGTTGTCGTTGCTGTAGGCTCTGAGGACTGACAGCATGTTCATCTGCTGCTCGAGGTGGGTCTGCTGCTCAGCCTTCAACAGTCCTGGAGGTCCACCGGGGGACAGGAGGCCCAGGCCCTGCTGCCATTGCTTCTCCAGTGCCAAAGCTTGGTTCTTGGGTTGGGGGACCAGAGAATGTGGTGTCATGGCGGAGGAAGATGTTGCCAAACCAGCTCCGCTCCTTGGGGGCAGGGAGGAGTCATCTTGGAGCTGTTTGGGATGGTTCTGCAGGTGTTCTGCAGCTGGACTTTCTTCTTCCTCTCTCTCCATGTCCATTGGCCCATGTTCATCTCTTTCCTCCTCCTCTTCAGCCACTCCTCCCTCCTCTTCCTCTTCATCAGAGTGATTCTGTTGCTGCTGTCTCTTGGGTGTGGTTGAGGGGGTCTCACTGGCACTGCGTGCCCCAGCCTTTACAGCCTCCTCATCTGATCCAACCTGGTCTTCTTCAGCATCTCCACAGGAGCCCCTCTCACCAACATGGTCATCCGCAGCTGAAGTTGCTACTCCAAAGGCCTGGTTAGGTAGGTCCAGACCCTGCTCTGGTGGGGCTATGAACCCTTGGTTTGTCCTCGGGGATCCATCATACATACCGCCAAACCGCCGATAGAAGTCACTCTGGAATGGGTTGTAGGGCTGGTCCATGTGGTTGTTCCAGCCTCCCTGGCTTTTCTCACCATCTCTGTCCTCATCTTTGTCAGGGGCCACACCACAGGTCTTGGTGTTGGAGGAGTGAATGGTGGAAGTGATGGGAGAAGCTTCGCCATGAAGCTCCTTGCCTGTATCAGACCGCTGCAGTTGGGCCTTGCCCATGTGGTTGGCCTGAAGGTGCAGAGCCATGAGCTCCAATGAGGAGGTGGAGAAGGAGCAGAAGAGACAGCCATGCCACGCCACATTATCATGGATGGTGACTGAGGAGCCGGGGAGAGATCCAGATGCAGACTCAGGCCGGACTGACACAGACAGATCGAGTGGTTCATACTGGGACCCAGGTTTGCCAGGCACTGAGTTCTGTTTGGCTTCAGCCTTGTCCTCTCTTTCCTGGTCAGAAGAGACAGCCCGCTTTGCTTTGGGCTCACCGTTATCGTGGTAGAGATGGGCCTGGAGCTGGGCTGGACTCTGGCTGTCCTTCAAGTCCTTCTTCATTGAGCTGAGGACGAAGCTGTCCATGAAGGCCTGGAGAGAACCTTGAAAGTGGACTCCGTTTCCCATCATGCTTTGGTAAGCCCTGCTTAGGTCAGAGAAGCTATCTGTCGCTGTTGAGACCAGGGAGGACGGGCCATCGGCAGTCTTCATGTTCTCGGCTGAGGAGGCGGAGTCAAACCGGCGGTCTCCACGCTCCCGCTCCCGCTCCCGATCTCGGTCATGCGGAGACATCATGCCAGCCGATGCCCACTGGTGCGGCAGCAACGGACCTGCCCTGAAGTCTAGGTTGGAAGGCATGCCCTTGAAAACATTACGTAAGACATCTGGTCGGGCAAAGATGCCACCGCCGGCTGCCTTCCCATGATCCTCCTTGTGGTCAGAGGAAGGGGTGTGGCCGGCGGATGGGCCTGAAGAGGTGGAGCCGTTTTGACGCTCGCGGTGGTGGCGCTCCAGGTGGTACTTCAGACTGGCAGACTGGGTGCCAGCGTAGTCACAATGAGGGCACCGGTAGGGTTTCTCTCCTGAGAGGCCAAGGAAGAGACAGAGAAACAGAAAGGGAAAGACAGGGAAAACAGTGAATAATTAACCTGATTATTAGATTGACTGGATATCAAAATCTATTTATTGGAGCAGGGAATGTGGACCCTAGGGTCATGTAACCTCCCCGAACAAAGAAAATTAGGTCAAATGGGTAGAGCTCACAAAAAGATATGCATTTCATTAACTAATGTAAAAAAGAGGATATTTTGCAATTGCCTCGCTTATTAGTTGGGATCAACTCCTAAAAAAAGGATAAGGAGAGAGAGTGAAAAAATAAAAAAAGAATAAATAGAATTTTAGAAAAAAAAAATAAACACTATATATATATATAGATATATATATAGATATAGATATAGATAGATATAGATATAGATATAGATATATATAGATGTAGACATAAACATAAAGTGATAATGAATTCAATCCAGCATTCAATCAACAATCCCATGTATTTGCTGTGTGCGTGTGTTATTGCATGTGTGTGTGTGTGTGTACGCATTGGAACGAGGGTGGGTGGGTGGGGGTGTGGAGTAGGCATCTGAATATGGGTCGATCCAGCTCGATCCAGCCCCGCCAAGTGAGCCATCACTCACATCAACACCATAAAAAACATTTCACCATATGGTGCCTTCAGTCCACTACAAGAGATAATATTTTCAACTGACAACAAAACTGTCTCGATGCTATCTGTGTTTGCACGGGGAAGGGCTGGGGATGAGGGTGCGGCTGAGTTTCCGTTTATGTGTGCGTGTGTGTGTGTGTGTGTGTGTTCCTGTGCATCTGTGTAAGTGCGTGTTTGCGTGTGTGTGTGTGCCTGCAGTGGGGTCATCATGCCTCTTTCCTGGCCTTGTTTGCTGTCAGTCCTGTGCCTTGGCGATGAGAGCGCAATTTCTCGGACATTCCCTATTTGCAGTTTATCTTGAGGAGCATAAATCAGCCCCGGCAGAATATCTGCCAGACGACTGCCACACTGTGGTGCACCGAGAGCAAAATATGCACGATGCGCTACAACGCAAAATAAGTCAACGAGTGTAAAACAAAAAAAAGAAATAAATGTGTAGGCAACATATGTGAACCACATGCTTGTTGCAGCGAAGCCCTATGATAAAGAACAATATGATTTACTACAGGACACACAGATCAAAGATATTTATATAATGGTGAAAGAGGGGTGAATCTGTCATGTAACATTTACATATATTTATTTATGCTGCACATCCATATTCATGAATATTCTTGATAATGGTATAACACCAGCATTATTCTGAATTATTCCAGAAGTGGATCTTCCCCTGGAATGATACTTATGTTGAAATAGAACACATCCTGCTAGCAATTATAATAGGCTTGGAGTCTGAGCCAGATTTGGATTCATTAAACAATGAACACAGAGGGGAAAAATGCTAAGCTTGATTTTTTTCATACATATATATATTTATATATACATATAAAAAGTTCCCAGAGTGGAATTTCTGTTAAAGGGATAACAGTGGCTGTGTGAAAAGAGAGGGGGGAGGTCGGTGGGAAAATAAATAAAAATGATTCTTTAAGTGTTTTGTGTGTCTGCACATTTCTATATATACAGTGGATGGCCATAAAATGTTTAGATTATACACATGGAAACCATTTTAGAAAAAGGGAAAAAAAAGGCATTGTTACGCAAGGCTGGTTTGAATGATTTAAGTCGGGCTGTGTAGTAAATCATGGATATAATTAGCAAATGGCATACTGCTCAAGTAATTTATCATTATTTAGAGGGCACCATTCCAGAAAAAGACTCTGCGATCTGCAGACCTACTGCAGAGTTCTCAAACACAGGGCCACAAACACCAACTCAATACAATATTGATACAGGAGAGAAAGGGATAGGAGGGTATACAAAAGAAAATTGAAGGTGGAAATGTTGAAGTGACGAGCAACAAAGAATAGGAGAGGGGGGTGGAGGGGAGGGGAGGGGTGGTGTGGGGTGGTGCGGGGTGGGGGAGACAGATAGCCCTGACTATAGATAGAAAGACAGTGATTTGATATCTTTTCTCTTACGCTAGAGTGGCTATGAGGCATAGAGTATATTTAAAATAAACCATACGAGATGAGCTTTTAACCCAATAAGTGCTTCTCCTGTGAGCTGCTGAACAGAGGCTCAGTGCTGATTTAATAAGGAAACGTCCCTGATGCAAATGATCATTCTCAATTCCTCTAACTGGACAAAATGATATTCTAGGAGCCAAATTAGACAGAAATTAGACTGATCTGATCTTTTTTCCCCCCTCCTCTGTCTTTTCTTCCATTAGAAGGGGTTGTTAATGTTCATGAGGGGAAAATAAAGAGTAATGTACCATCTACATATCTAAAATGAGAATGAAAAGCGCCGAATATTATACGTTTGACGCTCCCCTTTGATGTTGACTGAGCGAGGCAAACTGGAAATAAATACAAATGCTCTCAGAAAGTTAGCGCTTTATTCCGGTTTTGCATTAAAATCGAGCATTTAAATGTATCGAGAGCGAGTGTGACAGGCGACGAGAAGTACATTTCTGCATCTACGTGCGTGTGTGTGTGTGTGAGCACCATTTGGAATGTGTGTGAACACATGTTTATGCATGCTTGTAGGCCTGAGCCTGTGTGTATGTATGTGTGTGTGTTTGTGTCTTAGAGGGCCATTTGGACTGGCGAAGACATCTGCTCCATCATACGTCAGGGGCCTGGTGTGACATCTGGGGAATATACTGTATCCTGCCTTGCAACATTACACACAATTTACTGCTAAAGGTCATTATGTACCCGTTAATCCACTTTTAATTGATATCAGCGCAAACAGCACAACCTCCCAGCCACATGACAGATCACTGCCGCCACAAAACCAGAAAATTGCTATTTGGGAGTTAAAAATAGACCGGTAAACTTTTTCGCCGTTGTCCGTCTTTGCTGGCTTTCGCCGAGCCACTTTGGACATTTTGTTCCAGACAATGTGAACGACAGAGGGGCAAGAAATGCACGACGGCAGCTTTCTCAGCAGCGACTTGAAAAACTACAGCTCATAAACATCTAAGTGACACCTTTGTGGCCGTAAATCTTCCGCCTCCTGATTGCTGCGCTGGGATCAGCTCCTCCGCAGTATGTTTGCACTTCGTGCGCCGATTTCATCTGGCTTCGTGCGAATTGTGACAGCGCCATAGAAACAAGTAAAGATAAATACCCCGAACCTGTTCAGAGGGGCAATTAAAATGGCTTAATAGATATGACATGCTGGAAGATGAAATTTTGGCCGGAAGGATGGAAAAAAAAACAAAAAAACACCATGGATGTTTGAGAGATGAATAATGGATTGAAGCTGTTTTACATCTGTTTTAAGTATATCTGCTTTAGTCAGTGGTTAGTGGTGAAGTGAGAATGCCTCTATACTGTCAATGTTAAGAGAGTTAATTTGACTCAGAGGGGAAAGTGACGAGAGGCACAGTATGAGGAACTTTTAACAAATCCACTCAGCGTTAAATCTAACACATGAGCTGGTATTTTCAATATTATCATTACCAATAAATCTCATGAATAGGACAAAACCAACAATATCCATCTATCCATCTCCTACTTCCCTATCATGTTTGTGGCAGTCAGCCCCAGGCCATTGTTTTGTGAAGAAGATAAGATTTTTAAGTATATCTTAAAAAAAAAACAAAGGGAAAACAGAAATTACGGGAGGACGGGGGGGTCCGGACCCCCTTTTCTGGGAAAAGAGAAGAATTTGTCCCCCTCAATAGCATGTAACATTTGTGAACATATAATTTTAAATAATGTAATGATAATGCATTGAAAATACTTATTATATACATGAAACAATGTCTTTTTAAAAGATTGGCTCCCCCCTTTCGATGCCTCGCACTGGTCTAGTCCACTAAACCAAGCCCAACACAATCGCCAGTATAAATGTTGGTATTCATGCAAAACAACAGAAAAGTTAAAACTTCACATTGCTCTGTGTTGCAGCTTTATGTTTCTTTAGGTTCAATATTATATTTTTTCTCTTGTCACAACAAGAGCTGTGCTTATGATCTGGTCAGGTTTATGCACAAAAACCACTCGGTTAGGTTTAGGAACAGATCAGGTTTTGCCTTAAAATCCCTGTTTTGGTCGTCACAAACAAAGCTGCAAATAGCCCAACTTCCCTTCCATCTGTTTTGTGTCCTGAGGTCTCCTTAAAAATATCCAGTGGTGTCCTGTTTATAAATGCTGGAACATCACGGTCCTCGTCAAATATATTGCATGGTTTCACATTTACAAATGCCGAGACAAACCGTGGTCACCGGGTTAGAGCCTGGTCACCTCTAACTTCCCCTCAGTAGAACAATACCAACATTTATTCTATATACATAAAATGCAACAGTACTTTTGGTGTCGGTGAAATTAAATATCCGGCCTCGCACGACAGCTGTTTGGGGTAAACAGTACACTTGATGGAGACTCCTTTTTTTAGATTAATACATATGTGGTACTCTAGTAAGTATTTACGTGTACGTGGGATTGGCTCAAAATATATTCCAGAGACTGTGCTCATTGTAATGAACATGTCATCCAGAGCAACAGTGTGTCTCATTGATGTGTTTTAATAGTGTTTGGACAACAATAGAGCTCTGTGCTCAGAGGAATAAGACACATCAGGCTTTGGTAGTCGGATCAATTCATTCTTGGCTTTGGTCTTTTCATGGGATTTGTTGACAATGAAAATTATACATACATATATATATTTATATTTAATATTGCCAGCCTTATCCTTTAAGTAAGAGGTTAGTGGTGAGTGACAGCTAATACTGTCAGGATTAACAGTTCAATTGCCATTGAGGGGAAAATCACATCAGCGCAATACAGGCATGAACTTGTGCGTCAGTGTGCACCGATTGGTGAATATAATGTATTCAATCTGCATTAAAAGTACTGTAGGACAGATTAAAACAACTGTAGGGGGAAAAAAAATGAATAAAGGAAACACTGAGAAAAAAAGGCATGAGCAAAATACTGGATGAAATAGGAGAAAAAGGGAAGAAGGAGGCGGTAAAGTGCGGAGAGGAATGGAGCCGGAGATCACAGGTCCCTCTTGATTCATCCTGATTACAAGGTTAGGTTAAGGTTAAGTGACATGGGCAAGTCCTGCCTCTCCCCTCCCCCCCCCCTCTCTCTCTTTGTCTCCCCCCCTCTCCTCGTTTAAAGGTGAGCGGGGACTCTTATTGGTTATGCGGCCCTGCCTGAAGTTATGTGTGGCTATTGTCAAGAGCGAGGACCTTTTTATTTTTTACACACAGCTGCTTACTGCTAAATAGTGCCTTGTCCAGAAGGGGACAATCTGGGCCTCTAATTGCTGTCACTGAAGCCTAGATTCATTATGTGACTTTCCCATTAAAATGTGAGCATTAATTTGTATAATGAAATATCACCCTCTGCAGTGTGTTCATTAGCTGTGGCCCCACACTGTAGCACCACAGCCGCACAATGTTAGCTACCTAGAAAACTGTGGTTAATTTTGCTAATGGATATTTTCCCACTCACTGTTCAAGAGGAAATTAATACTGTAACATTAGCTCTTTAACTTTTGGAGGAATTCAAATTCACTTCATTCCTTTCAAGCTGGCGTTAGCCGCTCATTAATCTCCGCGTTGCGTTTTGCACAATGCCGCCTCCAAACGAAACTCCATTGTGTCACTCACATTGCATTAGGATGAAGGGGGAGAGCTCGGCTGTCATCTTGCGAATTTCCGCGCATTGTCGCCGGAGCACAGAGAGGATCTTTAGCCACTGTAAAAGTCATCTCGTGGATGTAATCAGGATGTCACAGTGGAGCTGGTATGATTAGGTTATAGGGATGATTTAAAGGCCACATGTTGGGGATGCATCAAGCTGTTTTTTTCTCTCCGCGTAAGGAAGACGACGCTGTGCTTAGATAGGCCGGCATCCAGGGATACATTCCAGTCCGAAAGACAACATCCCCGGGTTACCGTTCCCACTTTTGCTCCTGGGTGCAGAGAGCTCAACACTGACCTTGTATTTTATCGCATTTACAAGATACGAATGGGTAAATGTAAAATAAACCGTGTGGATGGAATCTGACGGACTGACTTGTCTGTGTGTTTTGCCGAATGACTCCACACCAGGCCTGTGTCGAGGTCTCTGCTTCCTCCGCGATGAATTATGGCCCTCGTGGGTCCTTACTGTACTACTCAAAGCAGACATAACTCACCTCTCTCACCACCAGATACCGGTTACCCCCCTGAAAATCAGGACCGTCCCTAGCTGTGACCTGGATGCACTGCTAAACAAAAGGGATGCTAATTATGTAAGCAGACGTATTAGCACAAAGCTTTTTCCTCTAATTCCTTTCAAGATTCGTAGAACAGTACGTGCGCCTTATTAAGGACAGCTAATGGGTTCCAGTACTTATTGCCTCTAATTCTGGGTAGAATTAAAGGGCCAGGATGGTCAAATCAAGAATTTAAGACACATATTTTTAAATAAATGAATGAAAAATACAATATGTCCTGTTGGCATTAATAACTTTTCTCCAGCACTTCGACTGGTATATTTCCAAATATCACAATTAACTCATTGTGTTTTTTCCGTGAGACAAACTTTCTCTTCACACACCAGGCCCACCAGCTAAAAGCAGGCGTCCTTGTCGTAAGGTGACCTCGGCGTGGTCTAATTGTGACTTCAGCCTGGATGGGCAGTGGGGCGTTCGTACCTTGCAGAGGGTTAGAGCCCTGGCTACTGTCCACAGTCCACATCATTACTCTGACTGCAGCCTGAACCTCGCAGTAACGACCGGCGGACAGGCTGTCACAGCACCGCCCGAGCCCCCGGTCGGTGAGATGTATGGGCCGAGCTACGAGGGCCGGGGACGCCCGGCTGAAATATAAAGCTAAATCTATTAGACACTTCCTCTCACGCATATCCCTAAACTGTGGACAGGCCGGCTTTGTTTTGGCTCGAAAGTTATTGAGAGTTAGCGAGTGTGAAATTGCCCTCTGAGTGATGTCATCGGAGGACACTGAACCCTTGTTGTGTTAATTAGAGCTCAATGAAATGATGAGTATGAAAAAGCAGAATAATAACAGCCTTAAGGCCCCAGTGAGGGACACTGCTCAGAACTGTTCAGTCCTACTTGTAATTTGCGATTTTATCTATTTGTGTTTATCTCAATTATCAGAAAATGGTCTGATAGGACGGCACAGAAACTGTCTGAAGCCGAAGCGGGGTCGTGGTTTAGGTGAGAGTTACAGTTTGTGTCAGTGATGAACTGGGATCACTGGGTTCTTATGGCAGTGCTTATTTTCAGGACACTGTGATACTGTGATTTGGGGACTGTGACCATCTGTGCGCTTCATTTTGATGGAGGTAGTGTGCACTGTAAGGAAGTTTGTCTTTCTTTCTTTCTTTCTTTCTTTCTTTCTTTCTTTCTTTCTTTCTTTCTTTCTTTCTTTCTTTCTTTTTCTTTCTCTTTCTTTCTCTTTCTTTCTCTTTCGTTCTTTCTTTCTTTTTTTTTCTTTCTCTTTCGTTCTTTCATTCTTTCTCTTTCTTTCTTTCTTTCTTTCTTTCTTTCTTTCTTTCTTTCTTTCTTTCCCTTCTTTCTTTTTTAACCCTCCTAGCTTGAAAATTATTTTTGACATATTATTGTTTAGTCTGGCATTTAAAACTCAAAGTTTCATAGTCCACAAATCATTTCTGGAGCTGGAGATTTTCCTAAACAACTAAAGTTGCTGGCGACTGGGAAAAACAAACAAACATGAAATGACTCCGTACAGCTGGTATGGCTTGTGCCCCCGCTTCACACGCTGACAACTTTAATTTAGCAGTTAGCAGTGAAGAATTCAGCTTTAAAAAGAGTTTAAATGACAGTTGTTTTTTTTTTTTAAATCAATGTGAGATCTAGAGACTTGGATTATGGTGGACAAGCTGTAAACGGTCATTTTAGTTTTTTTTTTCAGTTGTTATTTTACATTTTAAAACAAGTCCCCATCTACATCAGTTGTTTGGGAGATTGTCGCGGTGCTGTTTTGATGTGAAGCTCCAGAAATGTTTCGTGGACTGCGAAACCTCTCCCGACTTTCCATCAGTACGGGAGTGATAGAACAATGACGGAATCTTCATTTTTCGGGGGGAACTGTTCCTTTAAGGGCTTCCCACAGACAACAAATGCGGTATCAATTACAAAACTAATACGCAATCAATTTATTTGCACCGTATCCGTCATTTCAGACGCAGATAGACTCCGCCGTCTGATTAGGGCCAACACTCATAAACCAATATGTCAGGCTAACCCCAGAAGCGATGTCAGTACAAGCAGCCGAGTGAATTTTACATGAAGCACAATAAATGTTTAATTGCCGGAGAAACGCGATCTATGCGTCGCACCAGCGACATCTTCGGACGTACTGACCTGTGTGTATCCGCAGGTGGACTTTGAGGTGGTGGGAGGTGCGGAAGGACTTGCCGCAGTAGGGGCAATCCTTGGAGGAGGAGCCCAGGCTCCGCTCGCGGTGCTGGGACAGCGACGGCTGAACGCTCCCCGCCGCCTTCCCCAAGTCCTCCCCGACATCTGGAGCGCAGAGAGAGACAGCACAAGGAGGGAGAGACAAATGGAAGGTGTGTTGAGTGCCACTTCAAACCAGCCCCTCCACACATCACAACACGTTCTTTCTTTTTTTTTCTTTTCTTGCTTCGTCTGTCTGTCTCTCATTGTCCCTCGTTTACCCCCCCACCCCCCCCACGCTCAAATGTGCAAACGCCACACAAAGTCAAACGCATCAAACGGGTTCACGGGCCACGCTATTTTCCTCCCTGACAGAACGCTGACAGTTCATAAGCTTTTCAGTTTCTTTAGAAACACCATAGTCCTGAGATACACCCCCCCACACACACACACACACACACACCGACTCAGACACACACACATTCTCAACACCACCGCCGCCGCCCCCTCTCCCTTTCTCCTCCTGTTTTTCTTTTTTTATCCTCTCTATCATCATCATTCCTATTAAGCATATGCTGGATTGCCGTGAAAATTAACAATGCAAAATAAGACAGAGAGAGAAAGCAGGAAAAAAAAAAAAGAGAGAGAGAGAGATAGATTTGGCTATGTCAGCATCGCAGGATCTCCTCACATCTCTTCCCCGCGACCTGATTTTGACAGGTAGCTGTCAGAGATATGATAGGGTGATAACGGTTTTGACCCCGCCCTCCGCCGCTTCCTCCCGCGCGCCAAAAAAAAAAAAAAAAAAACGATGATGCACAGTTTAGTGCAACAGCAGTCTGTTATCAACGCGATCACCTCCCCCGAACGCGAATCCGAAAATGACTGACGACAACCTGGGAATGTGTTGACAGCAGCACAATCCGAGGTGAGGGTGTCGCCGTCGGATGGCGCGCGGTGGCCTCGCCGTACGGATGGTTAGGAGCCTGTGATGTGCTGACAGTCACGAGCGCGGGATTTAAAGGGCCGAGCGAAACGCAGTTAAGTTCAAAACGGGGAACTTGAAAGGAACAGAGAGGAAACACAACAGATGCTTGATACGTCTTGTGTCGTGTCGCTGTTAAATTAAAAATATCTGTACCAGTTCCGATCGCTTTTGATGGACGTCGCCGCGCAACGCGGAACTGTCACCGAAGATTTTTTACGGATTTCATAAAAATTCATGTGAAAAAATATTTGTTTCTTTGTTTCGTTTCTTTCTTTGTGTCGCGCGGGTTGCCAGATCTATATCAGCAGATCGGCCCGAGTGCGCTGGTAGGCAGAGGAACCAACGCGGGCGGTGATGAACCTGTGGTCGCGAGGCGCCGGCGACAATGATCTCTTCTTCGCTGACTGAAGACTATTACAGATGTACAGATAAAATATGTTTTATCACAAACAGCACGTGTGGCCTCCGTGGTAAAAAACAAATTTAGCGTGTCAGTACGAGCATGACCCAAAGAAGCGCAAACACAGTTAAAAATGTGATTTACTTCCATAATCTGGCACACGATTTGGTATGTACGGAGGGGAGGAGGGGAGGAAGCCACGGAAGAAAGGAAAGAAAGAATCAAAATCGAGCAACCCACTTAGGCGACCGCGGCGCACAATAAGCAACATCTTTTAACAGTAGCCTAATCTTTTCTTTTCCGTCGCCCCCCCACCACCACCACCCTCCCCCTCGCCACCCCGCTCCACCCCTCCTCTGTCGGAGGAGTCAAATAAGGTTTACAGAATGGAAAGACCCAAGTCAGCAAGTCCTCTTCCACGCTGACACTAAACACACAACTCCATTCAGCGAAACGCCGCTATCAGGCTGAGGGCTATTTATCACGACCGAAACTGAAAGGCGACCTAAATGTAAGTCTGTGACAATACGCAGATACTCCATACCAGCTGCCTCTGTCTGGGCTTTGGCAACCGCGCGGTTTGATTCTACGCGGTGGCGAGGAGGAAGGAGCCCGGAGGCAGTAAAAGCAGATGTTAGGCTGTGGATCTTTGGTTTAAAATTATCTTGATTTTCACATCGTTTTTAACAACGTCTGAGTTGCGACAGATGAGGACGAGGTTGTCCATTATTTCCACCTGTGTAGTGATAGGGACTAAAAAACAAATTATTAAATTACAACTATTAAAATGTGGCCCGCATGATACAAAACATTCCATAGCTTGATGCAAAAAACACCATCACAGGTGAAAATGTAATTTCCTGCATAATATCAAAATCAACCGTGCCCCCACCCCCTCTTTTTTTTTTTTCTTGCATTTTCATTTGAATGCATTTAAAAGACGGCCCGCAGACAGGAAATAAATAAATAAAAAGGCTGGTACAATTCCCCCAGTGCCTGGTCCAGGACCGCACCATACTGTAGCCATAGTCGCCTCCTCATAAACATATTTCGAGCGGTCTACTGTACAGATCCCTTTTTGGCAAAGATTCCCCAGATCGTGTAACAGACAGTGGCCCACCTGCCCACCCCAGATGGGGCTAAAATTAAAAAATCCAAAACACAGATTAGAAGCAGGACAAACACCAGACCACACTTCCAAACAGGCACACACACACACACACTCTGCATGTCTGTCTCTCTCTGTCATGTACCCCCCCCACCCACCCCACCCACACACACACACACACACACACACACAGATACAGACGCGCGTCCTTGTGTGTCAGGGTTAATAGTGCTCCTGTAAGAGGAAGACACACTACTGAGAGGATGAGAGTGTGCTCTCCTGGCATATAACAGCCCTTCAATAATAAATGACTTCACACATTCCCACACACACACACACACACACACACACACACACACTACAAAGAAAGGTAAAACAGAACTTTGGGCATTCTCCCTCGCTCTCCTCCTCCTCCTCGCACCAGCGTACATATACATGCACCTATACATCCGCCCACGTCTGGGTGTGCGCGTCAGCAGCCGGGGTTGTCCAGCACGCCTGTCTTTAATCAGTTGACTGATCCGCAGCTTTTAATGCGGCTGTTCCAATTACTGTAAAAGTCATCCTGCTCCATATAACCACAAATATTGACACTTTATTGCACAACACATTTATGACATTTTGAAGGTCACCCCGTATATTAGGCATCATCGTTCACAGCTGGGTGTGTGATGCGGGGAGAGACTCTCGATCGCTTGTTGACACCCAGCCGTAACTATCCTCCGAGTATTGATTTTCCTTCCCCGGCTTTCATCTTCTTTTTTTTTTTTCTCCCTATGCAAAGAAGATTCACCGTAGGACACGCAACATTAAAGTGATTGTCACAGGTGAGCCTCTGGCTTTTTATACGGAAGCCCGTAAAGGACAGCCGCGATTAACGCTTTCACTTTGCTCGCACTGTTATACAATTAAGGAAGACTTTGTGTTTTTGTTCGCACGCTGAGAATCTTTACTAGAATTCTGCATACAAAAAGAGAAAAACCCATATGGTGCCATCATGTAAAGAAAAACTGAACAAGTGTTTTATCAAAACATATTCTAAATGAAATGACTGAATTTCTATGTTTCCTTAATTCTTCATTATATCACAGGAAAAAGAAACACCCTAGAAGTGTTTGATATTTAAATAAAGATGCCTCTTGCATCTCTATCATCAACCTGTGTTGAAAGTGTTGCTGCTGAGTTGACATGTTGATGTTAGCCACCCTCATTTTCTGGCATTAATCCCCCGCAAATGATCACAATTAAAGAATAAAATCACAAAAGATTACCTTTTAATTAAACATTTGAGCCACAATTACTCTTATCATCATGATCAGGATGATGATTATTATTACTCTTCACCCAAATTCTCCCCCCCTCAAACTCAAAACACCCAAACAGTTTGTCTCTGTCGTCTCAGAACCCCCTCGCTCACCTCCGCCCCGGGAAAAAAAAACATGACACACGCAGAACTGTGACTGCGCCGGTACAAGAATATCACAGAGTGGGGGAGAAAAAAAGAGAAAATACATGTATAATTCAGCTATATCTGATCTGAGACCAGCTCCTCTCCCCTCTGCCTTTACTGGTGTCACGGCGGCGTAATGGAACATGCCAGAACAAAGGCTCTGAGATCAGATTGGAGCAGAGTTGAGCAGGCCATCTGGGAGGCAGGCTGAGTATCAGTCACTCTGCCTGCTGTCTGCTGCACTCACACTCCCCCCTGAGAAACTGTGCGCGAAAGTGCAACTGTGTGTGTGTGTGTGTGTGGAAGTGTGCGAGTGTGAGACACCTCTCCCTTTCCCCCCCGACCGCACGTCACCAGTATCTCGCGACGGATCGAACCGATGCCTGGCCACCGTGGGGATACACCGCCGGGGCAGCCGTCGCCACTGACTGACAAATATATAAATTGATAAGGATCTTTTTTGTGTGTGTGTGTGTGCGTCGGTGTTCACGTCGGTACCCCCGGGGCAGGGCACGCCGCCGACTCCTTCACAAGCAACCACACCCAATTTGGAGGACAAAAAAAAATATATCAACAACAGCAAAAAAATAAAGATGGTGTGCATGTATGGCGCAGCTCGGCGGGGGGAGGGAGGGAGGGGGGGGGGGAGGTTGCCAGGTCCTTAATGGTGCTCTTTCAATCACACTTTGCACTCTAAACGTTCTGTGGTTTTGATTAGTATGATATCACTTTCAGGAAATAAAAACTAGGGGGGAAAAAAGCACATCAGTCATAAAAACACAAGATGTTTTGCTTCTCTCGCTCGGCCATTATTCTAATGCGTCACGTGACGCCCCGTCGAAGCCCGCCGGCCCTCTCCCCGTAGCCAAATAACTGGGGGGGGTGGGTGGGAGGGAGGAGGGAGGGAGGGAGGGGGGTGATTGACGGAAACAGTTTGAAAAGGGGAAAGATATTAAGAGAGATTGGGTGAGAGGGAGGGAGGGAAGGGAGGGAGAGAGAGAGAAAGAGTAAAATGTGATGACATCATTTGAAAGGCATTAGGCTTTTAAAAATGCGCCCGGGGGGACTTGATTTCCTTACACCAGAGCAACACAACACCATCCGGCCTGATGCTCGCTTGCTCTCTCTCTCTCTCTCTCTCTCTCTTTCTCTCTCTCTCCTCTCTCTCTCCCTCACACACACACACACACACCTCCCGACACCCCCCCTTCCCCTCTCGTTCTCTTTTTTTTTTTTTTGATTTGGACCACTGCCATCTTTGTGAGCGTCTGGTTCATGCGAGTTAATCAATTTGAGGTTTAGTTACACTGCTGATGCTAGCATTCCAGCCACTGCTAAAACGTAATCTGAACTCGCAGAATTTATTAACCAAACACCAATTATCATTAAACACCACTGCATTATCCCCCTCCTTTTACTACCTGACAAGGACTACTTAATGAAATTTTAGATTAAAGTTATTTGGTCCGTGATTTATGGGCGTCGGGGAAAGTCCTAATGCAGGGCTCTTTTAGTGTACAGATGCTTTTGGTGTTTTTTTTTTTTTTTCTATTTTCTGTATTTTTTTTCCCGATGGGATACACAGGGGGGATCTGAGAAGTCTCCAAGGTATTACAACAACCAGGTCTAGACCAAGAAGAAGAAGAAGAAGCAGGAAAAAGGAGGAGGGGGGGACCAGAAAAAGAGCAACCGTGCTCCAAATCCTACACAGCACCCTCACCTCGTACTTGTTGTTTCGCCGCTGACCCCGTCGAGCGACAGAAATGAGACCAAAGACCAAATAAATTGCGAGAACAACGGCAAAAAGAGAACCGACGGAAAATAAAAAATAAAGGAAACGCAAGTTGTTGTTTACCCGCGCGACGCCTGCGAGATGAAAACAGCAGCAGAATGTGTTACATATAAGGCGGTGGGGTAAACAGGGGCACCAGATGTTCTTTGATGTTAATAATGGCATTTATTATTAATATTAATTAGATCGCATTCAGCAATACATTTGGGCCATTTCCAAGTCAATTAAGCAAAATGGCATTCGGGAGATGTTGAAACGACATTTTAAGGCAGGTGCTCGGCGGTCCCCTATTAAAACATTTTCGCGGCTCCTGAAAAACAACCCATTTTTGAGGCAGATTTTATTTATTTTCTCTTTTGTTTACTCTTCCTCGGTGTTTCCTCTCTCCTGTTGCGAGCGGGCGCCGTCGCGACCATATCTCAAAAACCGCATATTGAGGATCGGTTTTGACGTTCGGCGTGCATTATCTAATTAAAAATATACAGTCGTGTGCCGATTCTGCACACGTGTCGCGTCCACGCCCGAGCAAATATGTCGGCCCAGACTGAGGGGTGGCGGAGGGCGCTAATCCAGATATGAAATCATGATTATGACCATCATGATGACAATAAAAAAAAAATACAGAGGATTACCAACTGCAGTTTCACCAAATTAGAGCGCGAGCAAAGTCACTTGTAGCGGTTTTATCTGAACGGCCCGATCCGAGCAGTCGAGTGCTCCAACACCGCCCTTATAACGGGACACGGGGTTCCCAGTGCTGCGGTTACCAGAAGATACCGGTTCTACCAAATCTAATTAGACAACACAAGCCAGAGGCCTCACAGCAGGGGGCGTCTTGTCTATATAATCTAAATAATCCCTGGCTATATGTGCGTAAGGATAAAAAACACACCCGTTCCAAAGCTCTATTCAATTTAATCTAGACCTCTGAATAGCATCCTGCCACACCTCTCGGACCCACTGTGTGTTTATGTGTGTGTGTGTGTGTGTGTGTGTGCGTGTGTGCACTCATAGCCCCCTCGCTCTTGGCAGCAGGCCCTTTTTATTCAAAGCTGGTGGAGGCAGCAGCCTTACAATGGTACATTAACAATCTGTGCGTTCATTTATCAGTGTGTGTGATTTGGACTCTCCGTTCATGGCGCGCTGCACTTTTCATGGCTGAAAATTAATGAACAAGCCTCCCCTCGCAACAAACATGCACCTGTGCTGCAGAGATGCTAATCACAAACATTTATATTTATTAGCGAACGCCCGCACTAAAACTGGAGTTGTGGAGGAGGGAGAGAGGAGAGGAGAGAAAAAAAAAAGAAGAAGAGAAAATGAGGGGAAAAAACAGGAGGAGGAGGAGGAGGAGGAGAAAGAGTTCTCTTTTTCAACCTGGGTAATGAAAGGGTAGTGGTGTTCCGTCGCGCGGGATTGTGTTAAAGCTATTCGTTCAAAGCACTTCCTTGAATGAAGGGGGGTGTGGAGCGCAGGGTGTCTATTCAGGCGGTGTGATCTTCACGCTGCGGAGGTAATTTCTCCAAAACTATCGAGTGAAGGGCATCGCCACGAAACAAAAAAATAAACACTCGTCTTAAAAACGCAAGATTCACTTCTGAAGGAGGCGAACCTGAGTCCTTATCGCCGCACAGGTGGGAATGATGGACGGCGTTAACCGGTGCCTCTTCTGTTCGGGATGCTTTCTGAAGCCTACTTTTTTTTTTCTCTATTCCTTTCTTTCCACTTCTCTCCCTCTCTCACCCCCCTCCCTCCCTCACCCCCCTCCCTCCTCTCTCCCAGACTGACAGAAGGTGGCTCTCTCCCTCAGTAAAGGCTATGCCTCTGCCCAGCTAGGGGAAGAGGAATGGTGCCATAAGTTTCTCCCTGGCACCGGCCCACCTTTGTTCCCCCCCCCTCCTCAAGTCTGTTTCAGGCTTCAAAGAGCATTGGAAAAAGACATACACACACACACACATGCGCACGCAATCACACACACACACTCACCGAGACACACATGCACATACAAATGTCTGAGGGAGCACTGATGTCTCACTAACTTTATCATTCTAGCAGGGTGATCATAGCCCCGTTGAGAGGCTGTGGATGATGCTTGAGGGTGTATGAGTGTGTGTGTGGTGTGTGTGTGTGTGTGCGACTATATATGTGTGTTTTGTCCACTACTGTTTGCATGCATGCATGAGAGTACAAAAGGCAGATGGGGACAGAGGTGGGTGTCTTTTAGGACATGAAGACAAGAGCAATTACTAATGTGTTTGTGCGTTTGTATGCACACACACACACACACACACTTGCCAATGAGTGTGTGTGCTTGTGTGTGTAGTGCTATAATAATCAGGGTGTATATTCATCATGCCCCCTCTCAGTCTGTGTTGGCAGGAAGTGGTGTGGTTACCATTAGTGAAGGATGACTAGGTCTCTGTCTCTTTGACTGGAATACTGCTGGCTTTCTATGGATGGAAAAATGCAAGAATATGGAAGGAAAGGGTTTAAGACAAGTGGAAAGGTGTAATGAGGAAACAAAGAAAGAAAGAAAAGGGAAGGGAGAAGATGGAAAAGGACATTACAGGATATCGGGAGAGGAAGGGAATGGAAGAGAGAAACTAAAGGGAATAAATAAATGGAGAAGAATGGCACAGGATGGAACAAAAAACGAAATTAGAAGAAAAAAAAGGGATAGAAGCGAAGGGAACAGATGAAAGGACATGGGTCTGACAGGATACTAAAGTGCTATGAAAGAAGAAAAGATAGGAGAGAGAAGAAAACATATAAGAGAAAGGTAAGTAGTTTAAAACAGAAATGAAAAGGTGAGAAGATGGGAACAGAAGGAAGGGGAAAAAGCAAAGGGAGGGAGGTGAAGAGTAAAGACACGTTTAAATGAATGAGTAAAGTAAAGGAATAAAACAATAGACAATAAAACCAAGGGATGACAGAAAAGGAAAGAGAAGGAAAAGAATGAGAAAATTAGAAAGAGTAGTTCGACGGGAAGGAGAAAGATGATAGGACATGTGGGACGGTGGGCAAATACTTGGAAAGAAGAAAAGAAATACATTTAGACGAAGGTCCGCAGTTAAGATAACATCGTGGGGAATGTTATTATTTGGGAAGAAAAATAATAAATCATAAGGAAAGGAAAGAAACCAATGGAAACCAAATGAAATCAAGGAAAAATCAGGAAGCAAAACCTACAACAAAACAACGCTTAATTTAAAAGAAACATGAAAAGATGAGAAAAAGAAGAAGGGAAAAAGGGGGATAGGACGTGACAGGACATTCTACCAAATCTTCAATTACTGTACATATAGGTCGTCATCTGAAGATGTCAACCGCCCTGTCGCACTGCCCCTTTAACACTAAATAAAGTAGAACTCCTCCCTGAGCCTCCATTGATTTCCTATTCATTCCTGTGCATGCTAAATCAACAGCAAGCACAATAGGCCAATCATCAAACTGAGCTACAGTAGCAGCACTCCCATCCCACCCTCCATCCACCTGGCACCGGTCGCAGTCTATACTGTACGTGGCATCGATGCTCTGCACACCGCAGCCATTAGTGGCGTTATTCTTCATCAATGAAAATGAATCAATTAAGCCTCATTAAGGGTGCATATTAAGCTGGAGTAATTATCGGGTGGGGAATATACAATGATCAATAGCTCGGGTGCATAAATGTGCACTTAAAGACATATATTACCACAAGGGGCGATGAACACTTTTAACAAGGGGGGGGGGGCGAGCTAAAGTGGGTAAATCTGCTGCACGTCATGCATACATACCGTGTGTGTGTGTGTGTGTGTGTGTGGGTGGGTGAGAGAGAAAGACTATCGCTCCTACCATAGCCTGGTCAGGCAGTAAATCCAGAGACCAAGGACGTGTCCCGTTTTCCTCTTCTATGAACTTGTCCAGTGTCTCGGAAAATGAAATAAAAAGATTTATACTGTAGCTGCAAACATCCCGCCGCCGCCCGGTGCGCGCGTATGCGCGAGGCCGCGTTTTCGAGACAACGTCCGCGAGAGATAGAGCCACACTTTAAGAATAAATGAGGGGAAAGGCCCCGATTTAGCGAGGGGGAGGGAGGGGGGAGTTTTTAAATGCTAGAGGCCTTCACCCTCTGGCCAGCCACATGCAAACACACACGCATTTACATGCGGAAAGTAACGTGCGCACACGCGCGCACACACACAATCCCATGCATAACGCCTATTAAAGAGCACGCTCTGTCCCAGTCGCATAATTTTAATTTGTTATGAAGGTCATTGACAGCAAGTAATAATCACCATTGGGGATCTAACAATTTGCCATTTCAGAACATTGAGGCACTGATGACTCAACTATTAATAGACTGAAGCCCCCCCACCCTCCACCCCACCCTCACCCCCCTGCCTCCACACCCCCTGTCCTCTTAAATGACTAAAACTATTCCAGTATTTTTAACCCCCCCAACACACACACACACACACACACACAGCCCCCCAAAAAAGCCCATATGTCTGTATCCCATTTATCTTTTTTTTTTTTTTCATCTGTGGAGGGATATGTGAAATTTGGGAGACAAATTAATGGGAAGCCTGAAAGACACCCATCGTGGGGGTATCTCCTGGAAGGACAATTACATTGTAAAAAAAAAAAGTAAAGCGGACAGCTTTTCAATTCTTCTTTTTGTTTCTTCCTCGGCGCTTTTTACAGCGATGTCTTTGCGCTGAGAAAACGCCAGGGCTGCCTGTGCTGAGCTGATGAATTGTTAAGCGTTTTCCCCCCGTTTTCTACACACACACAAAAAAAAACTGAGACGTCAGAGAGACACAATAACAAGTTTCATTATCGAGCAACTCATTTATTTTCTGCTTTAGCATCACCCAAGCCATTCAGACATATGTGTCTGGCATTTGTCGCCAAACAAATAAGTCCGAGCTTAAGCTATTTTTATCAAGCACGAGAGCGTTTGTTCTTTTTAAGTGATCGTCAGTGTTTGGGGCGAATAGAATGGGAGTTGGAATCCTTTATCTTTCAGAGGCTCAACAACTCAAGACTAATTACAAATTAATCTGGATCTGGATATCTGCAATGAGAGGGCCCTAATAAGAACTTGTGGTGTGCTAAGAGGAACTATCTGTTATATATTTATAGGAGAGCTCAACGCATGGTGAGGGAGAGGCAGGCCGGAGATGGAGGCAGCCAAAACCCAAATAAGAGAGTAGAACATAATTGCCTGCTTTCTATATCCAAGCAGCCACATCAAGGCTGAGGATTGTGGATATTAATAATTGATCATTAGCCTGATAGGGCAGAGCGTGCTTAAGTTTTTAGTGGTGGAAATTTGATGGCCATTTTGGGTCTCTCCTTGGGGTCTCGAGCACTGTTGCTGTACTTGTGGAGAAGGTCAAGTGGGCTCATTGTTATAAATGGAGCACTATTACCCTAAACAAAAGGAGGTCATACCAATATAATGCGCCGTCTATTTGTCTGTGTTGTGTTGTTCGATTGTCTCTTGCAAGCTTTTGAGAGCGCGCGAGAAGATTTCAGCCGTCAAAATCCACACGATGAATCCGGATTCAGAGTGAATTTAGGAGGGAGCCACGTCATGCCAAACACATGCCAGAACATGCAACAGCTATCAACAGTGCCCTTTTTGATAGCTGTACTTGCTACATGGAGTTTGTTTCAATTAAACATCATGATACATATAATGACCTCAGGTGTTAAAGAAGAACTCAGTTTTACAAATCAAAGACTATCAATAGGTCTTGGCAGTCATTGCAAAAATGCAAAAAAAAAAAGTTGTATGAAGCCAATCTGATAAATTACTTCAAGTGAACTTGCATCGCAGTTGGAATCACGTGATCTCGGAAATCCGTCTTGTCAAGCATCAAGGTATGTGATTGTGGCCAAAGTCACGGCAGTTCAACCGATGAGTGTCCTTCCAGGAACTGCTGGCAGGCTCCTCAAGAGGTTAACGTGGATTCTACAGCATCAGAACTGGAGGCTAAATTTCATTGAAAGAAGCAAAGAAGGCTTTATTGGATGGAGTAGATGTTTTTGTTCTTCCGCTGACTGATCAAAACTTGATTGGTTCACTGGTTATGCTAGTGCTAACGCTCTCCTACTGTTGATGTGAATGGTTGTTAGACCATTATAGATAGTGATATCCAGATGGATCACCTGCCAAATACTGTTTGAAAGTGCCTGCCCTGTTTGAGTTTTTAGCGGTGCCTTTCCAGATGGTTTGTAAAACAAACCCTTTTTTGAACCAAACCATCTGGCGGGTGAGGTTATCCAGTGATGTCACACCAGATTACACAGGGTGGGGCTGAAGACTACAACTTCTTAATTCAAAAAAAGTTCAGCGGTGTGGAGTTGAAAAGAAATGAAGCTAACGGACCTCTGAATCCCACTCTGCATCTCTGCTGGACGCTGCATTAGTAGCTGCTAGCATAACACAAGCAAATCTCCAACTGAACCGTCAGCAGTCCAGTTGCAACATGGGTAGTGTAGACGGCGTGTTTTTGAAGCATGTGTAGAATAAAAGAGATGATATCGCCGGTTCCTATTTCTTTTTTAATTGTCCATTGTAAATCAAACAATGTTACGGGAGTGCAATGCTAAATTGGCGGGGTCTCTTATGATCAGTGGAGAGTAAGGCTCACATCATTTGCACACTGTGTCTGTGTGTGGTTCCAGTGCTGTTTAGTGCTGGCCAAATTCCCACATTAAGCTTTTTCTGCCTCATTTAACTTTAGAAAAAAAATCAATGATAAATGTCAGGTTTCCAAGAATAAGTGCCTCTGCACGGAGTGACCATTTTGCAGATGTCCATACAAGGTGAACCACCAAACTGCCAGAGATTTCCGTCTCGAGCGTTTCAAAAAAAATTCAGAGGGCGGATGCAGAAAAATGTCACTGTTGGAGACAGTGTCTTAACATTTGTGAGTGCTAAACCACTTTACCGATGGCTGAACAAGACAAAACGTTCCATATTTTCCATAATATTGTTAAGAAGCAGGGTGTGAACTGG
This sequence comes from Lagodon rhomboides, assembly GCA_039737535.1. Classification (NCBI taxonomy): domain Eukaryota; kingdom Metazoa; phylum Chordata; class Actinopteri; order Spariformes; family Sparidae; genus Lagodon; species Lagodon rhomboides. The sequence goes on from CM077784.1 coordinate 12,377,511, forward strand.
GATGAGACAAGACATGATCTTTTCCTTATCCTAACCATGTGACCAATCATATTTTGCAAATGACACAATAATATTTAGACTTATATAGATAAGTGTCTTCACTTGCAACTCTTTTGGGAAACATCTCAAAATTCCAATGATCTTAGCCCTAAGTTGCTTGTGGGAAATGATGGCCTTTTCATGTTCCATTTGCCACTGATCAGAACAGAAGGAGAACTACGTCATACTGAAAGTATGTCCCCATTGGGAATAGCCATAAAATAAATCCTTTTGAGTTTCTTGACTGAAGGAAACTTGCTATTGGTCAAGCCCCTGCAAATGCAATGGATGCAAAGTGCAGCCACTTTTTTCTGTGTGGCTGTCAAAAGCATGGCTGCACCAAAAGGAGTTAAATCCAGCACTTGATCACCAAATAACTCCTGGAATGCACTAAACATCTGACTTGGGACTGTGGTGGGTGCTAGTTAACTTCCTGCTGGGGAAATAGGCTTTGATTTGCTGCCTGGTAGCCAGGGTACGTCTCTCTCTATTACTCACTCTGTCTCTACAGCTAGTGTACTCGGTACTCCCCCCCCTCCTCCCCCCTCCTTCCTCCCCAGTCCCATGGTAGGGAACCTCTGGGCACCTTGACTGTCGTTTAACTGCTTGTGGCACGAGGCTGCTGAGGAAATGGGTCATTAAATCCAACGAGCTGGGGCAAGCCCCCCCAGTGCCCCAGATCTGTTTCCAATCAGATAGCCTTCTTTTACAGGAGAGACAGAAAGAAGCCGAGCAGAGCAGCCCAAAGCAGACATTAGTGTCATTGCCGAACCACTGCTACTAATAGCAGCGGCTAACAAGGACCGAGGCATTTATTTATTTATGTATTGTCATCCCAAAAGTATCTTAGCGGTGAGATCATCTCCGTCTCTCCGAGGATTTCATGGAAAATTCGCTCCACACCTGCTTTCGTGCACGGTCTCTAAAAATATGCTTTTGACCATGAGTCACACAAATTAATCGCTGCTGAGAATTATATAGGCTATCCAAGCTTCCTTTTAGATTACAAAATGTTCCATGAAATCTGCAGAATGCAACATTTTACAATATGAGAGAATCTGTTTTGGAATCCCACAAATGGGTTATTGTTCTCTTGACACCGTGCATGAGAAGAATTCGAGAGTTTTCAGCCCCGGTCATAAGTCACCTTTAAAGCTTTCCCCTTCTTTTAAAAGCTTCTCGGGCCACACGGCGGAGTGGCACAGCACTCTGAAGTTCCACAACAGTGTTCAGCTGAGGTGAAAAACCACCCCGCGCGACCGTTTCCGCCGCGAACTCTTTGTTCGCCGCAGAAAACTCATGAAAGAGATCCCGATCACTTCCATTCTGTCATGAAGTCTTCAGGATCTCTGCGCCTTTTCCCAGACTGCGACTGATCCCATCTATAAAGGAAAAGGGCAGACGTTTTGCAGGGAGGTAAATACTGCAAATGTTAGCATGGGGAGTGTCTTCGATTTGTCCTTTAGGAAGATGCTAACGTGTGATACACCGTGCCCTCCCTCTTCCCCTCCTCCTCCCCCTCCTCCTCCTCTCTCATTCATCGGCCTCACAAACTCATCTCCCTTTTCTCCCTCTGTCATTGCAAAATGCAGGGCCAGCGATATAAGAAAAAAAAAAAAAAAAAAACTACTACACACACTTGTTGCCCGGACTTTATCTCTACATTATTCTTGCCGCTCCTTCCGTTCATTTCAGAGAATAAGATAAATGAACGACGTACATTTCGTGCACCTGTCCTCCCCTCCCCACCTTCCTCTTCCCCTTACGATAAGGGATTTCATTAACGTGAGAATGCTTGGGCTGAAAGAAACATAATTGCTTCAGTGTTGTTGTCCTCTCCGCCGCCGACGCCCTAATTTCCTCCTCGCCTTACTCTTGACTGTTAAGTGATCATTATATCAACACAGGGGATGGGCCAAGGGTAAAATATTGACAAACTGCGGTCATGTTCATGCAAAAACACCGAGGGGAGAGGGAGAGCGTTTTGCGTGCGGCAGAATGCGATGAAATATTAAAAAAAAATCGCGGGTGGGGAGGGAAGAAAAAGGTGCTAATGGAGTGACAGCAAGGACGCAAAGTGATATGATCAATCGGGAAAGATCACAGAGTCCGGTAATAATTTAAACAGCGGGCCCTATCTGTCACCCGCCCCCCTCCTCCTCCCTTCCCTGATGGATAACTGTATGTAAAAGATACATAATTTTTTGACTTGCCATTTACACAGCATTGCACCTGAAAGCCAGGCGGCATAATAGACAGTTTAAAATGTCAGGGAACTAAGTAAGTAAGAGAGACGGGTCGACCGGCAGAATCTTAATTAGAGGGGCTGTGTCTAATGGCAACGGCGTCTCCATCCAGACCGGCTGATGACGGGGAGGAGTGTCTAGCAGGAATACACACACACACACACACATACAAACTGACATAATGCATATAGGCTTATTGTCACACTGTGCACATCGGTACATAGGAGAGATTTTGTAAGAAAAAACACACAGGTGCCACACACCACAGAAAAAGGAAATGTGTTAAAATTCACACACACTCACACACACACTCCGAACAGCAATTTCAACATCAGTGCAATTAGCGAAAGATCCCCCCCTCGTTCAACCTTAATTTTTTTTTTATGCCCACAGCTGACCAGTCGCCGACCGGAATCTATCGAGTCGTGGCGCGGCATCACAAGAATGTTCGGCGGTTCGTCTGGAAACGCATGTATAGGATTTACCTATCTATCCCCGAGCAGACCTGGCTGTTGAGCCCGAGCCAGCGCCACATGATTGTGTTAATTAATCTGCCATTGTGAGCGTGGGGAACAGCTGCACGGGCTCTCGTGGCTGCGTTGTCAAAGCAAAACAATGCAATGTTAAGCTTCCCCCACTGAATCTTCCATTACAAAGGAGCCCCAACAACAGGGCTAAATTCATAAATCCACAGATCAATTTTTACCAGCACTAATGTCTGACCTTTAAAGCGAAAAAGGGGATTTCTTTTTTTTTTTTTTTTTTTTTTAAACACGCTTCAATTTGGGGCTTGAAATATGGTCAGATATGTGATACCTAGGATTCGGGCCAAATTTAACCCAACCCTCCCTCCAGCCTGTAAAGCAAACACACTGAGGAGAGATAGAGATGCAGAGAGAGAGAGAGAAAAAGAAGAGGGAGGGAGGGGATGGATGGACCGGGGTAGAAAATGAGCAACAGAGAGAAGGAGGAAGGAGAAAGGGGAGAAAAGAGAGAGACAGAGACAAACAGATGAGGGCGAGCAGTCACCAGCTGGGCGCTGGTATTTTAAAACAAAATGTCTAACGCGATTACCAGGGATCCATTGATCGGTGTTATGTGGCGTTAATTTAGACTGGGGAGAGGAGGAGGAGGAGGAGGAGAGAAGAAGAAGTGGGGAAAAATTGGTGAAATGAGCTTTGCTTTACAGGTCAAATCATAGGAGAGCAGAGGCGCTCGTGTGAGACACTTACACTAAGATTCAGCTTTTTTTGGACAATTCATCACGATGAGAAATCCGAGCCGACAGCTTAATTTGCACTCATTTAAATCTATGCATGTTTTTATTTGACTCGCATTCACGGAAACAGTAAACTGAATGGATTAGTTAATACACGGCAGACAGTCGCGTGCGACTCTTTTTTTGGGTTGCAAACTAAATCCGAGCATTAGCGCTCGGCAATAAGACGAAAATCTCACATTCATTTGGAAGCAACATTGACCAAGGGAATACATAAATAAAATTAGGTAAACTGCGCTGCCACCACAAATTATGTCTGCAATAACAGACTTCGCAAATAAATGGTTTAGCACCTCTAATCGAGTTCACAAAATGTTTCACTAGACAACCATTTCGCTGCATTCATTACGGCTCCGCCGAATTACAATTCCATCGCTCGCAGAAATCAGAAGCGTTTGTCTTTCGTGCGGCGAACCAGATTCATCTTTGTTTTTTCCGAGACTCAAAAAGAGATGCCTGGAAAAGATGGGAGATGGCGTGCCCCCTATCACACACTCTCTACAGTGAATGGCATGGCCTTGGTGCACACTTGGCACTTCCAGAGAGATGGTGATGCACCCCGAAAAAAAAAATCATCAAGATGGCTGGCTCTCGCCCCGCTCCGCAGCCAAGCCCTTCTGTCTTGCGGAAAGCCCTCCAACAGCCCACTGAGCACGCAAGACATCGGGAGGAGAGGAGTCGTATACATGCGTTGAGACGCGCGCCGACGCGTCTGACATGTCCTGTCGCTCGTCGTCGGCTTCACGTAAAGCGGGAGGTGAATGCGACTGATCGTTTCTTTCGGGGGTTCGAGTAACGGGGGAGAGGGCTTAGAGGAGGCAATAAATGGAAGCGATCTGAACGGCAGATGAAGGAGGCAAGACATTTCCTTCTCCCTGTGACACTGTCTCTCAATCTGCACCCCGTTCGAGCCTGCCAAACACCGAGTCAAATAGTGACACTGAATATGGCAGTGAATTCCGAATCAGTTGTTTCGGTGCCATATTCTCGATAGAAAGTACAAATGTTCTTTTTTTTCTTTTTTTTACAAGAGTTTCCATTACAATTCTTGGACACACGGTGTGTAAAAACCAGTTTGAGTAACTTCAGACTTCCTCAAATGTGCACACACACATACAGGCTCACACACGCCGAACATACAGCCTTGAAAGCTTACAGATGGGGACGGGTGACACGGTGCTAACTCGCATCTCAAAAGTGCTGCTAGCTGCAGCATCTCACCTGTCCAACACGCTGGATTTCAGAAAGCCATCAGATGTTGCATTTACCGCAACACTGAGCAGTGGAGAGCATCCGATCAGAAGACGCAGAGGTTTTCGGCGCACTTACACTTGACAACTCAACAGGACACTTAGTTAAACCGGGATGTGCATTTGTGACGCCAGAAAAAAAAAAGGTTGATATCTTGTCATTATCTTTCTCCCTCATGGCTTTGTTAGTATTTACGGCTAAAATGTTACAGAGTGTGTATCGAATTGGAAGAAAGACTTTTTTTTTTTTTTTTTTCTTCCTCCTGTGGTACTGTGCTGTCGGCTCCCTGATTGTTGGAGTATAAAAATAATCGTCATGGAAATAGATCTCATTGACAACGTGCCATGTTCACACTGTGAGCAGCTTGTGCCTTGTGAACATAATCCAGAAACGTCCTCCAAAAACTTTCCTCCACAAACTTTCAATCCCTCATCCTCTTTTTGCCCTTCTCTCCAAAAGATGAAACGAGGGGATGCCAGGGAAAGACAAAAATCCCGTCTTGTCAAGTACCAGCAAAACAGGTAGAAATGTGGAGTGAGGGGGGGATGGGCGCGAGGATCAGGAGGGCTAGCGAAGGAGGGGGGGACAAAAGAGGCCGAGAGCAGGCAGGAGCGAGGACTGAGACACTGAGAGGGGAGGGAGGATTGACCAAAACAGCTTTTCCTATCCTCCTCCGGAAAATCCACTCCTCATCTCTGTGTCTAATAGGAAATACCTGATTCTGGTCCTGAGAGGACTGCGCCGGCACGATTACACCCTACCTACAAGCCCTGCCAGGAGAGGTGGCATTTGGCCGATCCGGCTCCCCCCCCCCCGAGGGCGACTCGTGGCTTAGCCTCGACTTAGCTCCATGTCTTAAGACGGAGGATAGGAGGAACGAAGGAAGACCACTGGGGAGGGAGTGCGAGTCTCTCTCTATGAAAGCCCAGGATAAACCTGTGTCCTCGAGAGGGAAGAGCTAACTTCTCGCGGCTGGATGGCGGCCCAGGGGTTAAAAGATGGCACCTCAGAATGTGGCTGAACCGAGAGTCTTAACGAGGGAACCTTTGTGTCCTCGGTTGGTAGGTTTGACGGGGCGAAATACAGTTTGACACCATTCGCAACGGTCTGTCCTTGAAGGAAGTGCGTGCCCTTGTGAAACCCATTCTTTAAGTGGCTTCTGATTCAGGAAGATCTGGAATCTCCACATGTATCACGCGCAGGAATCCGAGGCCTAATCTAGGTCTGGGAACGACTCAGCCTGAGATCCTCACACGGGAGGTTTTCAGCGGATAAGAGAGACGCCCGCCCGCTATAACCACCTTATCACCGACACAAACATATGCTCGCCGTGTGGGCCGTCGAGCGATGCTAACTCGAGGGCAGGTAAAAAAAATATAAGGAGAGTCGGCAGGCACGACGAGACGGCGCTTCATTAGACGAGCTGTAAACGAAAGCGAGGGAAGGCATCTCATCAAGCACATGTTCAACACTTGGTCCATAAGGGAGCTATACCTGGGGCTGTCGCATTCGGAAGGTGTTACTCTAATAAGACAACAGTCGCTTTTATTTACAGCGCGCACGAGATGACACGAAACATGCATTAACACATCTTCTGTTGTGCCTTTGGTGGAGAAAACACCTTTTGTTATTGTGCAAACACAACATCTAACTAACAGCCCCGGTTTGCGAGCTAAAGATACATTCAAACAACATATGCTCTTGACTGGGAAAAAAAAAAAAAAAAAAAAAAAAAAAAGCACAATAGGTGTAAACCGTCTAAATTGCAATTGCACCGCGTCTTGGAAAACAAACACTTTGCTTTGTTACCAAGACAACTGAGATAATGTGATTCCTGCGGCATTGTCGGGACTGCCACTTGCTACATTATGTGTGACAAGCTTAAGAGTAGATCTAGAGGCGTGAATGCACAGATTCGGGCTCCAGCCCATTGCGGATTGAAGATAGTCCGGCAGAAACCATATTTGCATGTGTAACCTTGCCAAAGAGTTAAGCTCGGCGGGCTAACATTGTCTCCCCGCTCGCTAAAATCCCGGTTTGAAGTCGGCACTGATGTATAAGACTCCATAATGCTTGCTGTGATTTGACAGTTTGTGTTACTGTTACTTCCCCGTAATGCTTTCGCCCGGCGAACAAATGCGGTCTCGTTCTGTCGGAGGATTTAAATGTGATCAGCTATCCAACATTTGTTTTTAATATATCTATCTGGGCAAACAGCGAAATCATAATGGAGCCCACAGCCCCATATCCTCCTCTTTCCCTTTTTCCTCTCTTTGCCTTCCACGGCGACACAAAATGAATTCAGCTCTGAACCTAATTAATCCACAAAGGTTTCATGTCTTAATCCCCAAAGTCAAGGGGGTTATTGTCCTCACAAATGAGGTCAGTGTTCCTCCCAGTGGAAATAAGGGGGGAAGAAGGAGCAAAACACTGAGAGCAAAGGGAGGGACGGCGGATGCTACAGACCGCCGCTCTTTCTCTCCGGCTCTCCTGGTGAATGGAGGTGTGATACGGTGGCAAGAGGCCCCACAAACAGGGACCGGAGATGCCTCGCTGTTTGGGGACGCTACATGCGTCTAAGTATCATGATGTGGAAAAAGGACTGAATGGTTAAGGCGCCACGATGAGAGAAGAGCTGGGGGGGAAAGAAAAAAAAACCATAAACGGAGCAGCGAAATAAATGGCATAGCATGACAGCAGTGGAAGAGGCAAAATTAGCCGCCTGCCAATCTCCAGCACGCGGACCTTTTGAACCAGGTGGATAAGAAAGCTGGTTCCGATGGTAATTGTCACTAAGGCAAGTCACTGTCAAACTCCGAGGCGAAGAAGCATCATCCAAGTGTGACAGGACGATAGCCATGATACAGCCCTCCGTCTGGTGGGATGACAAGGGGGGATGTGACACACATGGCCACACCATGCTGCCTGAAGCACAGTCACCACCAGCGGCCCACACAGGGTCTCTGTGGGGGACAAACCCTGGGAATAGCGGGCGAGCCGGCCAAAATGCTTGTCCAGCATTGACACACCCTGGGTGTTCGGCGGGGCCCCCCGTCTCCGAGGACCGAGTCGCAGCCAGGGAAAGCGGCGGACGATTTACTCAACGGCGGTCCACATCCGCGCTCGCGAAAGGCCGTCCTGAAGGGAGCCGTCCAGGGATCGTTTGAGTCATCCAATCGAGGCCTGGCTCGATGCAGGGGGGGCGTAGTTGCTGGCCAATGAGAACTTGGCGAGGCAGGGGGGTCGGCCAATAGCGGGCATGTTGAGGGGAGGGTCAGCCAAGACGGAGGCTCGCGAGCAGATTAAAGATCCAAGATGACGCAACCAACAGCTTGCCGAAATCTGTTGCAGTCAAAAGTGCGGCCACTGTATACAGCGAGCCTGGTGGACGAGTGGAGGCCCGGCGCCTGCGGAGCGGCGAGCCGAGCGAGCGTTTAAAGAGGCGGCGCTCTCGTACACTAATAAAGCACCGCGGCGACTGTATCTCATCACCGGCATCATTACTTTTAGTTACAATCTGAGGAATCTACTGTATCCTCTCCCCACAAAGGATCTACCAAAGCACGCCTGGCAAGAAAGCTTATTTCCAACAAATTGCTCGCTCTCCGTGTTACTGACGACGCGGCGACACGCGATGTCACGCGTGCATCAAAAGCATCAGCGAGGAAAACCCGCGCTGTTTTTTGATCACCGGTAATTACTGTATCTGCACTCCAAGAAGACTCGAGGAGTAAACAAAGTGAGAAGTTGGGAAAACGGGGGAGAGAAGAAAAAGAAGAAGAAGAAGAAGAAGGGGGGGGGGGGCACAGCTTTGTAGCAGACATTCTAATTTCCAACTTCCCCGTGACTGGTGGAATAAAGAGAAGTTTATATTGTCATCTCCCCACCGCTGAGTTTGAAATATGAGTTTAAACTGACAGAGGGAATTAAAATCTGTAAACGCAACATTTTTTGATGCCTAATTTGAAAATCAGCTGTCAGAGTTGGTGTTTGTTGATTTTTATCAACTCAAGGGTTATTACATTTGGAGAATGTGACAATTAAAAATCCCTCAATCACTCCCATGAGCTTTTTCTCTATAACCCAACACCAACTCGATAACTCCGTGTGAAGCGACGTGACAAAAGCTGGATGAAAATCCGGCGGAACGTTCTGAACCTCATCCGGCGGCGCGGGGGTCAAAATATAAATCGGCAATTTGGTTTCTGCTTCTGAGTTGCGACGCGCCGCGTGCGCACATCACACACGTATCAGATCATGCGGGGAAATTGTTTTCCCGTCGGCACACAGGGCTTCTTTTCAACACCGAAGCGCGCACTCTCACGTGTGCGTCGGAAGTGCCCTTTCCCATGACTGAGGGTCAGAGCCAGGTCGAAAGGAGACGCAATTGGATAATAACTCCGACGTGAACGCCAGCTGGTTAAAAAGTCGCTCGACTTGGACAATCTGAAAGCTGAGCTGTTCTGTTTCTCCTTTTTTTCCCCCTTCGCTCTTTTCTTTTTTCCCCCTTTAGCGCTCTGCACACCGCCGCCGACTGCATGCTTCCCCTTCATCTCAGAGGATATATAGAGGAGAAAAAGATTTAAAAGGACTGGGAAAAAAAAAGCTCAATTGTTTATTGATTTTATAATAGGCTTAGTGCAAGAGAAATAAAGTGTGGGGGCTGGCGGGGGCGGCGTGGTCAAACCAGAGGCGATGGCGTGACAAACACGCGGCTTACGCGCAGGTAACAGCGGCTTGAGTCCAAATGCCGGGATATTGGCTTGAGCCCTTTTTTTCTGTTTTTCTAAATGCCCGTTCCGTGGCCATTGTTATCCCGCTTTTAAACCAGTGTAGACATAATCGCTCCTCTCACAAACAGGGCACGGCCTTACGTGCTCGAAAGTGTGTGATTGTGTGTAGGAGGAAGGGGGAGGCGGGTGAGGGGGGGGGGCTCACTTCAGGATGAAATAGGATGAAATAGAAAGCGAGAGTGCGGCCGCATAGGTTGAGACAATCAAATCAAAAAAAAAAAAAAAGGAATGAACTGAGTGACTGACGGTTAAATTTAGACTTTTGATAAAAAGAGGGAGCTCAATTACGCGAACGTAACGCGTAAACCGCGCGAGGAGAGGACGCGCGGCGAAGAGAATAAAGAGGCTCGGAGTTGTTTGAGCAGGTTTTTTTTTTTTTTGCGAGCGCGCACAAACAGAGTGTGAACGCGTCCGCCCGAGAACGAATGGATGCGTATAGGGTCTGATATATGGATGATAACACTAATTAGCTCGTTTTGTTTGGGGCAAAACACTCATTAAAAACCCAGTGGGGCCATTAAAGTTACTGTCCCTCCAAACCATCGCCGCCACCGTATCCATCTAGGCTGCTATCTCGCCCCGGCTCTTCCTGCTTTTAATGGCCCCTGCTTCAGGTTGTTGGGTTGAGCAAAGATTTGTGGGACTCGGATAACTCCCCTTCTTACCCCGGCTGCCCCCGTCCGTACCTCTCCATCGCATTTAAATCTCTCTCCGCTCCTCCTTCTCACGCTGTCTCTCTTCCTCCACAACACTCACTTCTCTCTGTCTTTGCCTCTGTCTATCTTGCTCTCCCACACATACCAATTACTACATCCACAACCTCCACTGCGGGCTACATGCTCCATCCATACACTAATAGCTGTTTGCTGAACCGGGGAGGGATTTGTGCTCTTCAGTCTCCGACGAGGAGGGGGCGACGGTTGTTTCCAAGCTTTACACAGCGATGTCGCTGTAATGCCGACAAAACCCTCCCCGCGATTCGGCGCGGCTTGCCGCGCAATAAGGCGGCGGTTACTCCGCAGCCGGAGAGACTGGAGGCAGAGGCCTGCCAGGATTAGGCGAGCAGGTGTAGCATCCCGCTAACAGATACAGCGCAAAGCCATATTCAAGCCCGCGCTCTCTGGGGCTAGCTGTGCTACAGCTAACAGCTTCTGCTCAACTAAAGGAAGGGCTCAAGTCAATCCACTGCACTTAATACTGTCATGATAGTGTTTCACATGTCTAGAGACTCGGCTTCATTTGGGAAGCTTACATGCTATTATCATGAGTTCCAAAGTTATCACACTGGAGGATCATCTTTATTTTGCGTCTTGTGAATAAATGCCACGAAAAAAACAAAATTAATTTATCCTCCTTACAGGTCAGTGTATAGAAAGGTCCACATGTGCTTTTATTACTCCATAGATATGTCTTTAAGCTTATCTGTTTACATTCTGGTATTCATATGCAATCAGTTTATGTATTTACAGGAAAAGTACAACCATATATTAGTTTGATTTTGATTTGTGCTTATACTGCATGTATTCAGATTTAAGTATGTAAATTAAAAACTTACATTAACAGATGCTTTCTCCCGACTTCCAAGGTAAAAACCACTGAGATATTTCATCCTGTGCGTTGACACTAACATTGTGTTTGTTTAAAGATAATCTAAATAATAAATAGAAATAGAAATATTGAGATACTGTTAAAGGTCTTTTAAAATATGTTTATATAATTTAATGTAGGCAGTTCACTACCCCCTCTGTCTGGGCCCTTTACTGGCAAGCAGGCCTGAGGCCTTTGTCTGTGCCTGTGCCTAGATGTAGCCCATACAGATATACTTATTAGTTACCATAATTAATAGTACTCGGGGAAAAAATGGGCAATTCTCAGGGAGCTGGAGACGGTGGTTAGAAACAAAAACGGTGGTCAGGAAGAATTATTTTATATTCTGCCAAATTTGTAAAACTTACAACTGACCAATGCAGCAAACAAACAGCAGATAAAGTACTATTAAAGAAGATCTTATACGTATTAGTTCACCCAAATGTGGATCAATCCACAGCTGAAACTACAGCAGGCCACAAAAATCCACTGATCACTTCTGTTTGAATGATAATTGCCAACGATGTACAGATTCTTCAACCTTTTTCTTTTTTTTCTTTTTTTTACTATGGAACCAAACTTTTTTAGGAAATTATATAGCTTTATTTTAAACACACAATATGTCATTTCTGCCACTTGGGGTCTCTCAATTAAACACCCTGAAGTAGCATTGGATCATGGGAGTTTCTTTCTTGTTAAGCGACGCACCATTGCGTTACTCAGACAGAAATGTTCACGGACGAGGTGATGTTTTAAAACGCCTTCCCCGACTTCCTTCCTTGAGACACTCCTGGAAGTGATCGTGGCAAGACACCAAATTTAAACACCATTTCCTTGATTAAACTTGTGGATTTCTCTGGATCTGAGCATTGTTGGAAACATTTAGGATAAGTACACAACCCGACAAAATACAAAAGTTGTTGGTAGTTTCATGTAGACATGTTGTATATCATATGATTGAACGGTAAAGCGACACCGGCTCTATCTTTCAAGAGCCACATTAACGGGCCTTTCCATACATAGCCCTCCCCTGTAACCCCTGTAACCTGTGTGCAGCGCCTGTTAAAGCTCGCACCGGACCACAAACACATGCTCCCAGTGCCAGGTCATATTCCAAACGCTCCCTTTTACCATGTTGTTGAAAGGCAAGACTCTGAAAATACACTTGGTCTCAGGTCTGGATATTAAGAGTGTTGATTAGATATATGAGTTTGCCATTTGCCCACGGAGCGTGGAGTGTCTCCGACAGAACTGGGGACCATATGGCTGGTGAGAGATTTCCCCCCTCTCTTCCTCTTCGCGCAGCCTGACAGCTGGATGGCTGCTAACTGGGGACGAGGAAGCTTGGCAGCTGCAGCTGAGAGCAACGCTTTGATGCCGCTCACCCTTTTTCACTTCTCTCTTGCTGTCTTCCTTCTCTCTCTCTCTCTCTGTCTCTCTCACACACACACACACACACACACACACACACACACACACACACACACACACACTCTGAAGAACTCAGACACCAGCTACCAACCAGCGTTAACTTATGCAAACTTTCTACAGGTTGGACAAGGGAGACAAAAGAAAACAGGAGGCAGAGCTGAGTGTCATGGCTGAGTGCTGCTGGTCTGTTCACAGATTTTTGGGGGGAATTTTCTTTATTTTCACCGGTTACACCTAGTTTTAATGGTTTGGAGCGGCGAGATGTTTAAACGCCCCATTTGTACACTGTAACAAACACAAAATGACAATGGTTTAATAGATGGTTTAAGAGTTTCTCTGATTTCAAAGGTGGGTGCAATAGGGTGGAGGAAGAAGAAGAGGAGGAAGGTGAAAAGGCCGCTGGGAACGCATTAAGCTGCAACAACTGGCAAGTACAAAAAAAAAGTCAGGGATTTTTGATTTTCCACGCTCATATTTTTTTGCCCTTTTGTACTTTGACTAAAGGTATTCTTTCGTTATTTCCCAAACCAGAAAAAAAAGAAAGAATGCTTCGGGGGATTCGACGCAGATACCTTGATGCTTTGTGAAAGAAAACTCTTTCCAATGAAAGCGTAACGGCAGGCGGGTGTTTTTTTTTGTTTTTTTTTTGCTTTTAATCTTAGATATCATCGGCGCCAGGTTCCCTGCGCTGTACGGTGTGGCAAACGTAACGTTTCTCTTTGCTGAAAAGAGCTTTAAGTACAGGCCCTGTGATGTCGTTAATAAGAGGTCACTGCAGACGACGTCTCTCTTTGAAACAGAGAGCATTTCTCATGACAATAACGTCGGTCGGACCAACTTTTCTCTGCAGTCGCGCCAAAGTGTTTCATATCACTTACACTAAGTGCTGCACACAAGGGTGAGATGCAATGTAATGTACTGTAAACATCAAGTAGGTCTGATGGCTGTTGTGCAAAGTGTCAGGCTCAGTAAGCCTTTTCCTTTCCCCCCTCCACGATGCTCACCATGTTCTCCACTCCCTCTAAAGCACCGTCTCTTTAACTACACGTCTAAAGTACTGTATCAGATCATCTCTTTCTGTCTCCATCCTCCCTTCCTTCCTCTTTTACCCTTTTCATGCTCCCTCTTGTGTTCATTCGCCGCCTGATCCGAGCCCGCGAGCTCCCTTGTACTGCTTGCCCCCCATGCCCTTCTCTCGTTTTTTTTTTCTTCCTCCTCCTCCCCCCACTCATTTTTCTTTACTGTATCCCCCCCACCACCCCTCTCTTGCACTATATACATCTCACTCTCTCCTCCCTTCTTCCCCTCAGCCAGCTCCTCCCATCCCTCCTCTTGTTGAAGGCCCCCTGTTGCTGCCTGCTATCAACCAGCTCTGAACTGGTGAAAGCAGCGCAGGAAGGGGAGAGGGAGAGGGAGAGGGAGGAGAGGAGAGGAGAGGAGAGGAGAGGAGAGCAGAGGAGAGGAGGAAAGAGGAGAGAGGAGAGCGGAGTTTGGCTAGAGCCAAGAGGAGAGCAGCTGGGCACGGCTAACAGGGAATGATAATGACCTCAGAAATCTGCTGTTCGCTCCACAACAATAGGGTGCTCAGTCGCCTGGAAAATTGTGTTCATCAGCTAGCTCTGCTCACTTACTAATTGACATTGCCAAATATTTTAAGAACAATTGGAATGTGGCAGGGGGAGAGAGTGAAAAAAAAAAAAAAAAAAACGAAAGCTCAGAGATCTTAATCCCTGGATTTAATCCCTCCCTCACTTTTCCACCCTTTTCAATTCTCCCTCTCTCTCCCCCTCTCCCCTCGTTCTCTCCTACTGTCTCTTTTGTGATGGGGAGATAGCTACAACTAAGAAAAAAAAAGCACATTTTTCATGTCGCTTTCTGCTCTCATGTCAGCACCCTGATGTTTACACAAAAGGTTTTTTATGTGACCTGTCAATGGGGTTAAGAGGAGGAGATTGAAACGGGAGGGGGGGGGGTGGCAAAATTAAAGAATGACAGCGCGAGGGAAGAGGAGAAAGAGGGGAGAATCTCAAAACGGGGAGTACGAGGGGGTTGGAGAAAAAAAAAAAAGAACGAGCAAGAGAGATTCCTCAGTCATGGTATCACATGCCTGGCCCTCCATTTTTAATGAGGCAAAGGTCAATGTATTCTCTTGCTCTTTCACACACAGGACAAACCCCAATCATGCCCAAGTTAACTTGTTCAAACAAACCCCCCACCCACCACCACCACCACCACCCGCTCCACAGCCCCATCCCCGCTGCCCGGCCCGGCTCTGCTCTACCATCCAGCGCTGTCCATTTGCATTCCCCCTGTCTGAGAGCCCTGCCTCATTTCGCAGGAATCCCACATTGACGGAGTCAGACAGCTGTCACCAGACAGAGAAAAGGAACTTGGCGTTCGCCCTCGTTCAGCGCTGCCCTCCCCGCCGTCCCTCAGACCCTCTGTTAAGCACACACATAATCAAAAGAGGAGAGACATTTTAGCCAATGGAGAGTTTCCTCGCGCCGGCGTCTGACTGAAGGGGGGAACAAACGCCTGTTTGGTTTGGATTCGTGCATTTATATGTGCATCCTGAAGGCGCCGGCACAACTTTTGCGACTGTGATGTTAATTTATGTCTCTCTCTCCTCTGCCGCGTTCTTTTTTTTTTTTTTTGAGGCTTCCCCCCTTGTTACTTTCGAGTCTCTTCTCCCCGCGTGTTCAATCAAGTTTTCTCCGGCGTTTTCAGAAAAACTGTAGTAAAAAGCGCCGCGTTCGAGTCACCTTCGCTTTCTCCATTCTCGCTCAGTTTTAGCAGTGACACTGGAGAAGATAGCTTGTTGATGTATTAAGAATATTAATATGCAAACAGTCTACCTGACAGAGTAAGGCAGCCTTCTGTTATGGAAAGATAAATATTATGTTTTAATTATAAAAACATAAAAAGGAATGGGGAAGACAGAGGAAGAGGAAGGAGGGGCGTGTGTGTGCCTATGTGTGTGTGAGTGTGTGCGTGTTTGTGTGTGTGTGCGTGCACGTGCGTGCGTGTGAGCCAAGGAAGCTTCTTCCAGGAGAAAGGTAAGCTATGTTTTGGCAAAGATTCGGAGTTGAAAAGAGTGGATGGCATAATGCGATGCTGTTTACTGAGGAATGTGATGCCCTGTCATCTCTCCCTCCACTCAGTCTCTCCCTTCTGGATTGCCCATGTCATTTTTTTCATCGCCTCTCCTTCACTCTCTCAACAGTCCATTTCTTTTTTTTTCTTTTTTTTTTTTTTCTTCCCTTTCTGTCCCGGCTTCATAACCGAGCGGGGAATCCTAACGTGATCATTAAGACATAAAACAGGCTGATAAATGTTTCATAAGGACAAGGCTAGCCACTGATAGCCACCCAGGAATACTGACGAGCAAACCAAGGCTCACAGTCCTTCCCTCGATCAAACACACTCGTCGGAATAAAATTGGAATTTTAAAATATCTAAAAAGCCTTGGCTAATTCCCACCATGGGTAATATTTACAAATTGAGTCTGAGAGACTGGGTAGGGGAGAGAGAGAGAGAGGGAGAGAGCAAGAAAGGAAGAGAGAAATCAAATGAACTGTGCAAGAAATAAGAGAAAGAAGAACAGAGAAATAAATTGGCCTTTTATATTGTGCAAGCGTGTACAAAAATACTAAGTCTGCATTTATCCGAGACATGTCAATCAGCGCGGCACACTGACAATTAGTGCGTTTGAATAGAACTTTTATCATTTACCAGACACCAGAGTCCTGACCTACTGTACAAAAATACAGCTCTGGGAATGAATGTGCCTCTAACACAATGACTGTCTATTTAAGTTTGGTGACACATAAAAAATACAGATATGACAGGCCAGACTTCTGCAAATGAGTGGGGGGTAGAAAGCTCAGGTTTTGTAACCACTGAGTTCTCTGATTATAGAGAAAAAGAAGAATAGTGCGAGGGGGGGAAGTAGTAGAGGAACGGATGTCAATTACAAAGAAAAAAGTAATTTATGCAGAGGGGAGAAAAAATGAGGGACATAATTCATTATTTTTTAATGCACATAGTTTCACACTCATATATTATGGCGCACGCACCCTCGGAAGAAGACTGGCCTCATTTCAAAGTGTTAGCTGCGACGTGAGGTGGTGCGGGAGCGGTGTAGCGTACAGTACGGAGGTATATTATTCTGGAGATGATTATTTACATAGAGAGGAATCGTGTGCTAAAAGGGGCTGACTTTGGCGATGGGTTAGCCTTATCCTCCCTGGTTGAGTTCCGTGCGCACGTTCGTTTGTTTGAGCCCGTGTAGCACCTGATTCACGTTTTTCTCACAATCATAACCAACGCTGGAATAATCTCAGCTGCCCCGGGACGGAGAATTAGGTCCGTGTCCCTGTTGAGCCATGAGTGCGAGTGTCACAGTTTGCCTCGCCCTGGCTTGACAAGTCCACGCCGGTATGAAGGTGCAGTACCAGCAGGGGGCCTTAATGACGAGAGCAGACGACGAATGTAGTAGAAAGAGCTATATGACGCACATAGGGTAGAGGTTTGGTTGGACACAGGGGGTCAGTCTCCAAGGTTTGGATCCCGTGTGAAGCCGGGAGTCATTGGTATTTGTTTTAAGTAAGCCAAACCACAATCTTTTCCTAAACCTAGCCAAGTACATTTCGGCGCCTTTACTTTTGAAAGTGTAGCTGACATTGCGTGTTTGTTAGTGCTGATTTGAAGACAGAATTAAACCGTGTTCTTTTCCGTGGGCAGGAAAGGCCAAGGCACAATAGCGATTTTGACTGGACTGTCGAATACTATATGTATATTCAATTGCAACATGAGAGGCTCTCGTCATTTATAGTAGGCTCTGTTCCAGGACATCTAACAAACTAAAGGGAGTTTAAAGTAGATTGTGTGTTCAAACAATAAAGAGGCCAACAAGTCTGGGGCCTCAGACCCAAGTGGTGCCACAAGCCAAGACTAACTGCATGTCAACTGATTGTAGTAGCGTGATCTATTACTAATTTCAAAGGAAATTTGTGGAACTAAAGTACAATATCTAAAATGAGTCTTGCATTATTTTTTGGTGACTGTGTCTCGCAGAAGGCTTCTTTGTCAAAGTCTAGTTTTAGCATGGACAAAGAGAAACAGTTGAATTATTGAATCTCAACTATTAAGCTCTTGAAATGTTACAAGCACTCTGCAAACTGTCCTGCAGGTGGACTATTTAATTAAAGCGTTACCTCTTTCTTATTGTATTTTACGTTGGGGCCTGATGGCATCACTCAAGCACATTCTCCTGGTCATGTCTTGTCGACTGTGTGCACCGAATCTGATGGGAATATATGCACATGCACAGAAGGTAGGAGGGCTCAACCTATCAGCTTAATCCTGTCTGAGCGTATGCTTGCAGTCGTATGTTGGAGATATGTGAGTCCTACCTCAGTTGCGAGTACAGTGTGTATTGTTCAGCACGAAATTCTTTCAAAATGTTCAGGACAAAAATCTAGAATACTGGCCTGACGCTAAATGGTACAGTATCATTGCCCAACAATGTATTTATATAGAATGTACTTATATTAGTTGTCTTTAATCCATCTGAAATATTTCTATTTTTTTCTGCCATGTTTCTGTTTATTACAGTATTCTGGCTTTGGTTGATTTACATATAGTGTTTTCTGGACTGTCGTAGGTAGTAAAAGAATAGCAATACTAATCCATTATTGGTACTGCCAGTGTTGACGACACGTTGACTAAAATTAGCTATTATTCTCTATATAGGGTTTGTCCGCATGCATATTCATAGTAGTCCGGATCTTGTTCAACTCTACTTTATGCCCGTTAATGACGCAGTAATTACACTGCAACAGTTTGTCCGCACGTGTAATTACGCCCCCATTGTATCATCGCAATTAGATGAATATCCACGCTTTATAACCTAAGGCGTCAAGTTGGCAAATCCAATTTCAATTTGTATGGAGCGAGCATTTTGCCTGCTTGTTTGAGCCGTGGTAAAGACCAGGGATATGCAGGCTAATCCTCGCCATGTTAAAACGCTGCTCCTCTTAAAAAAATGTAGACACGGGGGGATTCTCTGGAGAAGAGAGAAAGAGAACGAGCGAGCCAGAGGGAGTGTATAGAGTCTTTAAGAAAGCCGGGAGCCAAGAGGTGGGAGTGGGGTTTATGCGTATTGGGAAGGTTGCGGAGGTACATGTAAGGAGGACTTCTGCTGCTTTAGGCCTTACATGCGTGCTGCAAAGCCTATTTTTTTCCACATTCAGCTCCATTTGCCTGCTAAATGGGGATTTTCAATGGTGGGTTATTTGCGTGGAAGAGCTGGCAAAAAAGGCAATGCTTTCTAAAGACCCCTATCGAATGTGATAAGTTGCATTTAAGGCGAGCCTACCTGTTGCTGAACCTTCCTACCACACCGCACAGTGTGTGTTTTCTCACAACATAGCTGCTTTCAGGCCTAATCGTGGTAAGAAACAGTAGCAGTGATGTGAAGTGAAGTCAGTCCAAGGATAACCAAACAAAAAAAAAGATGGTGATGGGCATAAATGTAATTACCTCTTTGTTGTAAAAGAATAAAGAATTTTATGCTCAAGGTTAGCTGCCGTGCTATATTGTAATAAGGAAGGTCTTTAAAGGACATCTGTGACAGAGGCCTTTGTTTTTCTGTTCTTTTTCTTCCTCACTTCTCCCTTTTTTTCCACTCATTGCTTTTAAACAAGTGCTGTCTCGAAAGACAAAAGCCCAAAAGCTGACCTTCTTTCACAGTTGAGATGTTATTTTTGATTACTATAATTCAAGTTTAACTCAAAATTGCTGTAGGTAGGTGGCAGGGCAGAGGCTCACACGTACACAGGTACACACTTGCAAGTGCACACACACACACACACGCACGCACACACACCGAGAGTAACAAGCCCTTTTTCTTAAAGCTGAGCTATTAAGATAAAGAGAACGTTACAGTAGCCACATCCTGTTCACTACAGAACAGAGCGATGTACACACATACTGTAAAGCACAACCACCCCCCACACATACACACACACACACACGCACATGTACAACAAACATGCATGCAGAGAAGAAGCATGACACCTTTCTCCACATGAGACTCAGACACGTTTTTTTCTCACACATCAAAGTTTCTAATTTGAGAGTCCCCCGAGCTCCGAATGTGAATCACATTGTGTAAGTTGTGAAGAAAGACAAGTTTCGCTACTTCTGATTAAATAACAGGAAGTAGTGAAGATATCAATTTTACATTTTCTGGTGTTTATTTCTCTCATTGGTTTGTCTGCTAAAAAATGCAAACTGCTCTTATACTTTTAGTCTACAAGATTGCAAAAAGCAAAGCTCTACAATAATAATGCAAGGAGAGCCTTTCAGTTATGAGTGGCAGACTGACAAAGAGCTCGAATTGTGCCAGCGTATCAAGCCTCCGATTGAGCACTCGGCTAAGGGTGAGACAGGCTACCTGCACACAAACCACACATACGCGAAAACAGTCAGACAAAGACAGCAGGAAGGGCAAACACTAAAGGCCTTCTGAAAAGCAGCAGGCTTTCGGTTCTTCCGCAAAGTTGCTGCTGCTCGATCTTAATTTATTTTTGTATTTATATTTTTGTCTTTAATCATACACTCCTTCTCCACAGATGGTGCCTGGAGGGTGAGATTTAACCACTCAACTAAATCTAATGCATTTCTTTGTGCTTTGTTAGCATTTGGTGGTAAATACTATTGGTTTTATTTGTCAATTATTATTTTAATTTGCTTTTCTTTTTGTATACCAAACACTGGATGCTAATACAGTACTTCTGAAACTGTTGAAACACCACGAGCTGAACCCATCAGATTCAAAGTGCTCGAGTCAAAAGAGACAGTCAGAGAGAGAGAGAGAGAGAGAGAGAGAGAGAGAGAGAGAGAGATGGAGGGAGGGAGGGAGAAACTTCCAGCATTAAAATTCAGAAGATAATTACATCGGCTACACCCCCACCCTGTTGAGAAAGTGTTATGTTTAATAGTCTCTATAAAGAAAATAGGTTTTTATCTCACTCTCATTTTCATTAATTCCTAATTGGGGTGGGGGGTTGTCTGTTATTATTTCTTAGATTAAAATAAACATAGCCTGTCCCATGTTCAAACCCATCACACTACACGGGCATGATAAGGACTTCATGCCTCTGTGAATAAATAAACAATTTCGTCTCCACTGGTGGAATTAAGTTGCTTACAGCCTTAAGCTAAGCCACTCTGATTTATATTTCTATTTATTTATATATTTTCTCAAAAGACTTAAAAGCACATCCTCTCTTTTTCGCAAATGAAGTTCACGATTTTTTTTTGACCTGCTTTATATGTATATCTTTAATTAGTGTCTTGTTTAGCTTAAACCAACTGATTATCGCGTAGTCGTGACCTAATTACAGCGCGCGCTTCTTAACGGTAGCGTAGTGCCCTGAGGAGCAAGCGAAAGTTACCTTTAAAAACTTGTGTAATCATTAGCAACAAGCCTCCCTTAATCCCACTAAACATACACTTATCTAGCCCCGGTCGGCCTGTGTTTGCTGGGTAAGAGGAAGGGAGGGGTATGGTTGTCTCTAACGTGTTTATTAAAGACATTTATTAATCGCTGTGGTTAAAACAACTACGTCCCCATGCTCCCTGTCTTTACTCATGTTCCACAGGGAGCTTGACTGCTAACCTGCAAACATGCATGCAACGGTGAAGGTCTCTTCCTGGATTGTGTTTTCTGGAGTCTTTCTGTTTGTCTTAATGTGAATGAACACAGCAGTGTCGGTAGACAATTGTTACTATTTCCAGCACAAGAAAATTGCAGGTGGGTTAACATATACCCGTTAATACCTGAGTATTTATGATATTTATAGTGCAGTGTGTACTCTTCAATTCAATACAGCTCTGTATGTGTATGCAGTCTGTCATTATATGTGTGGGTGTTCCTGTATGTTAAGTATCCTATCAAAGCAAACCACTCTGAGGGTGTGTGAGGGTGTGTGAGTATTTGAAGAAAGATGTTAAGTATTTCAGTTATGGGAGGAATGTGTGGCTCTGATTCCTCATCGGGTATTTGGGTTATTTTTCATTTCCTTTTGAAGAGATGGATTTGACACATTGATTATACACACATCTATGTACTACAGTGATTCTTAGTGGAAATTATATAGGTACAATTGTAGGATGGCATGGTAAGTAGCACTGACTCAAAAAAGGAAACATTATTCCCAAGTGTATGTCAGTGGGATGACATTTTGATCCCTTTATCTGCAGACTGACCAAAGAATACAAGTGGTTGTCATTCATTCTCAGCTTTCTTTCTTACCTGAGGAGGGGGAGGAGGGATGTGGGCTGTCATCTTGGACGCTTCCTGTCTGGGAGTGTCCTCCTCCAGCACCGCTCTCTTCTGTCACATTGGATGAACCAGGGGTGGTGGAGCGGCTGATGGACTGGGACTCGGGGTCACTGGCTGATCCCCGGCGTTCGTCCAACCCTTGCTGCTGGAACGCTTCCTCGATGCCTCTCCTGTCTTTGCCATGGATGCGGGAGTGGACAACCATCTGATGGTAGGTCCTGAAGACCCGGCCACAGTCAGGGCACTCAGAAGGTTTTTCCTTCATGCTGGAGAGGCTGGAGAGGCTGTAGTCGATGTTTGGGCTTCCCAAGCCAGCCAGGACTCCAGGAGTCTCAGCACTACCATGGTGGGACATTAAGTCACGGTGACTGTCAAAGCCCCGTCCATCCTCCTTCATGGGCATCATGGCTCCTCCGGCCTTGGATCCCTGCAAGGCCTCCGAGAGCTGCTTCTGCTTGGAGCTATCGTTGGAAGCAATCAAGGAGTAGTCTTGTTTATCCTTTGAGAAGGAAGCCAAGGCCCCAGCACCACCCATCTCATCTTCCTGCCCTGGGGTTATATGGTGTTGGTGTTGCTGCTGCTCCTTGGGCATGAAAGCCCTGTCCATAGCCATGCCACGTGCCATTATCTGCCAAGCTTGGTAGCTATTGAGGGAGTCCATTTCAGCCACTTTTGCAGCTGCCTGGAGGCGTTCCATGCAGCTTGACTTGAGTGGTGGCACAAGGTTGAGACAACCCAAGAGTGAGCGCTTCTCATTTTCGCCCAGCCCATGGCCCATACCTCCTGCCATTGGCCCCAGCAGTTTCCCCAACATCTCCTTTTCCTTCATGGCTATGCCGGCTTTAGCCAACATTTGGTGCTGCTCGCTCAGGCCCTGTTTGTCTGGTGAAAGGAAGCCACCCTGAAGACAGGAGATGTAGCGGGAATAAAGGTTGGCATGAGCTTCCTGAGCCAGACTATTCATGCTATTGACGGCAGCCATTTCCTGCTCACTGGGCTGTGGGGGCTTGCTCTTGATGGCCAGCTTGTTGAGATGCACCTTCATATGGTTCTTTAGGAACCAGGGTTCCTTGAAGCGACGGCCACAGATTTGGCAGCAGTGTTCAAATGAGTCCTTGTGCTTGCGCATGTGGCCCTTGAGGAACCAAGCTTGGCTGAACACCTGGCCGCACACGTCACAGCGAAATTCAGTGGCCGTAGGCGCGCCGCCAGCACCACCAGCACCTTGGCCCTGTGTGGTCTCGGCTGTGATATGGGCCTTCTCCACATGACTTATCAGCTCCTCTTCGTGGGAAGCAGCAAACTCACACAGGGTACATTTGTAGGGCTTGTGGAGTATGCGGATGTGGCGGTCCAGCTCCTCACGCTTCTTGAACTTCCCTTTGCAGAAGGTGCAGCGGAAGCCTGTAGTTGGGTTCAGGGACAGTTCGTCCTGGGCGCCAGCCGGCTTGGGTGAAGAGGAAGGCTGAGAAACTGGGTCTGGAGTGGCTAGACCAGAGGGGGGAAGAAGGCCACAAGCTGAGCCTAGTTGCTGCTGATGGGTGTTCGAGCTGCTATTGATGCCCAGATGTGGTGTTGGAGCTGTCTGGAGACTGCTGCTCCCTCTCATCTGCTTGTCCCTCAGAATGGCCCTCTCCTCCAGCTCATGCAGTAACCTGTTCTCCTCTCTGACACGGCCACGGCCCTTACCGAGATTCCCCAGCTTGTGGGTGCGGAGGTGGATCTTCAAGTTGCCTTTCTGAGCTGCTCGGTGGTCACAGTAGGGGCACTTGAAGGGCTTCTCCCCTGTGTGTGTGCGCATGTGCAGTGACAAGATGCTGTTGAAACGGAAGCGCTTGCCGCACAATGGACAGGGATACTTCCTATTCTTGCGGGCATCATCTTCAATATCATTCATCTGGGACATGATGCCCAAGTTCTGGCCATTGAGAAACTGCTGCAGGTCAACACGCCCATTCAACCCACTTAGTGCCCCTGCGTCAATGTCTCGGTTGAGCTGATTGGCTAGCAGGGCCATCTGACTGCTGATAGGCTGACTGGCCAGGGCTGCGTGGTGGGTCTTCTCGTCCAAAGGCGTGGCTGCTTTCTCTTCGGGGATCTGTTGGGGGCGGTGTAGATCAGGAAAGGCGTGTCCTAGCTGGGCAGTGAGCTGATGAAGCTTTTGACTGATGGGGTAGCGGCCATTTAACACTGCACTGCTCAGATGGGCATCAGCGTCAGGCACCGCTGATGACACACCAAGACACAAACTAGAGTCCTCCATCCTGTAAAAACAGACAGAAGGAAACAATCAAAATAATAGAATTAAAAAACTAATAGAGAAATATTCTATTTTCTTCCTAGATTACAAATTGGAGATTATCAAACCACATGTGCAAGCCCAACGTGTTACTTCACTTAGGAAAACAGCACATGTGCCGCCGCACCCAGAACAGGGAAATAAAATGTATTGTCTTTGATGCACAGAGCACTGCATGAATTGTCAGCACCAAGGGCCTGGAGAAATGGTGTGACTCCTTAGAACTTTTTCAAAATGTAACACCATTTTGGATGGAATAATTACTCTGTAAACACAGTGAGCAGTGTATAATTAAGCTACTTGTGCCCATCCTATCAGAATTCCACCAATTACACGCCTTAATGAAACGGAGCAACGGCATTGTCGGGGAGCCACCGCAATACTACAATTATGATATTAACAATAGCACTTAAAACCAAGGGGTTATTCCAGTAAACACAACACTCTTATCTTGTTGCCACGACACTTGTCTTGGCGCAAAATTCCATTAAAGAGCTGCACTACATTTGATGTGAATCACTTTGCTCTCCCTCCGCTGCTTTCTATTCCCCCAGTTCTCTCTGTCTGTCTTCCTCTCTCTACCTAACTCTTTTTTCAGTTTCTGGGACAGAGAAAATAACAGTTGCCCGTGTTGAAAGGGTTCCCAGTGCAGGCAAAGATGCATTGGGTGATGAAAAAAATAGATAACAGATAAGCACACCCTCAAGTCTGAGAGGAATAAGCAGGAAGCAGTTACTTTGTTGTAATTGTTCTACCTACGGTATGACACCGAATAATGTTGTAGTCCTGGGTTGCTGGAATGCTCTTGTAATATATCAGAATTTTCTGAACATGTTGTACTGCCAGCGAAGGTATTCATATGTGTAACATCGGTGAATAAGTATATAAAAAAAAGAACAACATTGGTTTTAACGCAGATCCATCTGCTCTCCAGATGGAGAAGCATGAACATCTATCTGCACGCTTCCTCTCGCTGCTGGCAGGGGTCAAACCCTCGGAAACAATAACCACGATTCTGCTTTGGTCAACAAAATATTGTATAATATCTCATTAAGCTGATTAGTATGCTGCCTGGTAACAGTGGCAGCCACTGTGTTATAACGCATGATTTCAATCATCAGAAAATCCTTTCATGGAGAGGCACCGACATTAGGCGAGTTTACTTTTAAGAGAAAGTGGGAGCAAGAGGGAACACCCACATTACATATGTGCACACATGTTCGGTATATATTTTACAAGCATGAAGGGCAGCTAAGGCCCTGCAATACTCAAGAATCTGCCCTTCTCTTTCTCTCTCTCTCTCCACCTCCAGTATGTTTCTAAAGCATGGAGGACTCGACATTGTGCTTATTTGTTTTCTCATTCATTTGATTTTTTTCCCTCTCTCTCTCCCATCAGTAGGAGGTTAGTAGACATAAGGGGTGCCTGTTCTTTTAGCCACTGGCCCCTCCAACACACTGTCAATGCTGGATTCTTATCTTGGGGATATGAATTAGACACTGTGACCAGTTTCCACTTGTGTTCAAAGGAATGTGACACTTGTGGGCTGCCCTTTGAATTCGCCTTATTTCTCCCCGCAAGTATCTTAAGCAATTCCACTGAATTCATCAAGAATATAAAGAGCATACTATGTTCCGCACGCTTACATGTAGCGGCAGGACGAGCCTCTGTCAAAGCCTCCTCAAATTTACAACCGATCTTGTGATCGTGCTGTCATGTGACTTGAATGTCGCTTCACTCATCTTCAAAATAAAGCATCTCAGAAGCCTACAACGTATACAAATATTTATGCATACATACCGTATATTTGTACGTTTATCGTGAGAATTAACTTGGGAAAGAATTGCTGGGAAAGATGAAACTTTGTCGGACTGCTTTAAATGGCTTAGGTTTTAAATTGTATTTATGTGACACCCCAGCTTCCATCACCAGGCGTGCTTATATCAGAGAAGACCTTATTTGAATGGGCCCTTTTTACAGAGGCGGCTGCCTTTTGGAATAGAAATCTGTGATTTAAACTAGGCTGATGAGCTGTTGCTCATTTGGGGAGATAGCAGCTTGCCCTTTTCTTCAATTTGATTTCTGCCTTTATCTTTAACATATAACAAAGGCAGATAGACAATGGAATAATGTGAAATGAACT
Organism: Lagodon rhomboides; assembly: GCA_039737535.1. Lineage (NCBI taxonomy): Eukaryota > Metazoa > Chordata > Actinopteri > Spariformes > Sparidae > Lagodon > Lagodon rhomboides. Next base: position 12,403,931 of record CM077784.1, read on the forward strand.
GACGAATCCAGTTTGTGTTTTTTTATAAACGTATCCTGGCTGACGAGCGTATGCAAATGAGGCACATTAATATGCTCGCCTTGCTCCCGAGTCATTTTATATTTTTTCCCCTGATTAAAAAGGACATTTCTTATGTGACATCCCCCCTCTGCTCGTATCAACACACACACACATGCGAGGGGGGATTTGAGGATGGTGCGCGAGTGGGAACGCACACACACACACGGGCGAAGACACGGACTCAAACACAACCCTTCGACTGCAGACAACAATTCAGTATGCGCATGCCCTCTAAAAGACACGGTGAGTGTGTCGCAACTCGCCCAGCACTATCAAATGGCTGCCCACAGCAATCACATCAACACTTCTGTCTATTGTGACAGCATCCTAACTGTTACTGTGACGAGTCTTAAACATTTATCAGATGCACAGAAGACTTCAAGTCTTTGCACTCATGCAACAGTGCGATGCTTTTAGAAGATCAAGGCTCAGGTTTGTCGTTCTTACCAGAAATACTTGGTGCCACTCTATGTCTGACTGCCTCTGCCATGGCCGTGTAGACTCCGAAAAAACCGAACGACACATCCACTCTGCAGCTTCGCTGGTACGGTATCTATCTGCCGTTATTCTAACCTGTACAACCTTATCATTTCCTGGCATATGCAGCAATGCTGCCTCATTAAAACTATTGGCTCCTCTGATACCTCTAAAACCACAAAGACTTCCTTTAGCATTTTCTCACGATGGTTCAGTTGTCTTTATAGTTTGTGGTTTAATATTCAGCAAAGCACCACGTGCACCCGTAAACACGCCAAATCCTCTGCACACACACACACACACAGACGCAGACACTCACACACACACACAGAAACTGATTTCACTCAGTTTCACTAAATGCATTTTTCTTCTCTGCTCTTTTTCTCTTCAAGCCTCAGCTTAATTATAAGTGGTATCTGTAACACAATGGAAGTATATTTCAGTCAGCATTTGAATGTGCTGGGTTCATTTTGGTCTTATCAATAGTACTATGCATCATAAATGCTAAAGGGATTTATGTGTTTCCCCTCTAATTGTAATCATATAAATTACTGAAGTAAGGTGGTCTGAGCATTAGGAATGGCTACCAATTATACATTCACATTAACATAAACAATTTCAAACAAAACCTCTGAATCTACATGTGCAAAGTCCCGTCAGGCCTCGAGTTCTGTCACCAAACTTTCCTCTGACATTTAAGACGAGATGTGGAGAAACTAAAGGATCGAAAAGCCATTAGTTGAACTTTGTTATTTTGACATGTATTGACACAAAAGCCATCGACTAATCACAAAGCAATACCTCATTAAGTCCTAATGAACAAATTCATTGCATTAAACAAATCAATCATTATTCACAATGTGCTGAATTCCATCATATTTGCACCAAATCGTTAATGAGATGGGGGTGGGTGGTGGTGGGGGCGGTTGCAGCTACAGCGATCTGATGTGAGTATTCGCCATATGTTACATGTATCGAGAGTTAAATGTTGAATGTTTTGTGTCACGCGAGCAGCGGGGATCCTCAGATCCGTTCAAGAGATGCAAGTGTGCTTTCAAAGTACAAATAGAGCTTCCCCATGATTCCAAAGATCAATTACCTCTGGGTAAAGTTGGTTTAGTTGGAGTTAGTGCTTAGTAGGTAGAACAGACCAGATATGAATTTCTCCCTGGCATGTGTTTTGCCTCTATTGCAGGTGGTCTTTGCGAGGCGTCTAATTAATCCAATAAAAAATCTGCCTTGTTTTCCTTCCTCTCGCGCTCGCTCTTTGACTTCACGGCATTATTACTTTCTGTAATGAGGCAAAAACACTCTGAACTGCACATGGAAGACAGTCACACAAGCCCTGCCAGATTCAATCCCGACTCCATCCCATGCCTTACAGCCCCTTGATCAAAACTCATAACCGCACCATCAGAGAGACGGGATGTTTCAGAGATTGATTATTCTGTCTCGACTCGGAAAAAAAGTTGAGATCAAAAATCTCATCTGGCTGTGGTTTTAAATGGGGCTGATGTTTCGTCTTACAAATATCTACAAAAACACAAAAATAGGTTTAATTTACAATAGTTTTTTAAATATTCCACTTCTCCCAAAAGACTACTGGATCATCGGGGAGGTGTTCCCAGTGGCATGTCTGGCCCGCAACACCGATCACAAACCAAACACATTCTTATGGACCGATTTGTAGCGGACACCTTCTAAAAGACAAAAACGCAGACCGAGCATCCGAAAATACAAAGTTATAAATAACACTAGATTGACAGACTGCCCTCATCGGCTTTAACGCAGAGAAAATAACGGCAGCGGCGCGAGGATTCGACGAGAGCCCGGCCTGAATAGATCAGTGAGAAATATGAATGAACAGGAGCCTCTGCCTCTCCCTCCTTCCCCTCGCACAATATGTCATTGAGGGCTGTTTAAGAGGTCCTGTCAACAGGTAGTTCAACTTTCAGCTCATCCCCGCTGATCAGTGGGAGCCCTCCTGACAGAGAGAAAAGAAAGACACCGGGAGGGAGCGGGAGAGAAGAGAAAGAAAAATGTTGTGGGTCTTTTTATCTGTCCGTCGCTCTGACAGCCTTGCAGGGGATGCCATGGGAGGAAGATCAATGCAGGACAAGCGGATTCCCACAGTTCATTGTTCCGGGCCAGCCAAATCATCTTCCCAAGACGGCCGGGAGCTCAAAGCTTCCCTTTATGATAACCATCCCTGGTATTATTCCCACTATGATGATGGTGACCTGCAGATGTCTCTGTCTGTGTGTGTGTGTGCGTGTGTGTGTGAGAGTGTGTGCATGTGTGTGTGTGCGCGTGCATCTGCGAGCACCTCTCCCCTCCCGAGAACACTACAATAGCGGTCACAGCGGCGCGGACGGACCCCCGCAGCAGCGAATAAAGCGCGACGACGAGCGTCGGATTAATAGCGGCAAACATTTGTTAAGCGCCGTCTGTTTAGCGAAGCGCAGTGACAGTAGCAAAAGGCGAAAAAAAATAAATAAAAATTACAGTAATTGACGTGATAATGATAGTGAACGGGCCTCTTCTTACGCCCGTGCACGGCGTCAATCCCGCTTTAATACGGCGACAACAACTCCGGCTCACTCTGCCGCTGCTGTTGTGTGCCGCTGAACCGGCAGTGACACCGGGTATTTAATAGATGCTTATCACTTTGCTGATAATGTGCTTTTTTGAAAACATCGATTATCAAACCAACACACACACACACTAGTAAAAAAAGGGGGACAAATATAATAAACAGTAGATCCAAAAAGGTACCACTAGTTAAAATAAATCTATTTTCCATTTGTTTTAAAAGCAATGCTATTTTTTGTTATTACAGCTTACCATTTTGTGTGAAAAGATGAATCTTTGAAATGTTTTCAATTTCAGTATATCTTAGTATTTGGTATGTCTCCCTTTTGCTTAACAACAGCAAGTCAAGTTTGCATGGACTCCACAAGTTGGTGTAAAACACACAACAGCGTCCTCTTTTCCCGAGCTGCGGCCCGTTAACATTTATCAAACGTAGTAAATAATGCGAGTTGTATTTCAGTCTCGTGTTTTTCAGGCACAGAGTCACAGAACGGCGCCTGGAAAGTCGGCCTGGTAAATACAGACATGTAGGCCAGTGTATTAACCCGGCTGGGTTAACAAGACAGACAGACAGACTGACTACAAGCTAGCACACCAACTTAATGTCACCGTTAGAGACCACACGTTTACCTGACAGCTTTTCCTCTAAGTCTTGATTATGTTTTTTTCTTTCCCTGACCAGCAGATATAGCTAGCTCCACCTCACTGAAGTTGTGGACGCAGCGTTGATACACGGGCCTCGGGCCAGAGTATGTGTGTGTGCGTGCATACAGTGGTGGGCCGTAGACGGACCGGGAGTGAGACGCGCTTTTGCTGAAGCAAGGACGCGACACCTTAAGAGATCTTCAGCGCTATTATGAGAGGTGAAAAACATGTATGGATCGATAGGCGACCATGGCGCAGCAGAATAAGACTACGGCGGGCCGCCAGAGTCTCGTTAACTTATGGGAAGCACTGAAACATGATACATCAATATCGATATATCTGTGATAGGCCAATATCGGCAACTTAAAATAGAAAAAATATATTTTTCACACGCCCCGATTATAACTTTTATTGCTTGTCTTAGAAATGTTCTGTGACTGTATTTCTTCATGCTTGTACACTGTTCTTTACAAATGTGTTCTGGTTTTATTTGTACAGACTCTCAGTTTGCACGTTCAGAAACCTAAGGACAGTGGCCTCTCACATCAAGTTCCTCCCTGACTCCTTTTGAAAATGTTCTCTGTGTGTGTGTGTGTGTGTGTGTGTGTGTGTGTGTGTGTGTGTTAGACAACAAATATGGCAGTGTAGAGAGCTCACGCATGGTTAGACTGCGGGAGGAAAGAGGCCAGAGAGACAATGACCACTGTGTATCTGTCATAGCTTACATCACTGGTCACCCTCTGCGCTGCATGTCAATGCTGCGAACAGACACACACACACACACACACACACACACAGAAATGCGTAGGTCCCCTCATGGGCCGGCGCTGCCTGTACGCCTCTCGCCGAGCGACTGCGGCGACGACACGCGAGATTCGCGACGGAGACTAAAACAAAGTCAAGTTCGGTCTCACTCCGTTTCTCAGGTGGCGGCGGCGGCGAGAAGGAGACAAACAGAGAGAAAAGGGAAAGTAGTTGAATGTCAATACGGCCTAAATAACAGAATATCAGAAATAATTGCTGTTTTCTTCCGCTCACGCTGGGCGCATTCTGGTAGAGTTTTGCATAATGACTACAGTCGCGGGGGGGCGGCGGCGGCGGAGGTAATGGTGGTGGGTGTGCGGCGGCGGCGGTGGAGGTGGCGGTAAAGGGAGGGGTTGTTGTGACAGGTGCTGAAATCAAACTAGGGAGGCAAGGGAGACAAAGGTTCAATTTACTAAGAGGAGACTTTAATTGTTACACAGCTAATTAAGAGAAGAAGGATCTTTTTCGAATCGACTATTTACGGCGAGCCGTGTGTGCATACATTGGGAGGCAAATTGTGCGTCGGGGGCCAAGCGGGGCGATAGTAAAGAGTCAGAGTGTGTGTGTGTGTGTGTGTGTTTAGAGAAAAAAAAGATGGGGTGCTACCTCAACATACAACATATCTTTTCACAGCTTTCCGTGCTGTTGGGAGTTTGGGACTCTCGCTTTCTTTTTCCGTCTAAAACAAAAGTCTATGGCTAATTAGCGGCGCTCATTACAGGAAGCGAGTCAGGTAATTATTTTACATCATGCTGCCGATAATTGAATGATTCTTCAATGTCTGAATGTCTGTTTGAAAGTATCTCTTTTTCCTCGGCTCCCCCCCCCCTCCCCCCTCCACCCCTTTACTCTACTCCCTCTTTCTCTTTGTCTTTGAGGGAGATAAGAGGGAGGCTGGATACAGGTACCGCTGCCATATGCTCTTGAATGAAAAAGCTCTTCTGTCGAAGCAAATGGGATTTTTAAATATTGAAACTGCCGCATGTCTTTTTAATATGACCGTGTTAAATCTCTCTTTATTCCATCACTTTGATAAACTCCCCCTTTCTATCTTTTCCCCCTCTCCCGCTTTTCCCGCGTCTCCCCTCGCCGCGTTAATCTGGAGAGTTTGAAGGGAACTTTAGCTCTCCGAGAAGTAGTTAAACTTATTATGCAACCGTGCTGTTTTTCTTTTTTTTTTTTTCTTCTTCTTCTTCTTTAAGCAGCACGCTTCCTGTTTAAGAAAGCAAACTAATCTTATCAAAGCCATCAGCTCAGACTTGAGTGGAAATGCTTGTGATTCTCCGCATACGTTATATCTCGCAGCTATTGTTCTCACGCGCTTTCGATGTGACTGTGGAAAGGGGAGACGGGCGACGATCACCACGCGGCCTCTCGTTTAACCTCAAAAGTCAGATAGGTACGGCGAGCCGACGTGGCACTTAATGCTGCCTCTCTTTTTCTTTCGCTTCGCATTATCTGCTTTAAGGCCGGGGTGTATTTATTACAGACTAATTGTAGCGGAGGAAGTGTTTTGGAGGGGTGTGCTCTCGGGAGAGAGGGCGGAGGGCCCCGGGGACACAAGAGAGCATGTTTGTCTATCAGGCTTTATCAGAAAAACACTGTGGCGACTGCTCTTAAGATCAGAGATGGGGTTTGGGAGGAGCGGAGGAGGATGAAAAGGTTTACAGGGGGAAATAAAGTAAATGAAAGATGGATAAGGAGAAAAAGGGGAGCGAGAGGAAGAAACACGCCAGCGAGGCAGCCTTGGCATCGATGCCAACGCCTCAGTGAAAAGCAGCGGTGATTAAAGCAGGAAGGAGAAGTTGGGTGAAACCTCAGAGGAGCACTTTTTTTTTTTTTTTCCTGCAGGCTTTCTCTGTGAACCGGACTACAAAACACACTGTTACACACACACACATGTTCAGAGTAGTGCCGGTGCAGAACTCGGGCTGCCACAGCTGGGCTCTCGCTAAAATTACAGCTCAATCTGAATCTGTGTGTATGAACAGTTTGTCCTCGTAAAACTTGAAAGATTAGTCCTTTAAAGCAGTCACTCTCAAACAGGGGTGCTTGTTCCCCAGGGGGCACTTCTGCAGTTGTCAGGGGGTATGTGGGAGATTTTAGAATAGTTCAACCAATTTGAAAAAAAAAAAAAAATCCCTTTATAATAAATATATCAACAATTGATGAATTGATAGTAAATTAAACTTTAGTTAATAGTTATTTTACTGTTAATAAAACAATGAAATGATTCATAACCATGTGCTAAGCAATTGTAAAGTGCAACTTTATGAATAAAGTTTACAGATGAACTATGTAGTATTTATTAACCATTTACAAACTATTTTAAACATCAGCCGCAACTTCACAGTTATCACTCGCTTAACAAGTGGTTTATAAAGCATTTCATTGTATGTTAACTGTGAAAAAACTGTTAAATTAAGAGTAATTAACTATACATTTGCAATGTATTAATTATAGATTGTTAAAGAGAAATAAACACCTGAACTAGCAGGTGTAGTCCAGACAGAGAAGTCTGAACAGTTAAGATACAATGGAACTAAAAGTATGTGATGAACAGTCCAGATAGTTAGCTTAAAGTTAAATTGAAAGAAAGAAAGAAAGAAAGAAAGAAAGAAAGAAAGAAAGAAAGAAAGAAAGAAATGGTTGAACTAGCTGAAAGTAAAAGATAAATGTTTGAATACAGCTAAAAGTCATACATTAATTGTAATAGCTGAAATGCCCAACAATGTGCTTTATACAATTTGCATTTCAAAAAACATCCACTTGAAAATTAATTCAAATGAATATGTTTGGAACGTGACAGGTGGTGTCAATTCATGTGTATTTGGGTTCCTTTGTTGATTACACCGAGCAAAAAAGTTTTGGAATCACTGCTCCGGCCCTCACTACTGTCAGGTTTGAGTTTAATGATGAAGATTAGACTTTGACTTTTACATTTAGTTTTATTTCAAATAAATCTTTTCAATAAAAGTATCGAAGCACCGATGTGTGTGTGCTTGTGTGCGTGTGTTTGTGTGTGTGTGTGTGTATCAGTGTCTGTAGGTATGCACTGGACGTGTCCCAAGATCCCTTGCGTCTGTCCACACCAGAGCTTCAGCTCGGAGCTGTCTGTCCCGGCCAACACCGCATTTCTCTCATTCTTCTGTGCCCTGCCTGACCTTCAGCTCCGTCGCCGACATATCTTCTACTACAAAGGCTACAGTGCACACACTCATTAAAAAGATACACACACACACACACACACACATGCATTTTTGTAAGTGTGTGTTCTGGGCGGGGGGCTAAGTTCATTAAGGCATTGGATATTTATAATGAAAAATGACCTCGCTGTAGTACGCTGTGTGAACTTCTCCCTGGAGAAACACACACACACACACACACATGCACACACAAACCTTCTGTATTCAAACTGACACTGACGACACTCTCCTGTCTTTACATTATCCACGCAAACATATGCACAAACACTTATGGGCACTGTATGCAGAGGCACTGTGTGTGTGTGTGGGTTATGTTACGATATGATTATACTGTAAATCATATACATATTAAAACAGGTGAAACAAACACGCTGAGCAGGGAAGATACAGGACACTGTATGTTTTCCCCGCTGATAAGCTGCTAACCTAAAACCCTGCATGACTCCAATCCCAAAGTGTCCATCTGAGGCCTTCTGGGAGGATGGTGTGTGTCCAGGAGAGGCCCGGCTCCTGTCATCAGCGTCTCCGAGGCTGCTAAGGTTCGCTCGGACCTTTTCGGCTTTTACTGTTTACGACCGAAATATCTTGACATTTACAGTAGCGTTACGAAAAACGTCTGTGGTCAGCGGTTTGGCCGAGGCGAGCTAGCTCTACTAGCCGCCAGCTAACTCATGCTCGCGCCGGGCACTCGGTGGAAGGAGCGGCGGAGGGGGGCCGCATCAGTTTCCCTCAGATTCCCTCCCTCCACACACACACACACACACATCTGCACACAGTTCAGGAGCAGCCCCGGGGTGTTGGATGTGGACAGTGGTGGGAGGTGGAGCCGGGGTGTGGGTGGTTATAATCTGCGCGCCCTCTGCCGTCTCCCATCACCGCAAAAAAAAAAAAACCCCTCTTCCTTTCTGCCTCACCTCCTTGGCAATCCCCATCCTCCCCTCACCCCCGCCACACTCCTCCCATCCCTCTCCATATTTTCTCCCCCTGTATCTGATTAAGTTAACAATGTGGTGTTATTTGCATGCTGATTTCGCAGACCTCGACCCCCCCGGCCCCCCCCACCCACCCGCCACCCGCTCTCTCCCTCTCTTCCCCTCCGTCTCTCTCTCCCTCTCTCTCCTCGATTCTCTGACAAACAAGAGAGGCAGGATCAGAGTAATGTGATAGCACAGCAGCCAGCCAACGCAATCTGCCTCAAAGACCAGGTGTTCGCAATCCACCTCCCTCTTAATTCCTGCCCCCATCATTTCTCTTGTTTTTATTCCTGTAATTCTTCTCCTTTCTTCCCTCCCCTAGCTCTTCTTCTTCTTCGTCTTCGTCTCCTCTCATCTATCCCTGGTGTGTTTATAAGGTTGTATTATAATCAAATCTGGAGCGAGGGAGGCCTGTCTTTTTTTATTAATTATAGGCCGCAGATGATGTGAATGTATTCCGAAAGCATCTTCAAAATAGGTCGGCAGTACAGTTTGCTATTCTTATCACATTTAAATGTCAACACGGTGCAAAGCCCTACAAATTAGTTCAGGCAGGCTTCAACCCCCATTTAACATTTAAAGCGCCATTCTGTAGGGCTCAAAGAGCGATTTAAATCAGTTTACACACACACACGCACACGCACACACACACATATATATACACAGAGATAGCGCTTCGTCTTTCAAACTTCTCATTTCAACACAGACATTTAACTGCCAACCTTTGCCTGAGAGAATTCAGCGCATCCATCGAGAGGAAGGGGGGGAAGGAGGAAAAAAAAAAAAAAAAAAACAGGATGAGAGAACAAAAAAAGAGATATAAAGCAACAGAAACAATGCATTAGCTTCATGAATAATAAATCTGCCCGTCTATCCATGCAGAAAAGATCCAGGTTTCTCAGCGTCTCTGCATAAATCCACTGTCCGAATGAATAAATCAGAACGGGGGGACATTTTCTTGAGCTCTAGCCTATCACTGGTAAATAACAACAATGATTTGAAACACATCTGTTCATAAGCGCTGCCAGCTAACCCCTATAGAGCAGCTCAAGACAATAGAAGCCTAGCGTTGTTGTTCCTCATGTTGGTGGCTGGGCATACCAAATAGAGTTTACCCATCTTACACACACACGCGCACACACACATTGATCTATTGATAGAAACAAACACAATTAACAAATAGGAATCACGTACAATCCACCATAAAACAGACGACATTAGTATCCTCGACAAAATTACAACTGTATTATCCCTGTTTCAATAGGAAATCGGAGACGTCTCGCTCTGAATTAAAAGCCTGATCCGTCAGACGTGACAGCCGGACAGAATTGAAGGAATATAATATTGCTGAAGTTAAGAACCTTGAATGGCTTGAATCCTCATGTAAAAAAAAAAAAAATTCAAACTTTTCTAAAAGTCATGACACCTCTAGAGTTTTATCTATAAACCATTCAACAGAAATCCTTGTACCTTCTGAGCAGTTTGCTTAAATTGGATCAAAACTGCTTTAGTTTGATGAAATCTGCCACTTCGTAATATCTAATGAAAAAATCTGGTGACACGACATGATCGCGTTCTCAGGCCTCTGTGATGTAGCTAACAAAGAATGAGAACATAACATACAAACCTACTGCCGACCAAAACGTTGATGATTGATCATTTTGCAAAACTCCAGATTACATTCAATAAAAAACTGCTTTTTTTTTTTACATTCATTGCTGAATTTGTGATTTCCTACTTATCTTTAAATGGCAGTGATGGAATGTAATTAAGTATATTCACTTAAGTACTGTATATTTTGAGGCATTTTCAGTGAATCAATAATAATGTTGTTGGCGTTAGCCCGACCACAGAAATTCAAACTCAGAAAGGTCGTATTAACAATATGGTCAGAAGACGAACTCAGACATATTAATTCGATAAATGTCTTCTTATAACTAAATAAAGAAGCTGTTCTCAGAGGGAAATGAGGTCCCCAGAAACACTGTTGCAGGGTGGACACTTAGAAGTGTAAAAGAGTATGAAATGGTGTTGTAATTTGAGGGCAGTTTGTTAAAAACAATCATTGAAGATTTTTCTTTTCTGATTGAAATTAAGTTATTTATCCAGAAAAGATTTGCACTGTTATAAACTAATGTACATACAGATGTGTACTTCTGTTTGCATTTTTTTTTTTGTCAAATATGAATAGTGCAGCCAGGTGTCTGGCAAGAAATAAAGTAAAAATGTATTTAGCTCAGTGCAAGGTATCAGTAAGTTATTTAGGAGTAAAGGGAAAATAGATTTACACTAACTGTTAAAAACTAATCATCTAAAAATGTATACAAACTGCTGTTTGTATTTTTTGTTATTATTATGTTGATAATCAGAATAAAAGCTACTTTTTTTTTGTTAAATATTGCGCTTTCTTGTAGTACCTTGTAGTGGCCCTCCTACAAGATGACCATACCAACAGTGGTCCCAAGCTAACTTGAGTTTGAGACCCCTGGTTTAAGGGTTGAGTTATGCTTCAGGTAAGGCAGCCCTGTGCCCTATAAATCACATCCAAGCTACAAAATGTTGATGCTAAACACACCGGTGAAATGTTCACTGACATAACATCCTATTTGTTTTCCTACAATACCCCCTGTTGCAATTCAATACCAGCTCCTAGCAACTAAAGCATTAACAATTTTTCTGTTGTTGTATTTAGGCACTTACATCACTTTGTTAAGATTAACCTCAGTGGGTGCGGAGTTGCCTTCCAAGAAGCAATGTGAAGTGTGCTCCCTACATACACACTCACACTCACACACACAAACACACACACACACACATCCAAGTATAGCCCCCAGGTCAGAGGGGATATGACGGGGGAAAGGGGTGACGCTCAGCCTTAAGGAGAAGTTGGCTCTGTCAAGCTGTTTCGTGCCATCAGGATGCAGGATCAACTCCGAGCCTGGGAGACAGACACACAAACACACTGAGCCCCGGAGCAGCGGGCTTGTTATGAGACTTGCTTTGCATCGTTACACTGCTGACCCCAGTTGTACAGATGACTGTGTGAGTGTCTGAGAGCGACCAACTCAAGCAAACAAAGCAGACGATCGCAGATTTACAGAAGAAGGAATATAGAAAAAAAAGTCCGTAGAAGGACGTTATGAAAATGTAAGAAGTCTTTACGGTGATCCACAACGCTAATACACTCCTTGAGCTCAGTCCATTTTAGTTATTTATTAGTTAGTCTACCGTTACAGTATATAAGCATAAGTATATATTAGGTAGCCTAATATGAGAACAAGAGCCAGTGTAGGGGTCACAGAGAGACTTCAGTATCAGCTTACAATTGCCCTATTACATCAGCATAAGTAACTGAATCCAAAGAGCTAACTAGCTTATAAGAGACCCAATCCCTCTGACTGGCTTTCCCCTACCTCTAGGCTTGGCTATGACTCTTTCTCATCCAGCTCAAAGCAGAATGCTCTATGGGTGGGCCTAATGTGGACTCGCTGAAATGTCAAAGCATTATATATCCTTTTCCGCACAGAGTGGCCCCTAAGGGTTTAATTGACTATGCTGTAAAGTGAGTTTGAGAGCCGCGAGAGAGCGCGATGAAGATGAATATGTTTCATTAGAGGGCAAACAGAGCCTGATGGCTGGAATTGGCATTGAAAGAGGAGGAAGGGTCTAATATGGATAAAACACACATTTATCCGTTCGGAATCCACAATGAAATGTACAGGTGTAGCTGTCCACTCCTCGGCTCGCCGCGTTCCGCGAACTTCCACGTACGCGATTCCGATTTAACATGTGTTCCTCTCACCCCTTCTCTTTTTCTTCTCTCCTGGTTGGCCGCTGTATTTCTCTGAACCAAACAAGGAAGGAACAAGCTTCCAACGACTGCCTGGCGACTTCAAATACTTGTCAAACAAAGAACAGAGCAGAAGACAGAGAGAAGAGATGGGGCCCCGCTACTATCCCGCGGCCTTCGTTTACCAATTATACTGAGTACCTGCTGACAGGTGGGTTGTCACAGTGTCTGCTTAGCCACCCAACTCCCCTCATCTTCCCCCCATCAAGATCCCATCACAGTTTACCACGTGTTGTGGAGAGGAAGCTACTCGCACCTCCAGGCAAACGGAGAAGACAAAAGAAAAGGAGGATAAAGAGGATACGGAGGAAGAGAGAGGAGAGTTTGGCTTCGAGACTCGAGCTTTGATTTCGGAAACATTTAAGAGCGACAAGACAGATGATGAAAAGGTTATCGGCGTGTAGGTGAGGAGTTGCTAGAGCTGTCTTGCGGGACTAGTTCAGTAGGACTTTATTGAGGGCCAGTGGTGATGTTGCTGTCAGTGCTTTGTGAAAGTGGAAAAGACCGAGCAAAGTTATGTGGATCATAATGGGACGGTAACCTCTGACCAGGCCTATAGGCCTAACCACTTCCAAACTTTAGTTTCCGTGTAATATTACTATATAAGCTCACAGCATGCATCATCGCCATCACACTGTGAGAGCACCAATGCTATCCTCTGAAGCTAAGACCAACCGAAATTGTGTCACATTTGTTATCGAGCATTTCTGTGTCAATATTGTCCTACAATATCAAAAGTGAAGAACGTTAGCGGGTTCCAGTTTTTGATCAAATTCCAATAGATTGGTCCAAACATTTTAAAATTTCACTGACAGTGTCTTTCTTCAATAACTTCTCTTTCCTGAAACACTGCGCGGAGGTTTGAAGACAGGGGCCCTCCCCCCACCAACACCGCCCCCCTACCCATTTATCCTCTGTCTTGCCGTCTCAGAAACGCAGCCAGCCAACGAACACGACTGAGACAAAACATAACCATAATGGCTCATTAAAAGGAATGGAGACGAGTTAGGCAAACAAAGCAGCCTTCACTGGGCTGTCACCGAAACTCCTGTGACGGTACGTCCAAACTCACGCTGGTGACAAGGAGGCGAAAAATGTCTTCCTCCCACCGAAAACTTGCGGTGGTTCGGAGTGTTGTGACTGCGCCTGACGTGTCTCTGTATTTGTTCAGTGACAAATCTAATGTGTGCACAGCGGAGTGACAGACCACTGTGCTCCACAGAGATGAGGAAAGTGTGCTCACCCTCTTTTTCTCTACTTCATCAGAGAGGAGGTGTAATTCAAGAGGTACGATGTCCCCCAAACTTTTTGAAGGGAGTTACACACCTGTTAGAATCAGGGTAAGTTAAGGTTAATATTATTCTTCAGCTGAAAGGTGCTATTTTACAAGAAAAGTTGATTATTGAGTCTTACTCCCAACTCATCAAAAACTGACGCTTTGAAATTGTAGGACGGGTCAGCCGCCATCTCAAGGCGTCAGTATTCGACGAGTTAGGAGTGAGACTCAAAAATCTATTTTTCTTACAAATAGCCCTTTTAAATGTAGTTGGTGTAACGGCTTGGGAGTATGGGAAAAGTTTGTCTAAGAGTTAGGGTGAATGGGGTAAAAGTTTGAGTTAGGGTTAAGGTTGAGGGATAAATGTTTATGTCTGGGTTACGGTTAAGGAGGTAAGAATTTGTTTTAACGTTACGGTTGAGTGCTAAAAGTTTGTCTTAGGGTTAGGGTTAAGGACTCAAGTGAAGTTTTTTACATACGTAGATGTGTGAACACTCCACCACAAGGTTCAATAACAGCTTTAGAACTTTCATTCTTTCACATTCTCAAAGTCTCTGACCACCGCTCGAATTAAACCATTCTTCCAAACGACAGTCCCTCATTCGGTGTTTGATGATGGTGACCTAGAGTGCTCTCTAAAAGGTCCATCATGGTCACCCTGGAAATGGTAAGCGCTGAATGTAATATTTACTTTGTTAAAACCCAGACACACCAACCTGATGTCAAAGAACTAGCTGCAATGAAAGCTAACTTGCTAACTCGTGTTGTGTCTTGGCCAAAAAGCTGCCTTTGAACACATGACAAAGGCTTTAGCTGACGGCCAGCTAGCTCATACATTCTGTGCCTGTATGAGAAGAAATAACCCTCCATACCAGAAGGTGGCGATTCTGTATTTGTTATTCAAAAAGAGAAAATGGGTGAAATCATGGATACTACATCAACAGATTTGAGGGGCTAATGCTTCCTTTTTCACGTTTAGCCATACAACCAATCAGAGTGATTTTTTTTCTCACCAACGCGATTCACCATGCACAATTGGTGCGAAAGCAGTCGATAAGGGTCAACTAGCGCCAACGCTAGGGCAACAGATACTCACTGATGGCCACAACACTGGTGTGTCAGGTCCTTCATATGGCACAGGTGTTGTTTTCCACTTGCTTCTTTAAAAATACGTTGGCTACATGTTAGGCGGTGTGTTTTGGAATGAGGTAGAAGAGGAATTGACTGGGTGAATGTTGCAGACCAACAAGCCAATCATCAACAAGTAGCCAAAGGCAGTTAGCACAGCCTCTGACTGCTACCTTTCAAATTTCAAGAAGCAAGTGTGTGTTTTGCATCTAAAAACCTCTGTGACAATAAGAGGTTGCCACTAGGCACCTCAGGATCACAGTCCTTTCAACGTATGCTTCTCATACTAAACTTGTGACAATGGATTAATACTGTAAATGCAATCAAAACTCGATATGGTGTATTTTTTAAACTCCATCCTTTCGCCTTACACTTAAGCTGAAGCTCTTTAACTTCCTTTGGAACGTGCGTCTCCCTTTTTTCTCTGATTGAAGCTGGTTTGTACAATTAATCCCATAGGCCGCCACTGACCCAGCACCTACTGCAGTGAAAGCACAGTCGTATCTGCTTAGCAATCCTCCAGTAATTAAGGAAGGCCCGCACCATGCCTAAACCTCTCCCTGACACACTGTTGTGTCTGCACTGCATGGAGACAAGGAGTCATAAGAGGCTTAAGGCTCATGTACCTGCTGCTTTGTGTGTGTGTGTGTGTGTGCGTGTGTGTGTGTGTGAGTGAGAGTGAGTGTGTTTCAAGAACAGAGGAACAGAAGATTAAAAAAGTGATCGGAAAAGAAGAATTAACCACCTTTACTGCTTTATTAATTACTGTGAAGTCCACCTCTGTGTGAGCAGCACTTTAAATACCCTCTAGTTCCCAAGAGGCACTGAAAATCCAACTTGTATATGAATGAACACTAACACACAGGCACGCACACACACACACACACATATGCAAACACACATTCCTAACACAGAATGACCAAAGACTGACCCGGCACTTCTCAGAAACTGGGCCAAACCATATGTCCTTCTGCATTTTTTGGGGGATCAGAGTAATTCATTACGATGATAGCATGGAAATGATATCTTCAACAGCAAAACAAAAATGAATAAAACAGAAATTTTGGAGATAGCACGAACAGATAGAGCTGGTGAGAGACAGAGAGAAAGAGAAAGAGAGAGCGATCACAGGAGGAGAGCCTGTGGGGAATACATGAGATGAATCCAGGTCTACAGGGGAGTTCCAGGAGAGTAAAATAAGGTTGAACCTCAGTAGGATCAGCATCCAGGGCAACATTACAATAAAAGTAGATTTTTTTTTTAAAGGGATAAAATGATCTGTAATCAGGACAAACAGCACTCAAAGTTCAAAGAATTATGTTTTTCCCTTTAGTCTGGGTGTGTAACTGGCTTGTGAGGATTCCCAGGAAGTTAAAAGACATAACAAAAAGAGTATGAGATGTTCTTTAAGAGAAAATAGAGAAAGTCTAATGTTGAGATAATGGACATGAGAAGAAGAGAGAAAAGGTAAGAAAGTGGCGTATGGTTTAGAGAAGGTGAAGGATGTTGTTGATGGTTGGAACGGCAGGGGGGGGAGAGAGAGAAAGAAAGAGGGAGAAAATGAGAAAAGGAGGGAGAGTAACAAAGCAATGAAAAGCCCAGTTTAGCTTTGAAATATGGCGAGCAAGGGTGCCTGGGCAGAAAGGCATGAAAACAAAGTAAAAATAAATGGCTGAGGGGGCAAGCTTAAACAAAGATTTGACTTGAATTAAAGGGGTTAGTTGATGTGAGGAGCTCGGTTTTATGAAGTCGCAGGAAAAACGTTGCAGGAAATGTAGCTGTGTGTTGACACTTCATGCTTCCCTTTACAGGGAGAAAATCCAAACAGCATGCCTTTCACATCTATTCTCCGTGTGTGCGTCGAGACAGCTCCTTCAGAGAGTCGACGTGATTTTCACCATCGGAGCAAAATAGACTAATTAACGTGTTTGGTTGTAATGACTTTTATTAATATAACTATGACTAAGAATCCAAAATAAATCTGTTACCTTCACTGTGCTGCCAAATAAGGACACAAATATCTTGTAGATAAAGCACTCTATACACCATGTGTGTAGGTGCACAGCTCTGCAGCGAGCTAAACACAATTCCAACAAAGATTGAAGGGAGTAGTGCTGTCATTTTTAAAATCTTTTTTTTTCCCTACCTTCCCGGGGCCCACTGATTCTATTTGTTTCAAAGTTACAGGCCACAAGGCCACAAGCCAGTGTCTGTGTTTCAACATTTGTACGTGAGAAACCACTGGATCTCGGGACAATTTCCAGTTGAGTTCGTGGCAACAAAAACAGGAATATTACAGGCAAAATGCCATGTTTTCTTAAAGGTCCATTGCATAGGATTTAGTGGCATCAAGCGCTGAGGTTGCCATTTGCAGCCAATGCAACACCTGTAGTCTCACCCTCCCCACTGTGGCTGCTAAAAATGAAAAAAAAGCCAGCTCTTGTCCGTTCTAGGCTACTTTGGAAACATCTGTTGGGACCCTCACCACATGGTTCTGATAATAAAGCGGCCGGTGTGTAGACCAAAGCCCAAATGCGCCATCCTTGCACTTAAAAAGCGTGGTAAGCAAAGGAAAGTGCACCGACCCTAATGTCCAGTAGGTGGCGCCTGATTGCCACAGTTCCGCGTCGCGCGTATTCAAAAGCACGTGAGAACGACGGTGTTCCACCATGGTCTGTTGTTGCTCGAGTTTGTCTCAGTGTTTTAGTTTCATAGTTTAGCTGCTGTAGTTGAACGACGATTGTTGTTGATTTGAAGAATTATTAATTTGATCAATTTGCTAACATTAATCAATGCTATTATATTGCACAGAGCAGTTTTGTGATAATTGCTGGTTGTGATTGGTCGGTGCTCGGATTAATTTCCTTCACTGTTCCTCTAATTCTAAATATTTTACAGATATTAACATTTAAAGTGAACCCTTCTTTTGAGACTGTTTTGCGGTCTGGTTATTGTTCCCTGACTCCAGGGTGGTGCCCCGTTTTAACGATTTCATTATTATTCTTTATTCATTTGGATTAGTTTAATTTAATAATAACAATAATTATTCATTTCTAAGAACCACACCTGCCCTACCACCAATTCCAACACTAAACCCTAAATCCTACAACGTGAACACAGATTTATTGGTGAAATCCTCCCGGTGGTGCATCGATGAGCTGAAGTAGATGTCTGCCGTCAGAACTTTGCTATTCAGCTGCCACTGATCTTCGTATTTATAAGCAATGGTGTTTGGAAAGTGGCCAAACACAGAACCATTTTAAAATCTACTAAAATATGAAGAAAAAAAAACACAAGGTGGATTTGAACTACGGATTCAAGCTGTCTCTAATTCAGTCTTCTCCAATCTGAAGTCAGTGTCATTATGTCAGAAAACACAACATAATTGTCTTTCGGTTGACAAGAACTAAAAATACACAGACAATAGCTTTGAGATGAGCAGAGGCATAAAAAAAATGAGAGAAAATGTTTTGTCCTTCAGCCATGTTTTCACTCCACTTTCCCACCCCATGCCAGTGACTGCAGAATAAACGGATATGTGAATTAAACCCCATTGTTTTAAAAAGATCTGCGGCTAAATTTAGGCCCCGTTCTTGTTCCTCCTCACTGCGAAAGAATGTGCCAGTTATGTTTGTATGTTTTATTTTCTTCCTCTCCTTTATCCCTCATTGTAATCTGGGGGCTACATACATCTCGTGTTGTTTGAACAAGTGCGAGCGGTGTATCTGTGCATGTGTCAAGGCAAAGGGAAAAAAAAAAACACATACACACGCATATAGTTCAGCCAAGCGGTTTTTGCAATTAGAAAAGACACAAAAATAATTATTCTGCAGCGCAGTCAGTCGACATATCCTGAGTCGATGATGCACGGATCACGTGTTTAATAAAAAAGGTTAATCAGTTGTTAATCAGAGGATTAATAACTTGTTATTTTCTTTACAAAACCATTAATATTATGCCATAAATATTTAATGTTGATAGGTCTTTTTTTTTTCCTTCTTTTTTGGTGGGAGAGACAGTGTGGGCGTGGGGGTGGGAGTGATATGTGCTTGGTGATGCAGGGCAGAGTGAGCAATATCCAGACATTAATGTGCATTAATCATGCTTTGGTGAAGACAAATAAATTCATTCATGTTTATTAATACAACCTTGGAGAAAACAATACTCTTTACATTATTCACTGAGTTATTAATAAAGGATTTATGAACAGGAGGACCACAGGACAGAGGCTCGGGATCAGGGAGGAAGAAAAGGAAGACGAGAAAAGGGAAAGAAACGAGGGGAAAGAGGGCAGAAAAAGGGAGGTCAAAGCCAGGAGCGCAAGTTCATTACTGTTTGGGACTGAAAGGGCACGATCGTTTAGGGAGGCGATGAAATGTGTGTATGCGTGCGTGAGAGCAGTCCACCACTGGAAGGCTCGGGGTTAAACATTTTCTGCCCTCACTCTTTCTCCTTAACAAATTACCCTGCCCGCTTGCTAATCAAAGCAAAACAAATATTGCTTTTCATTCGCTCGATTTGTTTGAATGAACATACAGACATTCCCAAAATACTCATTCCCTGCTCAAATGTAATTAAATTGTGCCTTTAGTGAAAACATGCAATGGTACTCCAATTAGTTGTGTTTTTGTCGTTGGGTAAAGACGGAGAATGGCAGTGGGTGCGCCCCGGGCACCCCGGGGTCCCGAAATAGTATGTCTTGGTGGGTGGGTGTGGGTGAGTGAGAGGGGGTGGGGGTTTGTTAGACAATGTTTGGGTACACAAAGCTGACTGCGACGGCAGAAAAATAAGTCTTTGCAGAGTTGGTGGAGGATTTTTCGTGATCGGATGATCTTGTGTTTGTTGCGGTGTATTACCGTCGTGATGACTGAGAATCTTTTCAGTTATTCCCTCACAAGACAGTGGACAGTAGAGACATGATAGGAACTCTTACGTATATTTGTTACAGGTGATTTGTAACAGTTCTGGAAACCATTGGCCAATCGTGTAATTCTACCATCAGACAACAATGTTGATATTGCATGTTCGAAACAAGGTTTTTTTTTCCAATTCCAACGCTTAATTTTGCAATTATAGTTTAGGGTTAAAGGTAAAGTTTAGAAAAAGATTGTGGTCATAGTAAATGAACTTAGGTGGCGGCTTGTTATTATCGTTGTCGTCTAGTGTGGTGCACAAAGCTTTGACTCATTAGAACTTTAGAATTATGTTGAATATAATCAGCAATTACAGTACAGATGAAAAGCAACCGTGCTCTATCCAACAGCCCGACATAGCTACCAAATCTGACTTTGTCTTTTCTCGCGAAGCAACAATCCATTATTGACAACACGAGAAACAGGGACAGCCTCCTAAGGTCTTGATTGGCTATTCAGCCAACCGCTCATGAATCCCATTGCTCTTACGGTGCTGCCTCCTGTGTACTTATTTCACCCATTTGTGTGTTAAACTAGTGTGTATTCCATAAATAATTTCCAATGTAATGAAGATACAACGTTGGTAAAGACAAAGTTTTGGAATAATTAGAACTGTCTGGTAAGTTTGGAAAATGACATGACTTCGTTTAGCTACAGAAATGGAACAAGACTCCTTGCATCAGCACTGAATGCTAGTTTGATTCCCAGCCAGATTCAAACAACGTGTCCTGTGTAGTTTCAGTACCGACAGTCAAATAAAGGCAAATGTCAAAAAGCTATGTAGGAAGACAACGTAGGAAGAATAGCCACAAATACCTTTGTGTGTTTTCTGAAAGTCACTTCAGTGCTTTTTTTTTGTCAAAGCTTTCACTGATGGCACCGGGATATCATATTAACATCAGTCAAAATGATGGAGAATAAAAAAGGTGGTGGTCTGGAAGGTGCTTTGATCGAGATTGTGTCAACGTGTTAATGCACAGTAGTGAAGATGGGTTTTGTGCACTGGTGAATCCATCTTCTAATCATTGTCTTTCTCTCCTTCTCCATCTTAAACGCTCCTTTTTGTTCTTTTTTCCTTTGTCTTAAGCTCCAAATTGTGTTTTTATTGAAGGCCCGTATGGATCGCTCGGCAAAATGTCATCCGTCAAGCTGTCGATGAATCCATCCTCCCATTTAATGATCGGTCTACCTGATATGCATTTTACATGGCTCCATATACCTTTAATGGGAATCAATGGAAAGCAAATAACACTGGAAGCCGAGTATGCTGGATGTCTGACGGACGGCTGTGGACACCGGTTATTTGTCAATACGCACAGCTCCGTTCTCAGCCGCGTGGCTTTGTACTGTGTACGCTCGGATGAACGTGGCTGCAAAGGTGGCTCACTGCGGGTTAGAGAGCGGCTTACACATCCGAATCCGTACAGTCCCGCCGCTACATTCTGCCACTTGCTTTGTCTCCATAAGCTAAAGAAGAGATTGAGTAAAAGAGACAGAAAGAGGGGAGACGGTGGAAATGATGAGGGCAGAAAGAGAGAGAGACAATTAATGAAAGAGGAGGAGGAAGAGATGGAGAGCGAGCAGGAGGCTTAAGAAAAAAAAAAAAGGATGGGAAAAAAAGAGGGAGAGGGAAGGGAGGGATGGCCATCGAACGTGGATTCAGTTAAATACTGATTTCATCATACGATTGAGGTGGGGGGGGTGGGAGGGGTGGAGGGGGGAGTGGCGGCGGTGGCGGCTGTGGTTGTGGCAGCTCTAAAACACATAACTTTTTACGAAGTGAAAATCAAATATTAAAAATGACAGGCCTTATAAGTGTGCTGAGTGAGCTCGGGTCACGGAGGGAGGGAGGCGCGGGCGGCTTGTCAGCTACTATCTGTCAGGGCGAATTAGAAACAATCAGGGCCGAGTGAAAGGGAAGGTGATTGTTATTAAGCGGCGGGGCCCTGCGAGCGGGCGCCCCAGATGTGGCCGTGCATATAAAAGAACAGGAAGCCGGCAGTTTAATTCAGGAAGCTTGCCGAGGCGAGCGAGCAATGCCACAAAGGAGGAGAGGGAGGCGGCAGGCGCTGAGAGGGGGGACAAAGGATATGAGGGGGTTGGGGCTTCTTGTCACTAATATGCTGGAAGTTACTTTGATAACACATTAAGCCTTTTGTGGAATTGTGAAATGATGCACCTTCTTTTTTTTCTTGTTTCTTTTCAGTGTTTTCCTCCACTCGTGCTCCTCCGTCCATCGTGCACGGGGAAGTGGTGGGTCGGCCCAAAGAAGAGGCCGATGGGAAGAATCATGGGTGCTATCTAGATACTTTAACACACACACACACATAGGAGAGTGGGGTGGGGGAGTGACAGCCAAGCCCATATATCAATTACAACCTGATATCCTGGAGGGATGATGGGACGGAGAGAGAAACCTCTGTGTCCCCCTGAACACTCTTTAAATCTTTTTTTTTTCTTTCTATAATCACCATTATAATAACCCTCTCCCCGAGCTGCTGTCGATGTTTGGTCTACGTGCGCTGACTTGTGGACAAGCACGCTGATGGACGTGGACGCGACTCGGTTTTGACTCTTTTGGTCGTCCTGTTATCTGTCAAGTTTCCCCCCTTTACCTCCACTAGAACTCCTCCGAGACTGGCATCAACGCCCACAGATCCCTATCGGGGAGAAGGGGAATGAGCGGGCCGCGGCGGGGATGTGAAGGGAGGGGGGGGGCTGGGTTGATGTGTACAATATGTTAGTAAAGGGTGGGTGAGAGATTTGAATGATGGGGAGTGACAGTAATCTGCCAAGAGGCTGCTCACTCAAAGGCACACTGGCTATCGTGAGGCTTCAAAAAACCCACAACTCACAGGGAAAAAAAAGGGAAACTTAACTCGACGTCTTAATCTAATGTTTAATTTTGTTGATTGGACATCAAAGAAGAGTCGGATCGCATCATTAGGAATGATAAAAAACACAAGTACTAGTTTAACCGAACGCTTTATTTGACCATACGGCGAGCCAATCTCCGAGACAGAAAGTCAAGTGGATTCATTGCCTCTTAAATAGTTTCACTTAACACCAGTTACGTGAAATCAATGGGAAGTACAGACGGAAGAAAGAGCAGAAATGAAGGAGGCTGTTAAGATTTTTTTTTTTTCATATAGTGCTTCTGTCTCGGAGCGTGAAGGGCTTTGATTTCTATTTACTTTGTAGTGAGAGATATCGCAAGAAATTATCCCTCCCCTTAAGAGCCACTGATCATCCAATAGGTTGAAATAAAGCAGGCTTGTCACACGCTCCCTCTCTCTCTCCCTCTCCCTCTTGCTCTCTCGTCTTTATTGTGGTGATCAGTCGAACACTCGCCTAACACGAGCCGTCTCTGGTTTCCACCTCCCAGGTTTTTCTCTCTATTGCCGCAGCTGATGTAGCGGAGGTTATATGGTGTTAAACACAGAGCTGCTAAACGTTCCCCAAGGTAATAACAGTCGGTGTATATACAGTACGGAGCTGTATGGTGACGGGAAGTTGCTGCCAAGTGTGGAGGAGACAGAGATGGAGAAAAGCGGGCGAGAGGCGGGGTGGAAGTAGAAAAAAAAAAAGGAGAGGAAATGAAATAATTATCAGACGAAGAGGTGAAAAAGAGAGAAATGGAAGGTATGATTAAGGGAGAGGTGGAAGGTGAAGCAACTGCTACATCAGAGGTAAAAATAAAGACAACGAGGAGTGATACTGATTTTGTAATGTTGTGACAATGTTACATGCTGGTTGGTGTGTGAGCACAGGTGCACGCACTGTGGGCGCAATTACATGGCTTTAAATCCAGCTTTTAGTCATTTCAGCCCTTTCATGCACTAATACTTTCTCTTCTTGGAGAATTACTGGCTATACAGTGTACTTAACATTTCCTGAGGGTCCTGTGAGGTACACATTTCAAGATACATTTGAGTGGGACATTCTTGACCATCAAAATGCTGGAAAAAGCTAGTGGACTTGATTTCAGAAGTTTTTTTTTTTGTGAAATACCTTAAATGTCATTAACTTTTTGTATCAAGCAATCTTTAACTTTTTTTAGCTTTTTGGAACCCATATCTGGATAAGGTTTGGTCAAGTTTGGACGACTAAAACTGCTTGATAAGGGTTAAAGAACGATTGCAATCGAGCTTCAATAAACCACTGTTGATTGTTGGAATGCAAACTACTTCTTGAATGTCCAGCCATCCACCTTCACCTCCTTTTTTGTCAAGAAGAAGAAGACGAGGAAGAAGAAGAAGCAGTAACCCAAAAAAGGGGAACTACCACCAACCTGTTGACCAACCTTCACCTCCACTCCCATCACATTTTGCCACAGCAGCAGAGAGAGTAAGTTGCAGTTAGTTTGCTGGGAACGCTACATGAGGGTCTTAGCTGTGTTGTTAAAGCTCAGTTATCATGACGTGTTTTCTCTCTCCTGGTTAACTGTTGAGCAGCATCAAAGAAGCAAGACAGAGTCGGGAATTCAGGTCAGTTAATGCTGTTTGAGTCAGCGGAGAAGAAAATAAAAGCAGGACACGTCTTGTGCATCACAGTACATCGCGGCGGTTAGCTGTCTGCCTGTGAATCCATTTTTTGTGTTTTATAAATAATGTGCAAAGAATACTTAAATTCTTTGAGCTCCTCCTGGAGTGGTCTCAACTCACTCTTCTGTGAAAATAAACTGACCTAGGTACTAGCTTACATCGACTGAGCCATCAGCAAACTTAACATTTAACATCTTCAAATGCTATCGAACTGTGTGGACAGTGTGTTTAGTATTAGTATGTATGACACGTATGTATTGTTTTATCATCATAAATAAATCTAGTAATATATCCCTGATGTCAAGTGAATATATTCCAACCTGTTAAAAATGTAGCGTCCGGTTAGACTTGGTTAGACTTGGTGTCCGGTTGATTTGGTTTGAATAAGAAGTGACTTGTGACAATATATTAATTACATGCTTCTATAAATAAACATTAATTTAGTAGACCTTCTAAACCTACTTTTCTGAAGTGCCATGAGTTGGTCCTGTACCGGGTCTCTCCCCCCGCCCTTCATTTCTCTTATGATGATCAGTGTAAAGTGTAAAATATGCGCTATTTCAAAGGTATGTGAAGACAGGAAGTCAACGGCATATCAAGGAATAAGAAAGTCAAATATGAAAAAAACAGAAGAAATGGATGCTGTGGGAGGTGGAAATTCTTCCCCTCCCCAATCCAATCGAACCCCCCTTTTTCGCCAGGAAGCCAAATCCAGGCCATGTCTAAGATTTCACAACGATTAGCGAGGGAGGGATGAGGAGGGATATAGAGATGTACTAGAGCAGCATTAGCCATTAATCACCAAGGAGGGAGGGAGAAGGATAGAGAGATGGATGGAGAGAGGGAGTGATAAGGAGAGAGCAGTGTCCTAGCATGGCTCAGCGTGGGACTTGTACTTTTGCTGTCTGGACCTCCAGGGGTCTTATGTTTGACTGCAGAAAGTGGCTCAGCAGCAGCAGAGAAGTTTCCTTAATCTTCGACCATTGGAAGGGAGTTTATACAACATAAAAACGAATGGTATCAGTTTATGACCAAAATCTAAAACATTTCTGTGTGCATGGTGTATTTTGCAAAAGAATGGCATTTTGTCATGTTTACAATTGAACAGAATGTAAAGTTTACATTGCTGAGTATCTTATCTGTAATGACAGCTGGCGTTCAAGTTTCTAATCTAGATGGATGACAACGCCGGGTATTGCTACTCTATATCTACAGTATTTCATTTTTTGTTCCTCATCAACATGCAACTCAACTGTTCTGTGCATCTTGGTTTCCTCATTTTCCAAAGGAGTCAAACTAATGCAAATCGCTTACTGTTTACGTGTTAGGCTTCCAGTTCTTTGAGGCATTCACTGACACCTGTCAAAATGACTGTTACTCTAAAGTAACACTTTTGTTATCTTGCAGGAGGTTCAGCGTCGACCCAAACTAAAATGTGATGTATGTGTGCTGTTCTAACACCTGTCAAAAGACTTGATAAATCAACATTTAACTTTTTTTTTGGAACATTTAACAGATTATACATCCTAATTTACAAAATAGTTTGTGACTTCCAAAACTGCTACAAAAGGGTTAGGGTTTGGTTAGACACAAAAACTACCTGGTTACGGTTCAATTTGTTTTTAACTCGTTATGAAAATGTCAATTTAATACTGATGCCTTTATATATCCACCATAAGCAAACAAGACCATCGGTATTCTTGATGCCTGTCAAGGGACGGGGGCAACTGAATCTTTTAGGTGTAGGCTTGCATGTAAGCTACCTAGCTGGCACCGAGCATCACTTGAAAGACGTTGGACTGTAGGAAAGATGTTACATTTTAGTTGGAAATTAAAACTGGGTAAACATCAAAACCCAACCGTGGCTAGACATCACCCTCAAACACTGGAGAGATGTTGGAAAGACGAACGTTGAATTTTGGTTACTTAACACCATGACTTAAACCCAACCAAATACTATTGTCTAATGATGTTCGATTTTCATAAGGTGTAGTAGCTGAGATTATGACATTTAGCAGACGTCGTGTTTTGGTCACCACAAGTCACGACTAATGTTGGTATTCCACATCAAAATGACGTGAGATTTCTGGAGGACATTCCTCAATACCATGATTTGAGACCAACCATAAGTATTCTATGTCAACTTGATGATGGCATTAGTCCTGACATGGAAATTTGGTCACCTGACGTCACAACCTACATTCAACCAAGTATCAACTTGTAATGACGCTGGTGGCCAGCTGGGTTGGTTCATGAATGGCACCAAAACAAATGTTACTTTGTTTCACCATCACCATTTCACAGTTATTGGTCGCTACAAATACATCCATTAGCACATCGCTATGCATCCTGCAAACAGCTGTGTATAAAATATGTTCTGGGTTTCTTTCACTTCCAAAACAAATGAACCCACTAGCGCTCTTTAGACACAGCGCAGTGGTGCTTATACCGCTTTTATTCACAGGGGGCGCCGATTCAACAGAAAATGGAAGTTCCTTATAGTTGCTTTAAAGTGCTGTTGCCAAGGTTGAGAAAAAAAACTAAATTAAAGTGGATTCAGGTGTTGGAACAGAGAGCGATACTGCAGTTTTGTTTTCAGTGAGGTTAGTCTCCAACAGCAAAATGTTCTTTCAATACTTAATAAATTAAAATAGTAAAATATCACAAAAAGGAAAACAGATTTTCATGAAAAGTAAAAAAAACATTATGTAATCAGCTTTGAATGTTGCTGCAATGAACATTGGTGAGATCAGTGCACTGAAATGGTTTCAACACTAACACAGGACACTGCATCATCATCACGTCAACATCTGAATGTTAGCCTGCTGGCCTGCTTGCACATGCTCCAATAGTCGATCTAGACCTTCATATAGGTGAAGAAGTTTCATTGGACAACAGCTTCCACTTGTGTGTGGTGTGATCATTACCACCAGCCTCGTCATGTGCCACTGTGAAGCAGACATAAAGGTGTAACCCCCCCCCCACGCTCATCACTGTGGTGGGAGGCAAGGTGAAACAGGGTGACCATAAAACCAGAATGGCCGTCACTTAGTGTTCCCTGCATCCCTTACTATCTCCCCCACCCCTGCCCCGGCTCCCTCCACCCATTCCTCTCTTCTTATTTTTTTTATTTTTTTTATTTTTTTTCTGTACTATGAATAAATTTAGTCTGTCCCGGACATGAAAATGTCAAATACCTAAAATACACCTAGGCTAAATAGCATATTAATTTTTAATGCCTGCTCATCCTATGCTGCTATTCTCATATCAGGCCTGTCTGCCAACAGCTGTTGCTGGCTCTCTGGCTGGGAATTTATCGTCCATCTCGCTAAAGGAGGGGAGAGAGGGAGAGAATAAAAAAAGAGATGGGAGACATTGTTCAGAAGACAAGGAAAAAGGGGAGGGACAGATCTGTGTTTTCATGGATCCCTACCTTGCATTTATAGCACCTACACCTCACAACTTTCTTACTTTGATATACGAGTGGGATTCAATTACACTAATGCCAAACATAAATTGTTCAAGATTTCTTCCTTTTTTCTCCCCCCTTCGTGTTGCAAGCGCAAGCCTCCTCATACATAAAAGAGAAATAAGGAGCAGAGTGGTGACATTGACGCTGGAGGTAGTGACATTGGGGAGAGCGGCAGAGGGAGACGAGATGCACTGAAGCAATGTGCCAGTGTGGGTGTTGAATGCCACCCATGTGCGTTTTTAGGTGGCATGTGGTGGATGATTATCATAGATTATCACAATCCAGATTGTTACAAGTTCTGTCTGCGCACATAGCAGCAGTGTACTGTAGCTGTGTGACTGTCTGTGTGTGTGTGCGTGCGTGCGAGTGCGCTCGTGTGTGTGTGTGTGTGTGTTTTAGTTTAAGACAGAGTGCCTTTGGGGATAAGACTAAATGGTGAGTGAATGACGAACAGTTGGAGTGTGTGAGTGCGTGTGTGCGTTCGCTTGTGTGTATGTGTCTCGTTCTTTTATCGTTACAGTGTGGGAAGAAACGATCATACAGCGTTTGGAAAAAAATGGGCAAAATCTTCAAATGAGGACGTGTTTGTGCTGCTGAGGTATGAACTGTGCGAGCGCTCACCTTAACACTCCAACTGCATACTGGAGTGCAACCTGTCTGTTGGGATCAAGTGGCCTCTCACTGTCACTCCTGACTGACTACTGCTCGCGGGAATGGCCACCTAGAGAGAGAAACAGAGGAGGGGGGCGATTAGAAGAGGAGGCGATGGTGAAATATAGACCTGGGGAGGCGAGGAGGAAGATGGACAGGGGATACGGCGTGGAGAAGAAGACAGTGACGGGTGGAAAGGAAGAAGAAGATGAGGTGGGGAGGGGTCGATGTCAAGATGAAAATCTAACAAATTCAGCGAGCGGTGCTGCAGAGGTCAAGGGAACGCAGCCGAAAAAGGTTAAAGATGAAATCAAAGCCAGCGCGCTGCGGTGCCCGGAGGCACAGCTGAAAATCTATCCCTCCAGGGCAAGGCCACCGCTGACGCGAGGCAGACAAGAAGCTAAATACTGCACGCCACTCGGGGATCTTTCATTTTCAACCGATCAATAAGGGCTTATATTTATCAGGGCCTCCGAGCAGCTGCCACGTCTGACAACCTCCACTTCATTTTTGCACTCCTCCTCTGCTCTTTTTTTCCTCCTCCTCTTCTTTTCCCCCTCCTCCTCCTCCTCACGCTAAATTGAGACCCATCGACCATGAAAAGGGGCAGAGACCCTGGATTGCCATTAACCCCCCTCGTGTCACTAGACCTCGTGTCTAACACACACACACACACACACACACACACACGCGCACACACAAAATGCCCTGGAGACACAATTCTGCTAAAGGTCTGTCTCCCCCTGCTTTAAAGAAACATGCCTTATCATTATGGCCTTGGCAAAGACACCACCACCTCTTCATGCCTTTTGTTTCACAAGCTGCCCATGCCACCCAAGTCACACCCTCTGTCTCACACACACACACACACACACACACACATGCACAGAGACAAACAAACACAGAGACACACACACTGCTCCGACACAACCTGATTTCACTTTTAATTTCTCCCGTTTTGTACATGTCGTGGTTGCCAAATTTGTTTCAAATAACAAAAATATCAAATCCCAAATTACCACTATAAATCTGAGGAGCATTATGATAAGCGGAAGATTGGGTTTAGGGGTCTGAGTTAAAATAACTGGCTGTCTAATCATCTGCACAACAATATTTGCTGTGAGGCATTCTAAATAGATTATCGCTAGTCCATCTGTGTCATCATTGATTTATAAGGCATTAAGCTGCTTGGGGAAGAGAGAGGGCCTTGCCTTCTCTTCTGTTAAAGGGGCTTCTTGTCGAAATCAGGGGCACGGCAATGGAACAACTGTGGCACTCGTCTAACCTCCCCTTTAATCGTCATGCAAGAGGAAGTGAAAATAGGACGGGCGTATCTCGGGTTTTTTTTTTTTCTCAAAAAGGGAAGTATGAATCCAAATTTTCTGCATCTCTTTTTGTTTGGCGATACAAAGAGAATGGGAGGAGGGGAGGAAGTACAGGAAAAAAAAAACACACAGAGAGAAACAAATAGCACACACAAACACACATGCACATACACACATGCAGAAAAAAAAAAAAAAAAAAAACAAGGGACATCATTAACATATGAATGCCATATGCAAATGGTAGGGAGAGAGCAGATGTTGGTGCATTTAATTGACCTATATGTGAATTGCATCCAAACCTTTCAGTGTGTTTTCTGGGCCCACTGAGTACAGTTTTGACTGGCTTTCTAGTACCACTCAACATATGAGCACGGAGCACAGCCATTTTAGCAGTGTTTAAACATAAAGAGGGAGAAGACTAAAGATAGAATAGAATAGAATAGAATAGAATAGAATAGAATAGAATAGAATACCAGGGAGAAGAAGTGTCTACTGAAAAATGATGAAAACATATTAATTGTCCCTGGTTCTTTTTCCGTCACTGATGACATCTCTACCAAAACTGAATAATAACAAGTGGTGATGGAGAGTATGTACAATCACTAAGGTAGTAAGTAGTAAGCGTTACTAATAACTTAGTAAATTCGTATTTCATGTAAAGATCCCATGATGAGCCAAGAAAATAGAGATATTATTCAAGACTAAACACCCAAGCATGTATTGAAGGTGCTATATGTAAGAATTTTAGTTTAAAACCTTTAAATATTAACTCAAACAATCAACAGAATGTTTATTCTAACCTTATGACATCTGTTAATTATTTTGCAGTGATAGCTACTGATGCTAGCATGCTAGCCAGCGGTGGACCGGCCTGCTGGCACACTGGGACAGATCCGGTGGGCTGCCACACACCGGCCTGGCTTTCCTCTTCACCAGCCTCCCCTTCTATTGCTTATTAGCCCCAATGAACTGGGTTAAAAGTTTATCTATCAACCTTTTGTGTGTCAAGCTAGCAGCTATACATACCATTTTCCCTGGTTGTACTTCACTATTATGGATGGTTTTGTGTTACACTCTATATTTTATCTGTTAACGTTTTTCCTTAGGCTATGCTGAGTAGAGCTAGGCGGAGCTAGGCGGAACGAAATGCATCTGGCGAGAGTCAGGTTAATGGGACTGTCGATCATACAATTCAACCAATCCAACCAATGAACGAAGGCAACGTGCTGGCCAATTACAGGTGGTGGGGGGCGGGTCATTGAGTCATACTCATGAGAGGGTACGCTATTAGTACTTGACGACGTTCATGGTCGCAGTTGCCCACAGAGTCGCTAGTTAGCTGAGGTGTTCGGTATGGATATCCGTAATTTTTTCCAAAAAAATACGCGGACAAGAAGTGACGACGCGAACGGGAGCGAGCAGGAAGCAGCGCCATTCTCTTCTACTGGAAACGTAAGCGCTGAAGTCAACAGCAACACTGGAGTAAACATTCATGCTAGGAGAGGTAGCTACCCTAGCTGCTGTAGCTACCTCTCCTAGCATGAATGTTTTGTTTGGTGCTATCTGCATGCCACAACCTTTATTGCTGGTCTTCTTGAATAAATGGACACAGCACTACACTATTTTGTTTGTTTGTTTTTTAGATTTTGGGATGAACTGGCCCTTTTTAGTAAGAGGAAAATTATTTCTCAGCACTGTAGGAGTGGTCACAGAGCCAATTTGTTCAGCCTGAAGCAAATAAAATGTAGGTTGAAAAAGTTTGCCCCCCTGTAA
The DNA here is from genome assembly GCA_039737535.1 of Lagodon rhomboides. Lineage (NCBI taxonomy): Eukaryota > Metazoa > Chordata > Actinopteri > Spariformes > Sparidae > Lagodon > Lagodon rhomboides. The sequence continues at coordinate 12,435,621 of CM077784.1, forward strand.
AAATGGGACTGTCACAAACCAAAAAAAAAATTTATAGGCATAGGCTAGCATTTATTCAATTTGGTTGTTTTCTTCTGAAACTGTAAGCAAGGCATGCTGGGAAATGTGTTTGACCAACGGCCTGGCATGCCCCCTGTTGCATCAACAATCTAGAGACATCGACTTAAAAAAACAACACTTTAGTTAAGGTTAGTGATAGGTGTGGTTTGGTTAAACATTTAAAAAGCATAAAAATGTCCAGTCTGGTGTCAAACTTAAATCAACAACATATTGACAATATTAAACCAAAACCCTCAATCTTTTTTCAACCTTAACAAGGTTAAAGTTTTGGTGACCCCATCGGTCATGGCCAGTGCTTATCCACCTGAGTCAGAGCTCTAGACACTGGAGGTTTCAATGTCTCCGTGTTTGACACCAACTGTAGAGGCCTGTTATATGTATCCTACAACTGAATCAGAAAAGAGAAAACAAACCCCGGACTTGAAAATGGTAAAGACCTGATTTAATACTTTATTTCTATAAGAGTGGAAAGTGTGAAACACAAATAAGCACCTTTTTGTGAGGTGCTTATTCACTCATGAATCCAGTTGTTTTATTGGTTTTAGGGGGCTGTCTTGTGTGCCCCTTTTTGCACCCTTTCACTTCACTTTCACTTATTGGATGGAGGGGGGATCAGATGGAAGCTAGCACTGAATTAGTGTGTATTGTAGGACTGGGCAATATATAGATAATATATTGTTACTGTGATATGAGAGAAGATTTTGAATACAGTTCATGCATGATATGGCATAAATGTTATCTTTTCCTGGTTTTAAAGGCTTCAATACAGCAAAGTGATGTAATTCTCTGAGCCTTAGACTTGTTCTAATACTACTATATATATATATATAGTGAAAGTACGGTTAGTCATCTTGACAATATTACCACAGTATCGATATCAATGTATTTGGTCATAAATGTTTGATGTCATATATTGTCGCCCACTCTTAGCATTTATGAAGTGCTTAAGATAAGATCAAGCATACATTATGTATCACAATGTAGCCTTAAAATAACTTGATATTAATTCAGGCCATATCCCCTAAGCCTCAGTCTATTGCATGGCTAGGATGGTGCCCATTAGGAAAGATAATACAGAAGAGAAAGAAATTTGTACATTGAGTGGTTGTTGCTAAAAAGAATTTTAAAAAATGACCATAAATAGAATTTAAAAAATGAGGTTTGATATAATGAACAATTTAAGTTTGAGTGTCTTGCTAAGAGTAATGGTAAAACGGAGGAGGCTATACTGTCAAAGTGGTTTACATTTTTACTGATTATTTCCTCCACTCCTTGGGCCAAGTGTCACACACAAGGTCCTCTGAAAGTCTCCTCACACTTACTGCTTAGCCCCTGTAAGCCCCCTAGTTACATTTCACTCTGCAGGTAGAGACAGAGGACTGGGGGGAAAGTCACGTGTTTTACACTCTAATGTTTGCTTGGGTGAGCCATGAAAAACACAGATGCTATTTTCATCTGGGCCTCTGCCTTTCTTTTTTTTTTTTTATTCTTCCCTTTCCCCCCTTCCCTCCCTCTCTCCTCTATTCGCTCTTCTCTATCCCTCTATCGCCCCTGCCCCTCCCACCCCCCAATCTTGGGAATGTCATTAAATTGTATTAAATAGCCTTTTGTCCAGGGGGCAAGGACCACCCGATATATGATAATACATTAAGGCCCCAGTGTTGCAGCCACTGAGCCGAGACCGTCTTAAGAACATGCGTGGTGTGCGCCGCCGCGTACGTGTGTGTGTGTGTGTGTGTGTGTGTGCGAATGTGTGTTTGTGCAGTGGTCGTGGATGGAGAGAATCAAACGGAGAAAGCGGGATCGGGCGAGCCGAGGTGGAGGAATAGTAAGAGTAAGACATAGAGTAAGAGAGAGAGAGAGAGAGGGGAGAGAAGGGAGGGAGAGAACAAGGTGGCGTGGCTGCCTGCCTGCGCATGTGGCTCCCTAACAACTGTGACACATACTAATAGAAACATACCTAATAAATTACGAGCTTTCAGGGTCTGGCAAGCTGACATTTTCTCTGTGCACGGGACAATTTCATATCTGCGGCGCAAAGTCGAGGGGGCTGCTGGACCAAATTGCATCACACAGAGATGCCAGAGGATTAGCATAAAAATTAACACTTAAATTTCAGCTTATTGTCAACCCCACTCCTGCACCGGCTGCCTCACAACAATCAATTCCTCTTAGAAATCTGATTAGATTCCATGACGCTTATTATCCCAGTCATGTCTGCCTGCCCCCTTCACTTCCACCGCCGCTACACACTCACACACACACACACACACGCCACTGGCATAGTCAGAGCCCTGGCTTCCATGACTGCCCACACGAATTGGTTAAATGGAATTAAGGAGAAAATACGTCCATAGGTGTGGCATTTCTTTTGACAGATGATGCCTCGTTCTCTATCCGGGTGTCTGTCTGGTGATTTCGTGTCTTTTAGCCGGCGCAGAAACCCGTTCTGACATTTTGTGTCTCTTGCGAGTCACTTTTATTCAAACTCCCCCGAAAGCTTTGTTGCAGTGATAGCTGGTGGTCGGCCGCAAAAGATGATCATTTATTATTCAACGTGTTTCTCCTTTTGAGATTAAGAATAAGCAGCACAATTAAAGTATTTGGATTCCACCGATTTTCCTCGACCTTACTTACAATCTAATGCCACTCGGTTTTATGCCTCTCTTTATTTCCACCTTCTCCCCCCTTCGAAACGAACTTCACCGCATCCCATCTATCCTCAAGTACACAGCCGTCACAAATGCTTTATGTTTACAGCAGAGAGCTGGAATGACGCGAAAGAAGAAAAAAAAAAAAAAACTCGTTTTGAGATCTCATGAGGCTGTCGCAATGAAATATTTGTCAATAACGCTTTCTGTTGAAGCACATTGCACAAGTATGTACTAAAAGCACGGCGCACGTTGGGTGGCTTTGGTAAGACTCTTGATTGTTTAGACAAATGGCATTTCATCGCATCCAGATGTCTTTAAGCTGTGCTCAACCGCCATCTCTGCTTTCCAAGGCGCAGGCTGAATGTATACAAATATCTCCTCATAACTGCATTCCTCATCTGGGCCTGCGAGCGTCACGGCGCTCGTCACCGAGCTTGGATGACAGCCTGCGGTACGGAGAGTTAACATTTGATATTTAAATTTTTGAGGTAATCCTCATGGGGGCTGAAATGTTTCACTTGATTAGTTTAACTCGGTTGGACATCACCCCGCTAAACAACAACAAAACTTCTTCTTTTTTCTTTTTTTTTAAATCAGAAGTGGGGGCCCTTTTTCGGGGCGAGACCGCATTTCCGAGCAACACAAGTCATTTTTTGTGTTTTTTTTATTTTTTTTATCGGAAATAAAAACGGCAGCGTAGGGAAAAAAAAGCACACAAGTGGCAGGGTACGAGGCGCACCCTGGCCAGGACAGGCGTTATAACATAACACTGGTACAAAGGGTCCTGGATAAAGACGCCCACAGGGTTGAGAGAGGGAGAGAAGAGAGAGGGAGAAGGAACAAATCGTCTGATGTTCTAAGTGGATAACAACAGCTCCTGCTATGCAGCAGCGGAGGCGCAGAATAATTTAAACCAGCTACCCGGCCACCCCACCCCTCCCTCACCCCCTGGCCACCCCTCTATTCTTATGTTAACACGGCTAAAGAGGAGTGGGCCACCCAGCAGCAGAGAGCAGAAACTTAAGTCCACGCTTCAGGAAAAATAATCCATCTCTCTGCCTCTCTCTTTGCAATGTAACTTTACTCACTTACACACACACACACACACACACCCATAACGCTGGGTAAGGGAAAGGCTGAAACAGATACAGAGGGGAGAGCACCAGTACATTCACTGTGCCTTTAAAGCATATTACTTTTCAGACGAGAGTTTGAAGAATAATAAACCGAGTGCTTAACTGGGCTATTTTCCCTTTCAGTTAACGCCACGCAACGGCGAGGCGGGGGCGAGAAGAATTCATAAGTCTTTAAATGCAGAGTAAACACTGCTTTCTTTGTTGATTGTAGAGATCTGTTGTGTTTTTTTGCGGATCTCGCCCCCCCCCTCCGTTCCCCTCTTTCTCTTTCTCTTTCTTTGTCTGTCTATCTCTCTTTTCCAATCTCACGACCAGAAGGGCTGCTGTTGTGTTTGGTCTCCAAACAGCACATCTGAGGTACACACACCTCGCTGACATTTTATAGGTTCAAATCCCCGAGAATGGGAGAGGGGAAGAGAGTCATATTTTATACCGGCGGTTTATTTTAACGGGCGCTTGTAATTAACGCAGCATGTCCTCTATCTCCCAGCCATCTATGCCAAGGCCTTTATTTAAACAACTTTATTGTGAAATGTTTGCGTTCTCAGCGTTCGGCCAGGGCCCACACACAGAATATTATTTCATACTTCAAGGGGAGGGTGCAGAGGGGGGGGCTTTGGAAGAGTTTACGCTTTGAGCGGTTATTATTTTTGATTACAGCAAGACTCTTTTTAAAATGGATCAAGCACGGTAACCTTGCACACACACACACACACACACACAAAGACTCTGTGCTGAAGTTGTGAGAGGCTGAAAGAGAACCTGTTTACAGAAGGGGTGTGCAAACCTGAAGCCTTTGCCCAGGCCAAATGTACAATCTCAGAGTGATTTATGAGAGTAAGATCACACTATTTATGTCCAAATGAGAGCACTTGTTTAATGCCGCTGCTTGGGGGCTTCTTTTTGGAGTGTGTGTTTGTGTTTAATGGAATTTGATGGCGAGATTGAGTGTTTACACTTGTCAAAATGACCCGGAGTTAACACCGCGCTCAGCATACACAGGCGTTTTTCTCGCAGGCTATCGACGCAAAAAGCTCGAACCGTGCGACACGAGCATCCTATCGGAATCCACACGTGTTGAGCATGCTCTTGCATTATGGGATTGTCTTTTTCTAGAGCTAATTGAACATTAGATGGTGGTTATGTGGTGGTTTCACAACGATGAAAATTTGAGTTTTAAATGTGGCCATCGGCTAATTAGCATTAGCAGTCCATCAGGATAAAATGTTACAATGAATGTTTCTGCAAACCACCAATATATCCACATTTGTGCTTGTTATAGGCTATGTACAATATGGACATTTCAAGGAAACATGTCTTTTCACATACATATCACATGTCTATGACCTGATTGTCCTATTGGAAGGTGAAGGAGACAGTGATGTAGTGTAACAGGCAAGAAGGCTACAAGGCCAATGACTGAGTTTCAACATTTACAAGCGTGACACCACTGGATGAAACCCTCGGGACAATTTACAGCAGCGTTTGTCTTTAACGGGAAGTCAGGACATTTTCAGCCACATTTGTGGTGACCAAAACAGGTATTTTACGTCAAAACATGTTCTTTTCCTAACCCTAACCGAGTAGTTTTTGGGCCTAAATCTAAGCTGAGCATAACCACAGCGATGTCGCAGCACAAAATTAAAAACTGTACCTAAGTTTGCTGAAACTTACATTATAGGGTTGACATTTTAGCACATTACAGCACTTCTTATTTGCTTTTGATCTGCCTGTCTTTTGTTTTTCTTTGTATGCGACCCCGGCTGGAAGACATACCTACATTAAAAACAAAGACGATATAGCTCATGTATCTTATCTTCATTGTGAGGTCTTATGCACATTTTAGTTGTGTCCCCCATAAAACACAAACCATAAATGCATATTAAAACCCCATTCAGGCTGCATTAAGGGTTTTAAAACAAGGATGCAAAACCATATATACATATATACCATATCTTTATATATAATATGCTAAATGGTCTAGGTCAGTGGTGAAATATTTCTGATTCAATTCTTTGACCTTCATGAAACACTCACCGCAGATATTCTGTTCTTATAATCTAATAATAGAGCATCCATGCTTATAATATTATGATATAATATCTTACAGTGCTCTACAGTGCCAGTGCATTACCATGCCTGCTGTCCAGCGGATCAGATGGATCACAGATTGCCTTGGGGATGCTAAGTTTAGTAGATTCTGCTTTTAGCACACGGAGGAGATTGACAGGAAAAAGAGGGGGAGAGAACGATTCGTGGAAAAAGGTTGTGGGCCAGTATCAGGGGTCCAACGATATGTTTTTTTATATAAAAATCTTAGTTTGAGAATGACCAGTGATGGAATGGAATGAACTACAATTTACCCAAGTACTGTACAATTTTTAGGTATTTCCCTGCAGTATTTCCATTTTCTGCTAATTAAGGCTTTCACTAGACTCCATTATTGATACATTTAACAACTACTTACTTTGAAAATTTTAAAATTAAACTATTACTTGTGACATCAGTTAGTGTTGTGGACGCTGAGAACACAGTGGTGAGTGATGGCCACCAACAGAGAAAGAATTCTGTATCATAGCCAAATTAGTGCATTTTAAAAGTCATGTATTTAAAAAAAAAAACTAAAAAAATAATACCGATAATGGGAAAAATGCTGAACATCAGCCCTGATAATCTGCCAGACCGATAATATCGGGTATCCGGGAAAACTGGGGCCCAAGAATCTATTCGCCAAATTCAGACCAGAAGGGGTCAAAGGTCAGACCCTCGCTTCAAGAAGCACATTCGAATGAACAATGATCGTAAAACCTGATTATTTCAAGCCTGATTTTGTTATTAGCCTGATTATCTAACTACAAGTAGCAGTAGTGAAGTTCATCAGTTGAACAACAGCACTTTCATGCTGGCTGGTGGCTGCTGGTACGCTCATGTCTAACTTACACAGGGACGTAAACTGTGACCTTTAAACTTTTTTAAAGGCATAGAATCTCTTCACAAAATAACCGGAACAAGACAAGACTTTACGCTGCCACCAAAGAAAGCTGCACTGCATTGAGTAGTTGGTTTGTTTTTTGCCATGTCTTGTACTATGATGACATGGGTTATCTGGCTTTCAGTGACTGTGTGCAATAATCTGTCTCTTCCTCGTTCACTCCCACATCCTCACTCCTTCTTCTGTCCTCCCTACCATCCTTTCCTCGCCTTTCCTCCTGTTCCATCCCGTCCATTCAGCCCTACCTCGGTCTCCTCTTCCCCTCCCCCCGTATGTTGTGGTGTGAGAGGCTATAAGGGGATAAAGTGAGGTGTAGACACTTCTTTAGCCCGGTGGAGGCCAAACAGATCGAAGGCAGAGAGCACCTGGCTGCTGGATAACCCACACACTAAGAACTCCCATCCTCTGCTTCCTTTTAGATCACCTTCCCGCTTTCTTAAACGCTGCCTCCCTTTCCCCGTCCTTTTTTATGATTTTGCTCATGTAATTCTTTTCCCGATAAATCAGATGTGTTGGGTTTGCATTGTCGGACAGACACTTACACTAATCCAAACTTTTTTTTCTGACACGGTGGCTATGGTGCTCAAAGAAAAAAAAAAGAAAAACTCAAAGCGAAAGCGCTCCACGGTGAGGAAAATAGCATCTTTTTTAAAATGGAATTGGTTTACCGACTATTTAAAGGCTGAATGTTCACACCTCACACACACTGTCTCTCTGCCTTACACACACACACACACACACACACGAACACATTCCCAAGTGCTCTCCAGCCCAACAAGTAGGGGTAGTGGCCATTCACCAGAGCTCTATTGATCGTACCTGGCTCCGCCAAACTCTCTGCTGTGTCTTTCCAACCTATTAAATTTTTAATCAACAGCTTCAACATCAGAACAAATCCCTGTACTGTCATACCCACATACACTCACTCACACACAGACACAAGTGCACACAGGAAAGAATGTAAAAGCCACAAACACATACGGCCGCAAATGCGCCGAGAAACTTAAAAAACATGCATAAACATCGCTCTTCTCTAACTACCCACAGTGCTTCAAACACACTCATCCCCCAGTGCCTACATACACAAGTACACACACCTCCCTCTGTTAGACACAACATACAGTGAGTGTTCGGGGCTCAGGAGATAGAGCAGGTCATCCACTGATCACAGGATTGGCACTTCAATCTCTGTCCCCACATGTCCTTGGGACAGAAGACACCGAACCCCAAATTTCTCCTGACGGTCGGGCCAGCACCATGCATGGCTGCCCACTGCCATGGCTGTGTCAGCGGGGGAACGATCTGCAAAAATCCTTGCTTTAGATAAAAGTGCTATAAATGTAGCCATTCACCATTTACGGATGCACACGTGTAAGCTATAAAGTGTATTACTGCAGACAAATCAAACCGTTCTCTCAATGCCAGCTGACAAATAATATTTAGATCTACATCTGGCTGAATAGCGAGGCTGTGTGTGTATGGGTGTGAGACAGAGAGGCATATAAAACCATGTGTTATCACCTGGCCCTGTCTTGTGCCCAGACTGTAGCCAGCTTTGACCTTGGGCTTTGCTATATTCATTACATCATTAAGTTACCTCTTCATTAACTTTTCATTGTTTATGGAGGAGGCATCAGGAAGGAGAAGAGGTGGGGTGAGGTAGTGGTGGGGGCTCTTTATAAAAAAACAAAAACCTTATCCATGGCTGGGCATCTTGGCCCTGTCCTGTCTGCACAGAGGACCTTCCCCTGCAGAGCAAGCGGGGTGTGATCTGGATCTGTGGTTGTTGGTCCAAACTGAAGGACCACAGTGCCCTTTGTAGATAATACTCAACCCCCATTTACAAGTCACGTGTCGACTTGTTTTTTGTAACAAAGACTAAATCTGCTTTGTTAGTCAGGCAGGGTCCAAATTCCATTGTAGTCATGTTGGGTAGGGTCCCATTCTGGTAAGATTATTATGACCCATATTTACATTTCTTTCTTTCTTGAGTTTTTCTTTTTTTGTACTTGGTGACTTAGATGACATTTGTATAATGTAAAGTTTAAGTTATGTACATAACTCTAACCCTAGCTAAGACATTTGTTGCCTCAACCTTACCAAATTGCTACTGTATAACGGTCATGTTGTTCTGGGAATCACTGGCAATCGACCATTTCTGTTGACTTTGTCGAGCTCCCGTTGGACTGAGAGGGAACTTACTCGTCTTTTGCTTCTGATCACAAAGTTCTTAATACATCCTAAATCATTTGTTGTTTAATTTGAAGGACTTTGCAGCACTGTTTGCCTGGAGCTGCTCGTTAAATGGTAGAGGGCTGACCCCTACCATGGGTTTGTTGGGGTTGACCACGTTTTGAAATGGGTAATAATCCTCTGGTATATTTCAGACTAGCATCTTCGGCTTCCTTTTGGATAAGATCTCTGTTGTCAAAATTGTATTTTTGCATATCGATTTTGAGTTGGTTCTCTAAGACCTGCACCTCCTGCTTTAGTATTTTTAATGGGCAGCTACCAGTAAGACTGTGTGTAACTAGTGTTACTGGTAAAGAGCAAGGAGCTCAGCCAATTTTTAGTAGACGAATAAAGAAGAACTTGGCATTGTACGTAATGTCCTTAATGTGTAATCTGACTCGTGCCTATGATTTTTCACTTATGAAAATAAGCACTTGAGATAGAAACCAGACAGATCTATGATCTGTTACCACGAAACATCATCCATCCATATATCTGAAATGGGATTGTGAACATATTTGCGAGTGCTGGCCTTGTAGCCACCAGGCGCTGTTGTGCTTCCACACCACTCTGGCTTTCTGTCATTAGCGATGCATCGCCCCGACCGCAGGCACAGATTGTGTTTTTAAAAAAAAGGCAGTCCTTGCCAGCCAGCATCTACCATTGCAGGCCAATTATAAATGGCAAATCACTATACAGCTTTGCTTACTCACTCTCCCCCTCTCACTCACTCTTTATAACAGCAGTATCTGGCCAGACTCCACTGCTTCTCTTGAATAACATGTGTAGATGGCCCTTTGTGTTACAAGCTGCTGGACGCTTGTTAGTTCACACTTTTTCACCGAGAGAGCTTAGAGGGGGAGAGAGCGATAGACGTGTTGCAGACGTAGGAAAGTGTGATTCTAATTTTGTAATCCTTCCTGAACACTTTTTCGGCGATATGAGCCGAAGTCAAATTGTGGTTTAGGTAATATTAAAATGTAAAATTACTGTCGAAATACATGAGTACAGGGCTGACACTAAAAAGATTGCTTACCACTTGCTGAAGTCTAATAAATTAAATAGAACAAATCCTTCAGAAAAAAAGAGGGGAAAGAACAGGTACAAGGATGATCTTGAGAGATGGTAATATAAATGTAAACATGCTGAGTAAGAGCTTTATGTACAAAATGCTAATTTAAAACAGAAAACCAGGGTTCGCTCAAACTGGGGCAAACTATCAGTAGTGGGTTTCTCTTACAGTTGCTCTATCCTTCATGTTTTAGTTTCTAATTTTACTTTTTCATTCATCGATACAGTAACACAAGTAAAGGAAACAGGAAAAGAAAGCAAGGAAGGGAGAAATAAAGAAAGCTGACAATGACTTATTGGCATTTTTTGCGGTTTTGGATGCCAGTTCATCACTGCTCCTCTTAAAAAGCACATATGAATGTAGACTTAAGCAAATCAGCAAAGAAAACAAACAAGTTGTAGACAAACTCCCAATCTGAGAAGTATATCTCCTGTGATTGGAAATGTGTTCTTCCATATTGCAGTGGCACTCAGATGCCAGATTGTTACCTGATTGCTAATGTCTCCCCTCTCTGACTGGCCTGGCTCTTCTCTCTTTGTCTCTTCCTATCTCTTTCTCTCTATGAAATGTACCTCCATTTCAATCGATAGAAATGATCATTTAAATCATGTGACCAAGCATCTTTCATCTTATCAGTAACAATGACAACTAATTGTTATTTTGATGCAGAAAGCTCAGATTGGATTCCTCATCTGATGTCTCATCTGTTAGTTAAAGCTCTTAGCTTGGCTATAGCCTACTCTACACAGTGTATATTGATCAATGCATGCCATTATCAGGCAAGCTCTTTATTTAGAAACATTAGATCCCCACACTTACACCCTCAGATAGAAACCCCTCTGGTTTCCCAACTTTAGACTTCTACAAAAATGCATATAAAGTCAACTACATGTTAAACCCACGACGAGTAGTCTCCAAAATTCAAAGACTGCAACTTGTATCTTGACTGAAATTAAATAAATATCGGGACACAAGACATTACACAGGAGACAATGAGGGAAGTCAAAACAGAAAATGTGCTCACCCTCATGTTTTACGCATCGAAAATGCCTAGGTGAGGAAATGGATGACTGCAGTAGCAACGTGGGCATGCATGTGTGCCACACAAAATCAGTAAGTTGATGTTATCTTGCAGTGCTTGTTTTCCAGTAAGATGCAATGCTGAATTTTTTTTATCAAATGAATCAGGTTTCTTGTTTACAGTTGGGTTTTTTGGACCAGCTATGAGATGTGTATTGACTGGCAGCAACAACCGACAGACCAGATCAGCAGAAAGACAAAATGTTTTTCGCTTCCTACCTTCTCTAACTCTGCTCTAACCTGGGTCACATCATACCTGACAAATCGCACCTTTCAGGTCATATGGCTCCCTGTTCAAACCCTGCTTTCTGGAAACTGGTGTCCCTCAAGCTTCAGTACTAGAACCACTTCTGTTTTCACTATACACTAGATCACTAGGCTCAGCAATCACATCACATGGATTCTCTTACCACTGTTATGCAGACGACACCCAACTGTTCCTCTCTTTTCCCCCATCCTCTGACACCCAAGTTGCAAAGCGCATCTCGGAATGTCTGGCAGGCATCTCCGCTCGGACAACTGTGCATCACATCAAGCTCAACCTTCATAAAACTGAACTCCCCTTCATCCCGGGGAAAGGACTGCCCTCACATGGACCTGTCAGTCACTGTCGAGGACGTCACGGTATCGCCTCCATCGACGGCGAGGAACCTGGGCGTAATCCTCGACAGCAGACTGTCCTGCACCCCCAACATCACTGCTGGGGCCTGATCCTGCAGATTTGCCCTCTACAACATCCGCAGGATCCAGTCTTTCCCCACAGAGGATGCAACGCAACTCCTGGTCCAAGCACTGATCATCTTCCGCCTGGACTACTGCAACTTGCTCTTGGCTGGACTCCCAGCCTCTGCGACTAAACTGTTGCAGTGTTACCAGAACACTGAAGTGCCTCGTTTTCAATCTACCCAAATTTTCCCATGTGACCCCCCTCCTCCGTGACCTCCACTGGCTTCCTGTTGCGGCTAGCATCTGATTCAAGACAATGGTACTGGCCTTCCAGGCTGTCAACGGAACTGAACCCAACTACCCCCAAACACTGGCCAGGTACAAATGTACCTACATTACATGCGTAACTTCAGTTATGTCATGTACTCAATTCAACTTTACTACATTAGTAAGTTAATATAACTCACCGTTGACCATCACAACCTCCCCTCTGTGCGGACTTTCTTGTTCTTAATACTACTTTACCTGACTTCCTCCTTTGCTGGGGTTATAAATTACTACACCACTAGAGGTCGCTGCCAAACAATGTAAATATGTCTCATAATAAGGCACTTTTGTAGTTGACCAAAATGTTACTTTTGCTGATAAGGACGGGCTGGACATATGACACTTTTTCTACACTTTTGCATACTTTGGTAATTCAGATTTACACATGAGTATACTGTACAGGAAGTAGCTGATTGACTGAAATCAGATTACAGGTATGCTGGGTACTTAAGCATACCTCTGACAATTACCTCTATGTCTGCGGCTGCCATTTTAGCCACTGAAGTGTAAAGGTCTCTCTATTTATTGTATCCACACACTCACAGAAAGCCATTCCTCCGCCCTTGCCTGATGAAATACTCCCAGCAGCACATCAGAGGGAGAAAGTGAGACAGAACATCAGAGAGAATGAGATGAGATGGATTTTTGTCTCGCTGACAGGTAACATCCAACCTGTTTTCTTCTCTGTCTCAGAGACAGTTGTGTCTGCCTCACAGCATTACTGTCAAGCGAGTCTATGATGGAACCACTCAGACTTCCCTTCCTCGTATTAGCCTTATGACTGTGCTCACAGACGGCATGTTCAACACTTACAGCAGGCCCATTTCTGAGCCGTTTGAGTTCTTGGGCTATACATGCTCTGAAAAAATGAAGGATACTTTTAACTAGCTCTCGGTTTTAAAGGGTATTCGGAGAATGTTGGCCTGAGGTTAGCGTGTGCAGAATGATGACAACTTCTCCAAACACTCCGACGGTATAATATAAAGGACATATTGCATTATTAGACAGTAAATCTCTCTCGGCAGACGATCTCTGAACACCAAAGCAAAAAAATACGAGTCTGGTTAAACTTTTTCGGAGACGGCATTTCAAATTTCATTATCGTATGATTGTGCGCCCGAGTATTGTGTATATCCTGTTGTGGTTTTCCAGTTTAGCATGACGCACGGCACTTCAAGTGATTCAGCCCGACTCTACGAGTGAAAGCAACGTTCAAAACATTTCAAAACAGACGTAGGTGGTTGTGAGCTTACAGCTGGAAATATGAGTTGGTGTGCCGAGTACCGGTGCGCAGAGGTGACGACCGGGATCAATAGCGTTAGTGCTGAGTGTACAGTGTGTCATCATTAGACCACACACAGGCCTCGCACTTACCCGCGGCAATCAGAGCGCTGCCTTTACTATCTGACGGGGGGAGCACCACTAGAGACACGAGGCATACTGTGTGTGTGAGCGTGTGTGTGTCGTGCACATGTGTGTGAGGGGAGTGAGAGACCTCAGAGCCCAAGGGACAGTGTGTCACATAAGCTCCATCACAAGGTCGCTTTATTGGGCCTGGCATGGGTCAGACCCCTACTGTCATCTTCAAATATGCCCGCCACCTGCTCACATACACACACACACACACACACACACCCTCCGAACACGAACGTGCACCCACATACATGCTCCCCGTGTGTGCGTGCGTCCGCCGCGCTCGCACACACACTCATGCATACACAAACCAGCACACATGGCTCGCAAAGAATTCATCTGGTGTTTTCTGGTAATTGCAACAAAAACACCAAATTTGGACGTGTCACATTCATTTCCCAGGACCCCAGAGTGGAGGGCTAATTTCAAACAGCCTCCCCCTCTCACACGCAGACCTCTGTCCTTCTTTTCTCCACTCGCCCTTCTTCTTTTTTTTTTTTTTTTTTTTCCCCTCCTGTCATCTCCGAGAGGGAAAAAAGGCAGTCTTTTCATACACCGGCAAGTTTCGCAGACGGTTATTTGCTTAGGCGAGGCAAAACTGACTGAAATTCCTAATTTGTCTACCCGGAAAGTGTTCATGCCACTCTGCCTTCAGATTCCACATGTCTAAGATATACGCCCAGGCCTCGGTGCCAGGGACTCAGCCGCCAATAATATAAATTAGCAATGCAATAAGATTTGCAACGCCGCCACAATCAGCCCCGAATGCATAAGCAAATCAGCCACTTTCCCCCCTCTTTTCCAACCGATGCCACTTTTTTTTTCCCGTAACAATTTCAATACAATGTAGATCTGATCCATCTGATGATGCTTTTTATCTATGTATATTCTGCTTGTAGTGTGTGTGTGTGTCTTGAGTGTATTCTGACATGTTTTTTATTACTTTGCAATCTGCTCGTGCTCCATTTTGTACCGTTTTACACATATGTGAACGCACCCACATGCTACTGGCACGCTGAACTCTCCATTATCGCAAAATTAGCCCACGTGCATGAAAGTGAGCACAAGTGCGGTTGTGTGTATGACCATGTGAATCAATGTGTGCACATGTGACAGCGTGTGCTCGCCCTGTATCTCTGTGCGTGCGTGTGTGTGTGTGTGTGTGTGTGTGTGTTCCCTGATGGAGATAAGTCTGAGTGGTTAGGAGGGAACAGATGTCAGCTGGTGTTGGCTGCCAGGAAGACTGAACAAAGCCAATCACGTTACCTTCCTGTCCAAAACGCATGGCAGACGGAGACCTGCATCTAACAACGATTTGTGGCATTGACTCTGAGCATGCCACCCTGCCTGCAACCCCCCCCCCCACCCTACCCATCCACACACACACACACACACACACATACATAAATGCACACACCATCACTATCCTGTTTGGAGTGAACCCGGCAAACGACTGGTGGAGATATGAAAGATTGCAGAGGGGAACTAACAAAATGGCGTCTGTAATGTGATCTGCCCTTGTTGCTACAGTAGCTTAATCATTCATAAGCCTGTACAATGGGAGGACTGGCAGGCACTACTGAGTCTCCACCGGGGTCCTTTGTTCCTTTTGAAAAATTAATCTTAACTGTATTTCTCTTCAACCTATCGTTCATTAAAATCAAACGTCTTACTGCTATAAATTGTATTTTTCTTTTTTTCCTCCCTTCAGCAGTATAAGCTCATTAGAAAAACAACATTTTAAATGTTAACTGACTCACAGCTTCAAATAACTAATCCCCCCCCTCTCTTTTCCTTCCCCTTTAGTTTCCCTCCGTCCCTTCTTTCAATCTCTCCCTCCCGTTCTTCCTCCGTCGATCACAATCGCGTTAGTAGCAAGTTCCCCGGTGCACTTGGATGCGAGCGAAAAAAGCTAATTTGGGAGAGAAACAACACGGATCTTAATTCTTTTTGGAGGAGGAGAGCGGGTGAGTCATGTAGAAAAGCATATTCGCCATGTATCATAAACAATAGGGAGTAGTGAGGGGAGAGAATAGCGCGCCCACGCGTGCACACGCATCCCAACGCGGGAAAAAAATAAAAAGGAAATATCTCTATTACATTGTAAATAAGGATATATGTCAGAAATGTCTCATGCGATTACTATCAAATGTCCAAACAAAGCCCTCAACCTGCATTTGTTTAGTTACAATTCGCCAAAACTCCAATTAGACCGTTTTCTATTAGGCATGCAAAAGCACAAATTCTGCTTTCTCTCAAGCCACCGTTTGGTCTCAATGGCAGCCTGAAGACAGGACAGTCGCCCCGGTAGTGTAGGCAGACGGACACACACAACCTTGCGAAGCAGAGAACTCAAGGTTGGGAACAAGATGACTGGCAGGACCCAAACTGGCTGAACCAACCCTGAAGTCACGTAGATCCAATCCAGCACGTTTGACCCGACCGCACTAAAAATGTTCCCATTGATTATGTAATTCTAAATCAGTAAAGAAGAGGCACTTCGAGAAAGCATCCAAACATACTGTACGTGTGTATGTGAGGGCTTGTGTGTGTGTGTGTGTGTGTGTGTGTGTGTGTGTGTGCGTGTGGTCGGTCGTCGCCTCGGCATCTTAGCCTTGATTGACAGATCCTTAGAGACTGTTACAAATCTGCCGACCTCTGACCTCCCCGCCGAGTTGTAAAAACCACACTCCATTTCCCTTAAGACTTTAACAGCCCGCACAAACGGCGCGCGTGCGTCTGTGTGTCTGTGTGCGTGTGTGTGTGTTTACCTCCGTCTGCGCGCGCGCGTCCCCGCGTGTTTGTGTGCGGCGTAACCCTGAGGTTAAAGAGCAATCTGCAGCCAATTAAGCGCTTCACTAGGAGGGCCCTGCTTCCATGAATGAGAGGAATGCTTTACGAGCTTAAGAGAGAGGGACTTGACTCTGTGCTTTGGAAGCACTGTGCCTGTGTGTGTGTGTGTGTGTGTGTGTGGGTGTGTGTCATGGTTGAGACGTTTATAGTGCAGGTTTGTGTGCTGGTAACAATTAGGTGTCAGTGAGCTAATGTAAGGGTTTAAAAGTTCACCACATACAGAAGACCGGTTGGTTTTGAACTGGGAAGCGTTTGAAAGCGGCGGTCTCGACCCAACATTAACCGACAGCGAGCCAACCACAGGCCTCCCCAGCCTCTCCAGAACAACAGGTATGGAGAGGCAGCGTTTCTGCTGTCGTTTAATGTGCATCGATGTGTTGTTTCCCTGACATGATAATTAGAAATAGAACAAAGTTCTGCACTCCGTCTGCACTCTGCGAACTGAATGTTTGTTTTCTCTTTAGTTCGATCTTGTGATTATGAAGTCAGGAATGTGTAATTACTATGTGCGGTGCTACTTTCCTTTTTTTCGGTGGTCCAGATTAACATTGTGCATGCGTACTGTATATGCTGGGGTTCGTTCATTTTGGAATTTGTGATGCTTTGGGTTTGTGTTGTGTTTTGTAGAAAACTGTAGAAAAAATTGTGTCTCGACCATTTTTAATAATTTTATCCATAAGAAATGGACTTTAACGTCCAGTGTGCCTTTACTGCTTTGCACAGAGTCCAGTCATTCATTGCCGAAGACGATTCATGGCTACTTTATGCTCATGCTTAGGCCATAGCTGACTACTGACTCACTTTACTAAAGAAGGAAAGCAGAAGCACCTCAGTACTTCACCGAGTAAAAACAAACTGCATACGGATAATAAATGCTGTAAACATCAGATTTATCATTAAAGAACATTGTTCAAGTCATCTTTTTTTTTGTTGTTGTTCTATTATATTGTGTAAAAGAACGTATCATGGAATATTTATTGCGATGATATTGTTACATCCTTAGTGTATATCACCTGAAACTAAGAATTGTGTTTTCATCACCAGCATCAGAGACAGAGCCATGGCCTTCCTTCTTATGAAAGCTGATCAGTGGAGCAAGAAGCCAAAAGAGTTCAACCTTGATCTTCTCCGCATTGCGAGAGACTTCCACTGACCGAGCCGCTAACTTGCGGCTTGGCCCTCGATGACTCTCTTCTAGACTTTCCAAATTGTTATCGTAGAGGATAGATATATCCTGACGGTGAAACAAGTTGTTTTGCAGGAATAAAGATGCTCAAAGAAAAAGTCTCCAGCATTCTAAAGCTGCTTCTTTTACAATGAATGCTTATGGGGAAAAAGTCTTTTGGGGCCCCGGTGCATTGTGTGACGTTGTAATTACATGGTTTGTCCACTATGTGGAATTTGAGTGTCACCACCATGTTTCAGCCACTGTATCTCCTCCTGTACGCCGGGTGGTCGAGGTGTATACAGTTGGTCGCACTATGCAACCTCGCTGCTAAGTCCTACACACTGGACCTTTGAAAACTTTTTAATCTAAATAGCCTAAAACCCACAAATTTGCGATCCTTTATCCTTCCACGTCAGTATACGTACTTAGAGGAGAGACGCAGTAAGTCATCACGGTGACAGTAAAGCAGCTGCCACGCCGACAGGACTCTGACAGTGACGCAGCTACATTTAATTCAGCCATCGCTCATTTTATTACACTTGTGCTTTTCCGACTGTATCGTGCCAGATTGCCAGCAGTGTCAAAGGTCTATCGTACGCTGTAGTATTCAACGCTCGCTCTCATGAGATTTTTAATCGCGCGCAAGGTTGTTTGGTTGGATGAAGACCCGAGACATGTTTAGATCTGCGAGTGGACGGAGCAGAGCGAGGGGAGGGACGGTGAAAGACGAAGGGCGCGGAGGGAGGAAGCCAGGCGGGAGGGGTCGATGTCCATCCTGCTCTCCTTCTCCCGCTCCCCCCACCTGCACCTCCTCCCAGCAGCCCCTGCCATCCATCAGTGGGCGAGCGGAGACGATCGGGCCCGGACTAATGAGCCGTAAGCCCCCTTACACGTGTTGACGCGTCGCTAAATAAGATCCATTTACCTAGGCTACCGCCACCGCGCCCCGCCGACGGCGACTGGAGGAGAACGGGCCGCCCTCCCCGCCGCGCCTCGAACACACCTCCCGACACACACACACACTCGTGCATCGTGTGTGTGAGCTTACTTCTGCTCCTCGCCGGTTAGTAGCATCTATCTGTAAGTCTGCCTGTGTGTGCGTCCGACTGAAACCAAATCTTTGTGCTGTTTGTGTGCGAGTGTGTGCGCGCGCGAACGCGCAACAGCGATTGTGTGTGTGCCTGCGGGCAGGGAGGATGCCGTCCCGATCAAGTAACTCAAGACAGACAGAAGCAATCGTTCTCCGGTTACAGAGTTTTCTCCGAGACTTGAGGGCATCACTGTCAAGTGTCGGGGCCATCAGGGGAAGTCTCGCTTTAGACGATTACACTCAATCTGGTGTGTGTGTGTGCCTGTGCCAGTGTGTGTGTGTGTGTGTCATGGGGAGGGGGCATAACGTGACCTCTACTGCTCTAGATGGGCTCCACTGAGGGTTAGCTACTTCCTTTATGCGTCATTTTGCAGTTTTTTCAGATTCAGATGTGTCCTAGGATTCACAGACGATCGCAGCAAATTGAAACAGAAACTGAAGTCAAAAATAATGAGTGGTGAAGTGATTAGCTGAAATGTAACATCAACATTTCAACCAGAAATACACGTTCAGGACATTTTCTTTTTTTTTTTTAGCTTCAGGATTTATAAGTAAGGTGAACGTGTGTGTGCAGAGGGGGCAGACAAATCTCAACAATCTCCCTCTGAAGTTATTTCCTCTCGGTTTGCCTTGCCCATCCACTGTCCCACCACTTTCACAGCAGCCTAACCGACTAATGATGCATTCGGAGGTGGCATTAGGGGGGTGTTTACGCCGCTAAAAGGTGAGCGTGTCACGCTCGGCCCCTACGCGAAAACGACCAATTGCGCGGGAGCCGACGCCGCTCGCACAAAGCGTCCTCGCGTAACAAAAGCAGCCGAGTGATGAGAGAGACGCGGGAACGGCGAAAAAAGAGGTGGAGGGAAGGAAGGAATCATTTTTTTGCGAAGCACAGAAAAGACAGAAAAGAAAAAAGTAAAAAAAAAAAAAGAAAGAAAAGAAAAGTGAGACAAAGAGCCGAGGGGAAAAAAAAAAGAAAAAGAAAACAGGCAGAAAAGGGGACAGATGAGTGAGCAAGGCTTTAGTAGCGCTGTTGGGGTGAAAGAGAATGCCACTAATAATGAGATGTCTATTTTACCCACCAGCTCTCTGTCTCTCTCGCTGCTACGCCTGTTTTCCTCTGGCCCCCATTATCAGTGCACTTGAACCCGGGGATAACAATGAGTTCACAGAGATTGAGAAGTGCCTGGGCCTTAATTGTATGTATTTAGTCACGCAAACAGAGGCAATGGCCTGAGAACGCCTAGTTAGCCAATGACATCATTTAGCCACACAGCCACTTTAACTCAATGGGGCTGCTGTGGCGTACAGCGCTCTGTCACTTTACCCGATCCTCCGCCTGCCATCGCTCCGTCAGCCTCCCTCTCGCTGTAGGAACATTCTCATACAGTCTCTGCAATCGCAAGCTTCACTCTCCTTTAACTCACAAGCTTATCTGTATCCATCTATAACCTTTCTCCACACATTTTGACCCCCTAGAAACTGAATTGTGTACATTTAAGTGAACATGAAAAAGTAACTTGTGCCTCTTTTTGTCTTCTTCATACACAGGAAAATGACATTTTAAGTAAATTTTAACTAACACTTGTTTCCATATTCTGGCAATTAACTTAGAAATGTTTTAATTCATGCATGTTATTTGTGGTCTGTTCTTTATACATACAGCTCATCTGTGCTTATTTTTATTTTTTTAAATCTTTTATCTTTTTGATGAAGTGATCAACAGTTTGAGCAAACAGTTTTAAAACATGTCAGAAAGTGCTGTACGATGGATATTTTCCCAGAGCCCAGAGTGACACTCTTTGCAAACTGCCTGTTTTTATCCAGCCAACAGTGTTCAATCTATTTAACGTACGACGATCTAAATCAGAGAAAAAAATCGCCGAGTTCTCACATTTCAGAAACTGTTTGGCACTTTCTCGCTTGACAAATGATCCAATCAATTGTTCGACGGTCAAGATTGTTGATCAGCTTTCTGTCAATCAACTGAACAATGTATCAGCTAATAGTTCCAACAAGAAGTATAATTATTGTATGATTCTTAATATATTATTTTGTTGAGGGGGGTGTTCTTGTGTAAGTGTGTGTGTGTGTGTGCGTGTGCGTGCGTGCGTGTGTGTCTGTTTGTTTGCATGCATACTTTTGTCAATCAATGGTGGTTGCTGGCAGTCACAAAGATGATGATGGCACTGAGATGTTAGTGTGCCTCACTTGCTCGGCACAAAGAAGGGTGTGTGTGTGTGTGTGTGTGTGTGTGTGTGGAATGGAGGGGTGCTTCTCAAGCAGGGATGTCAGCACTTGAAAAATCAATCACCATCTGGGCTCATTTCATACAAAGGACAGAGGGAGGGGAGGATAACTCACAAACACACACACGTACACACACACACACACACTTCTTGCATCTTTCATTTTATGCAAAGACAACAGAGGGCAAAAAAGTACAGCAGCGAGATGCCCCTCTTGTCTTCCGTCTTTTTTTTGTTTCAAGTCAAGCCTTAAGAATACGCCTCACCTGGTTCCCGCTGGTATAAGAGCAGGTGCAATTTTCCTCCTCTGGGCCCCGCGCCTCCGCCCGGCCGGTTTCAAATCAGAGGTGGCGGCGGCGGTTGTTGTGAACAGCGAGCGTACAATCGAGGAGGGAACGGTCGAACGTGGAGGGGTGTTTTCAGTGGAAAGTACTGGCCACGCCGGGGCCTATCTAAGCCATTAGGCCGGTGCTATGTGAACACGCTGCAGCGGGGCCGGTGTGCAAGGTCACCCAAAGCAAACAGGGATAAGAGGAAAGAAAAGCAAAGACTCATCTGCTTGAGTTAGCACCTCAGGTCAATGGGTTTGCCTCCTATTCACGGCGGCGCGGCCCTCGTTTACAGACGCTGCTTTAACTCCCCCTTTTCACCGACCTGTTTTCGACCCGACATAAGGCGTTTATCTGGGAAAAAAAAGCGAATGTTTTATGCTAACGGGAATTTTTTTTTTAAGGGCGCACAAAGAGCGTCAGAGGTTGAAAGGCGTGTGTGCGTGCGTGAGTATGTATGTGACATGATTTTTGCTGCAGCGCTGCCTCCTTTCAGTTGCACAGCTGTGTGAGAAATACCAGCGGCAGAGGCTGCTGAGGCAGCGAAAGCATTTAATACTCGACAAACAGTTATCTAAGCCCATGTCCAATAGCTAGACATCACTGTAATGTGACCTACATACTAAGTGAATAAGAATTTTTTTTTTGTATGTCGGTCGGGGTGCTGTGGGGGCACGGGGGGGGTTTAGGAGGGGATGTGAGCAGAACTCTTTCTCTCCTGCCCGAGTGAAAAGAGAAAGTACAGTGTAGTGTAACAGGACATATTGTGACCTGCGAGGCGCTGAACTCTAGGCATTGAACTCTCCCTCCTTTGTTCGTTTTTACCCCCTGGAAAGAGGACTTTCTCCTTTTTTTTTCAGGAATTAATGAAATGACAAGTGGAGGGGGGGGCGGCAAAATGTCTTTTTCTTTTTTTTTCTTTTTTTTCTTTAAATATCTGCCTCGGGGACGTAGCAGAGGGTGAAAACGCCAGAACTCACCCAAACTCCCAGAACCGTATCATCTTATTGGTCCTTTTAAATCTCTTTGATATAACACATAACAACTATCATGAATAAATGGTGAATTTATAGTTAATTCAACTTTAGTTAATGTCACTTCACTGTCAACAAATGATAAAACATTCGTTATAAACCATTTATTAGGCAACTGAGAAGGTTTAAACGTCACTTGCAACTCTATAATGTTCATAGATGAGCTGCACATTATTTATTAACCATTTACAAAGTATCATAAACAACAATTTAATGTATGGTTTATAAAGCAATGGATTGTTTGTTAACAATGAAATAACCATTTACTACAGTTTAATCAACTAAACATTTAACATTTATTAACGGTGGTGATGACAAACTTTACAATTTTTTGTATTTTCTTTATCATTAATTCAAACAGCATCTAAATGAATGATGTATGAGGAGGGGATGTGTTGTAGGAAAATAAAGAATGAATGTAATTTATGTCTTGATCATGATTATTTACCTCATCATTCAACACTTAACGTCTGCCAGTGGCGGTTCTGGGGTGGGGGGCGAAACAGGGGCCAGTGCCCCCATAACTCTGAGTCTGGACCCCCCTGTGGCCCCCCCAAACAAACAGTCTGCATCAATAATAAAATGATAGATTTCTTGCCATGACTTTGTACTGAAGAGAAAGGTAGAAATAATGTGTCTCAGCAGTTTACTACCCAATTATAAATGTTAAAAAATGGAAAAACTGTTTTAAGTCTCATTTATCCCTTGTCTGAATGAGGCATTTTTCTTTTTTTCCCGGGTTGTATGTGCCCCTCTAACAAAAAAGCTGGCCCAACCTGGCCCCCCTATTAAAACTGGTCTAGAACCACCACTGACGTCTGCACAGGTTTGAGTTTCTTACTATTTCCGGCGCGAAACCTTGAGAAGGGCACCGCTTCAGCCATAGTTGCGGAATTAAAAGTCCATTACGCATAATTCTGAGGCGGGAATTCACTTCAGAACAATTTTGATAGGTTTGGTCCCAGCCTCAGCCTAAAAATTGATGAATGCACACAAACACACACTCGCGAGCACACAGTCAATCTGCCTGGCCACGTCGACAGAGCAGGTGTCCTTAGTAATGCACCGCCGCGCACTTGGATCTCTGCATCTCGGAACAGAGGGAAACGAGGGAGGATGGGAGAGCGGAGGAAGAAATAAAGGACAGTTAGAGGAAAGAGAGGGAGCTGTGTCTGCGCCGGTGTGTTTACGTGTCTAGGTAATGGAATTGGAGGGAATGTGAGGATCCGTCACGAAACGAGAGGTAACCCAAAGTATGTGCAATCTGACGCACCGGTGAAAAACTTGAACACTTGCACCTCATTTTCTTTTGCACAAGAACACACAGACTCCTACACTTGTTATTTTGAGGATGATCAAAACATCGAGATGATGTATTTTCAGTGTTCGTATGAAAAATATTCATTTGGAAGACAGGCTGTAAGCCCAACTGAGGAGAAACTAAGCAGGGAGATATGTACTTAGTAAAGACCATGCCTTTGCCCCCCGCTGAGTCTCAGCTACATGGTACATAAATAACCATTATGAATCACGCTGTTTGGTCTCACCCTGCCGTTTCTCAAACAAGATCCAGTTTCCATTTAGACACAATGGTGATGAGCGAGCCTCCCGCGACGTGCATCGTTTTTTGAGAGAAGCGACAAAATAAAACAAGTCGTGTGTTTATTTAGTGCTTTAATTTGCTAAAATGCACGAAATCGAGCGACTTCGCCCGGGTTTGGATGGCCGCGTTTTTCCAGCTCCTCGGTGTTTACTTTTCGACTCGGCCGCCTAATAGGCTCACATCCAGCCTGAACCTACACGAGGCCATAGGGCGAGCCGGCAACAAAACAGCCATGCGGCTCAGATGAAAGACAAACGGCTGCTCAAATGGGACCATTAGCTTGCACAAAAGAAGAAGTCTGAGAGGTTAGCCATCCATTATCAGCAAGTGTAAGTCTCTCACATGGCAAATCTTTTATTGTGAAAGTTGACGTGGGTCAAATGTGATAAAACGGGGTTGGAAAAATCCAATACGCCAATTAAGAATGCTCAATCATACCATTAGCAGTGTCACGGATGCACGGCCGTGTTCAAGCTTGTTGCCTTTTCCCTTCTTGGCATCAGTTCAGAGGCAATGTCTTGGGTGGTTCGCTCGCATCAGCCTCTGTAGCCCGAGAGATTACCCTACACAAACTTTATCCCGTGGCAAATCTATCCTTAGAGCACGCATTTTCAAACCTTGTAGCAGAAACCAAGCCTTCATTCAGGGGATCTCCTTTGTAGAACTTAAATACATCCCAATGTGTCCCTAAACAAAGGCCTCTACCCTTCCTCCTAGCACTCTGTGACACTTTAAGTTTAGGATTCTTCAACAGGCCTGTGGGTGGGTTTTTCATTCTTCCCCCATTCTTCCTTTATTTTGCTCCTTCTTTAGAGCATTAGGGCGACTGGCCATTGAACTACAACCGCTACTATAAAAATTCATCAGGATTAAAATGACCTCACACACAAAATTAAAGTTCCCCAATGTACACAATAAGGGCCTGTATCTTTTTTAAGACATTCTCGGCTTCCTTGGGAACAGGATTGTTTCTTGACAAAGTGGTCTCAACTCAACAATGAGCACCTTTCAGACACACACAGGGACTGCCTTTAGAGCTGCGCAGAGAGACGGATTTCACATATCAATCAAAAGAGGGAGGGGGGGGGGAGAAAAAGGGCCCTCGTCTGGTGAGAGTGGTCCTTCAGGAACCATGAACAGATTCGAATGGAGTATATGCTTTTCTCTCTTACTGCCACTATTCATAATAATAGAGGACACAGGAGTAGTGGAGAGGGAGGGGAGTCCTCTTAACACCTTTTTCTTTTTTTTCTTTTTTTTTTTTAGACTTGTCTTCCCTTATATGGGGACTGAAGCACGGTTCCTCAGCCCGGGCCTGAAATAATAAGACTGTAGTGGATGCGTAGATTGTACAACATTGAAAAGTTGCTTTGTGAAGAGGCCAAGAGGACCGGCGGTATTCAGTGTGTGTGCAAGCTTTCATGTTCTTGAGTTTGTACATGCAAAGGCTCGCATGTGTGCTGTGTCTATGTGTGTGTCTGTGTGTGTGTGTGCCTGTCTATGTGTGTGCGCGCATTCTTTTTTTCACCTGTGCGATGGCATAATGAGCCCATGAGTGTGTGCACTGGGCCACAACCACCCACTGCGCCAGCCATCCACACCACCGCCGCTAATCGTGTTGAAAATGAATAAGGTGTCAGAGTAGTTAATTCACAGCTGTATTAAAGCAGCACAGCCTAGATATAAGGTACATAAAACTAAATTAAATTATAGATGATATTCTGTTGTTGAATATTTCCGACAGCTTTATTAATGGCCACTCCTCAAAGGTCTTCTTATTAGGTCACTGGCTGCATGTTTCACCCTTTGCACTGTTTCGGGCCTGGGGTATTCAGATAGTTCTTAGGAACACGATCATACCATCGAGGTCCAATGTTGAACTATGCATTCTAAATTCTAAACCACCCATAAATTGTTTAATCATGATTTAAGATTACTATATCCAGGATCTGCATCAAATTGTACTCACCCATAGCCTTGGGCCCCCACCTTATATGCTTTTCTAGCTTCCTTGGGGGACCCATTCACTCTACCCAATTGATTTTGCACCCCAACAGTATTATCGTAATGTTTGAAGTGGTAGTGTGAATAGAAATTCATTCATAGATATCAGCCATCTAAATATACCTACACATCCATGCATTATTCCCTGAGAAACGAATGCAAATTTGAAAAGAGGCCATATCTTGCAATTTTATACTTCATTTTGAAAGTTGACCTAACATAAACTTCAAAGGTTTCAGGGGGTCAGCTTGCAGAAAGTCAGAAAACAGGAGCTCCCGAGGTTACATTCCTTTGGCTTTTTGGTTGCAATTCCACACACGACCACGCACGTATTCATGACTAGTAACCAACATGCACAAAGGCCCATCACAGTGGCCTGCAATGGTGCCCGTCCCAACTAGCTCAGGCAACTGAATAAATATCGCGAGGTTTGCTCTATACAGCAATATACATGTAGAACATACAATGTAGAATGTACAACGCTGAAGTTGGTTCAATCTCTAAGTTGCATCATGTGGATAATCGTGGGCCACGACAGAAAACAGATGTGATATTACGCTATAAAAACCACCACAATCAGGAGGCTATTCCATCATTCCCAACAATGCTTTGGTGGTATTTTATTAAATAATTGTTATTTCATTTCTCTAAAGCCAGTACATCAACGTTTCTTTGTTTCCTGGAGTAACAGTATGCATGTTTTTATATAGTAAAAGTGTGGGAAAACAAGAATCTTCCAGTCTTCCAGTTTTAAAACCAGTGGCAGGTTTTATTTTTCCGCAAATTACACCATTTCTTTTTCAGCGGACTGCATTAACATGCGTCTACACATGGGGAGGAGCCCAGGAGATTGCCTCGCACTTGTTAGCCGACATGAATTACACCGTTTCTCTGACGCTCAGACCTCTGGTCTGACATTAAAGTGGATCTCAATACCGCTGAAAAAAAGTATTAGTATTCACCGCATGTATGTGTGGCACATGTGTGCTATTTTTATATAGGGATGCTGTGAAAGTGTGGAATTGGGGACAAGGCAGCCTTGCACCGGGCCGTGACACAGACTTATGTTAAACCTAATTAGATCATGATAATAGCTTTAGGGCCCCAGTGATCAATGCTAGAGGTCTGTGGAGATGAACTTTCCTTAAGTTTCATGCTGCACACTGGGTGTACTCATTTCTTTCATGCACGCACACACACGCACACACACACACAGTGGTTCTAATGCACTGTGTTGCATGATAGTACTATCTTAAATATGTGTCTGCATATCCTCTATCTGTTTCATTGGTTTGCCATTCTAATGTTGGTCATCAATGAGTGTGATATGGTTAGATCGATATTTATGGCCGGTGTTGGACTTGATACAATTTTAGATGGTTGCATCAGTGCACCATCCACCACCAACGAGATGGATGTGATTCAGAATACCTTGATATTAGAGATGTATAAAGCCTGCATTACCTCGCCCGAGTCCTACCAGCCTCTCCCACGATGCAACGCGCCCACATTGTCTCCGCATCGCTAAAAGACGCTTGCTGATTGCGAGCGGCTTTCCGTCAACAACCCTATGGTGGAGTCTAGTTTACAGCTTACAGGCTGCTCGGATCACTCTCGCCGAAGACAAAGAGGATTCCTTATGCTTCCATTATTGTATAATGCAATTTGTGTAATGTAATATTTCAACACGTCTGCTGACATGCTAGCTAGCTAACTCGTGATTAGTCTTGATACTGGATGCTTTGGGAATCCCTGCACGTATCGGTTGTGGCTATATCCGTTGTTGACTCTCAAAGCTTCCTCCCTGTTTCTTCCCCTATCCCAACTTAGTAAGAGGTGTACAAGAGCAAAATCAGGAGACAGAACAGTAAAAAATAAAGATGCTGGCTGGCCAAACCAACAGTAGCTGACATTTGCTTGCATTATGTTTGTGTTCTGCACACTGTAATTACCTTTGGACAAGCTCCGGTTTGGAACCGGCATTCTTGGCTTTTTCGAAAACTCGCCCACCCATTTAATTCTACAACTGTCAACCGTTCAGGCTAGTATTCACTCACTGAAGCCCTGTATATCTGTGTCTGCTCGAGAAACACACGAAACATTGTCTTTGAATTTACCCTTGGGTCAGGTTTGGAGTTCTTTAAGAAAATTAGATTTAGATTAGATTCGTCTTTTGGAACCTCTGCTATTACACAATTTTGTAAAATTGAAATAAAAGCCTTAAATCATCTGAACTGATCAAATGTCCCATTGTTTAGAGGTAGTTTCAGAAGCTTGTTTTATTCTGATGTGGTTACACCTGCAGGAAGACTTAATGGAGTAAACACATTCGCTATTGTATGTCCAATATGTCCAATTTGCTGACCTCAGAAAAAATCTGATTAAGATCTGGTTCAAACTACTCTACGTCTCTTGTGATCTTCATCATGAAGCTGATGCATCGTGTCCGCTGCAGCAGACACTTACGTAACTTCTTCAAAATAAGATCTTTTCATTTTTTTATTTTACACAGTATTGACATGATTGTACACGATTATTCATGATTATTGATTATTTTGTGTTTTAATAATTCATGCATGAAAGGGCTGGGGGCAAGAAAAACAGCCCAACTGTACTCGGATAATAGCTCTGAAAAGTAGACGGATGAATGAGAATGAGAATGTTTATTGGCCTTTAAGAAACTATTTTAATTGAACCCTTGTGCGCATGTTTTGTTCCTGTGGACAAACACACATGTATTTTTTGGAAAAAAACAAAGCCACTCAGGTTCCTAATCCCCAATAAAATAAAAGATTTGAATGAACACTATTATTTGCCAGAGGTCAGCCTGATTCATCATCCATTAGTGCTGGGTCGGTCTGTCTTTTCAGTGGCAGTGACTGGCCTGTTCCAGTTTGACATGCTAGCCTGTCAGCTGCCTGGCACCGAGATGACGACTGGTATTCTGAAGTAGCTTGAACGCTCTTTGAACACTTTCCCGAAATGTGTTCAAAGAGGAACTCATCGTATACGGATTGAATAATTTACTAAACGCCCAATCTAAGCCACAGATGTGTCCGCGTGTCGATGAAACAAGCTGTCTACACAAAGGTGTACTGGATGATGTACTGACCCCCTGAAACCTCGTAATGAATAAAGGTTTAACAGCATTTAAGATACAATCTCCCCGCGAGAAAAAGGCATCCCTCTGCTTGGCGCTGAATGGCGAGGTGTTAAGCTTTCCATGGCGACATCTATCTCTCGCCACCACCTTGAGGGCATCTTTTAAGCAGAGGAATTTAGCCATTATGTGGCATTAACCTCATTAGAAAACACTCTTTAGCTGCTCCAAGATAAAATTGATTTACAGCTGCCATTTCCACCACTGCTCTCGATCAATGGTTAAACTATCCCTTTTATGGCCCTGTGCACACTCTCACTGCTCTTTTCTCCAGTTTTCTTTAACTGCTCTTTAATTCACGCGCACACACACACACACTCCTGTCCTCGTGCCAGGCACTGTATGTAGTTTGCAGATTGGAAAAGGGCTTTTCTGTATTGCCCCATGGTCAGCTGTCAGGTCAACTACATTTTTTGGAGAGTAGATAAACGTGATAGAATCACTGGCAAATACCTCAAACGAATTAAGCACAAAGTTGCTGTGTTAGTCTTTTTGAGATGAGAGAGTTTCGCCAAGATCAGCTAAATGTGTGCGGGTGGTATTAATTGAGGTTATATCTTAACAAAATGTATTAAGCTATAACCTCGGTGTGTTTATCTTTCACTCGCACCAAGGTTGTTATTCACGACTGAGAAATGTAGCGGGCCTAAGCTGCTGCAGACACATGGCCACGGGGGGTTCTTGGTTCTTAGTATGGCCTGAATGCTGTAGGAACATGGAGGCGAGATTGGAGTCAAGTCAACTTTTCAACAATTTACCTGTTTTGGATACCTACGGAAGTCCTTAGAAGATCATGGATCAGTGCTCCATACTTCTCATGAATCATGTATTTTGCATTAGTCTACGACATTTTCAAGGATAGTAGGCTATTAGCATGATCATGTAAACTAGAAGATGGTAATTTGGGCTAAATCTGCTCATGAGATGTTGACGGATGCACTTAAGAACTACAGAAAAGACTACTAGAGCCTTGTTCGGACTGCCAGCCCACATCTGGTTTGTGGCATTTCCAGATTGTATCCGAATTGATTTTAAGAAATCTGGACGGCACAAATAGCCATATGGAAGACAATACAGAGATAAAGGGTCAGAGGACGGTCATGCTGAAACAGCTTGTCTGCTCCGTGAGCTGACAACCTGATATTTGAAGGGATGGGAAGATGGTGGATCTCTATCGCTCATACTGATGTTGATGAAGGTTCTCAGTCATCCAGGTCATGGTAAGTCAAGAGGCTTCTTCAGTCCTGAACTGAAGAAGCTTCTCGGATGAGAGGGGAAAGGTCTTCATGAAACTGAAACAAGTCCAGTTGCCTACGATACAGCATTTAGAACCTATTGCTCGTACATTTATGTTGGAAAGCCACGTCACCAGCGAACAACAACTTACCGATCTGATCACAGTCTGTCTTCAAGATCTAATTTGAGAGCTAAATCTGACTCGCCTGCAGTCTGAACGCAGCTGAAGTGGATTATGACGTAAGATTTTTTTTTTTTTGACACAAAAGTATAGAGGCTTAAAGAGATTGACCAATTGTGAATGTCTACTTTGCCACGTTTTCCACGCGAGGTTGACAGGTAGGACCGTGCGCCGCCAAGCCAAGCAAAAAAAAAATTCACAATCCGCGTCTGTGTGGCCAAATGTCAGTTGGTGCCCGCCCACCTCTGACAGCTCAGGTTTATGTGGACGTTTAAGCAAAACACGCAACGCTGTATTTCTTTGACAAATCAATACGACCACCATTTCAGCTCGCCTTCCTTCCCTCCCTCCCTCCGTCTTGTGCTCGCTCTTTTCTCATCTCCCTCTGTCTGGGAGAATTGATCCGCAAAGGATGGAATGATATCAACCAGCGGATAGAGTGATATGCCCCCGCTCCCTCCTTCTTACCCTCCTTTCACCGCACTTTTGACACATAAATAAAATATGTGGCCTTTTTGTTTCGATTCACCGTGGTGTTAGTTTTGAGAAAAGGAATATGGTGCACGGGGCTCACATGGAGCTGTTGGTAGACCAGAGGGAGCTGAGAGTCGGCTGGTTGCCATCACTCACTGTTCACAGGCGCCCTACAAAATCCCCTGAACTTTCCGACACACGCATTTGTTAGAGTGACGCAGTCAGATTCTAAAGAATGGCATTAGAAAATAATGTGAGTGCTAAATTATTCAGGCATTTTTTTGCCATAATGCCTCACTTTACAACCACACACAGCTACACACACACACACACACATATATATATATATCCTCCCACTCCCATCTGAATTATGGCACATCCATTTAGTGTCAGCGTCCAAATTTGGCAAAGGAAAGGATGAGAGAAGGTGGCGCGAGAGGAGAAGAGTTCACTGACTCTGTCATGCCTTCTGCGTCGGGCTGCCAAACCGGCATCACAATCAACCAACACTTTAATATCAACTGGAATAAATCACGCGTGGCTACATGCATCGGGCCCCGCCATTAACGGATAAACGCAACGTGTTCATCCGCACCTCGGCTAGATATTCCTGATACGATTGGCAAAGGCATTTTCCACAGCTGGGCAAGAAATAGCTGCTAGGTGAACTAACCTCTCGTCCTCGGGGCATGCCAGAGCGCCGGGGGCCTTGCGGGGCTCTCCGCTTCGCAAACGCCGTAGAGATCTCTCCGACTCTAAACTTCTCCTCGCACCTTCCTAGACGTCAGCTGCACTTTTACACTTCTCCCCCTCCCCTGCACCGGAAACCCTCGAAGCGTGGATCAAGTAAAAAACCCATGCATACCTATATTACATAACCGTCCAACACACACCTTCACGTGTGGACACTGCAGAGAGGAATGACAAGAGACAGACAGGCTCGGATGTAAGGATAGACGGAGTAACCTTACTACGACGGATCACTGATGGGATTAAATAGGAATTATCTGTTCATATGCCCATGCAGGCCCTCTGTACATCCATGTACGACAGACGTCCCTGCCAACTGCTGTCTGTGCCTGTGTGTGTGTGTGTGTGTGTGTGCATATGTGTGTGTCATTATAATGATCATCCTCATCATTACGGCGCTCGTCATCATCGCCGTACGCAGATTGCATCATATCGCGGATAACCTGCCGCACAGGCCCGTCAGACGCTTCTCCTCTTTCCTCCCTTCCTTCCTTCCTTCCTTTCTCCTCCACTTGAGTTTCACCCATTCATGCAAGACAATTACGAATAAATATCTTAAAATTAAAATGTGTCCATTGTTGTTATAACCCCCCCTCAGCCCTTCCCTCCCCTCACTTCCCCGTCCCTGAAAGCCCTTAGTCACCTCAGACAGTGGGTGGGGGTGGTTTCTTAGACAGCGTGATGGTGTGCTTAGCCCCGTTAAGCCAGCTTCAGCTTCAGCTCCGCTTCTGGTCGCCACCGATCAGGGAGCCCTGGGAGAGAGAGAGAGAGAGAGAGAGAGAGAGAGAGGCAGACAGAGGGAAGGAGAGAGAGAGTGAGAGAGAGAGGGAGAAGATAAGGAAAATGCTGAGTTCACCGCCACCACTGCCCCCCCTTCCCTTCCCTTCGCCTCCCTCCCTCCCCCCCCTCTTTGCTTCGAGCATCCCCTCCTCGGGAAGGGGTTTCCCCCCTGGAAAGAGGAGGGGAAGGTGAATCGACTGCTGCACCGCTGACTGCGATTACCTTCCTTCTCCTCCTCCTCCTGTTCATCCACCTGCCTTTCCTCAACCTTCTCCTCGAGCCTTTGAACGTTTCATTGACTTTTCGTGGTGTACATATTTTTCTGCTTTCTTTCGTGTATATAATATTCCAACAGTCTGACATGTAAACCTCCAAATCTAAATTATATAGGGCGATAACAGAGGGGAATGAAGCAGCGTCTTAATTTATTTCCTGTGTGTGTTTTTATGGGGTGTTGAGATCTTTCAGATCAGTTTGAGGAGAGCCTATGGTTTGCATTTCCCACGACACAGTGAGTGTGTCATGTGAGTTTGGGGCTTGTAGTGGTGTGGTGGTCTTAGTCTTGGCTTGTTCTCAACCCTCCAAAGTCACGGTCTTGTCATTAATAACCCATCTCCCTGATGACAGGGAGACGGGTTATTGATGCTCTATCAATGTTTCCTTTTTTTATTTACTATTGCATGCTGTAGAGGCAATATGATTGAAATCAACCTTACAATATCTGTGATACTGGTTGTAATAATAATATGGCAGATGTATAAGAAATAAGCAATAAAAATCCTTCTACCAGCAGAGATGTGCGCAGGCCTGTTATTTTCACACACAGGTCAATAATAATAGAAGCAAAGTTGATTTTATTTGTATCGTCCGAAATCGCAGGCCACAATTTTTGCCTCAAAGTGTTTTCCACTCTTGCAGCTCATCCTCTATCCATTAAGATGAGGTGAAAAAAACACCGTCAGCATCATCGACATATAAAGAAGAAACCATGACATGCAAAAGAAGCTTTAATTATAGAATAGGAAAGATAGAAAATTGCACTGTGAAGAAACCAAGTCAAACAAACTCGAAAATGTCCTTTCAATTGTAGGTTCAGGCTCTGAAAAGCATTATGTGCTGTATGTTAATTAAGAATAAACATTAATGACGATGTCATGTGTTACCGAATTCTTGCTAAAGTGCAAAAGCTTTTTTAGCTTTCCCCTCACAGCGAGTCGTTTAAGACGTCTGAACTCCCCGTGCACATTAAGGCATTAAAGAAAAACAGAAAAAATCTACAGCTCCTGCTCGGATCTGCAGCTACATATTTCACCGAGTAGATATCCAGGTCATTAAGCAACATTCTGACACCTCTGTTATTTACTACCCCAACCGGTTTCCCACCTCGTTTAATCAGACTTTACCAAAACCCGCTGACTCAGAGAGAAACCTTCTTTCTTTCTCTCCGCTCTGTTTATGTTTATCTCCTCAGCTCCATTCTCTCTCTCTCTCTCTCTCTGCTCTGCTTTGCTCTCTTTCTCTTTGCTTACTTACTCATATTTTCCAAAACGTCTATTTCACATGTGTCTGGGGTTCGGAAGGGGCTGAGCCACAGAAAAAAAAAAAATCACAAAAGAACAAATAAAGTGAAGTAAAGCAGAGCGTTTTTTTTTGTTTTTTTGTTCAGCCGACATGAAAGACTGCAGCTATCAAAGGCAGGGAGGTCTCGGCTACCCGGATGCCGCCGAGCGCAACTTACATTATCTCGCCGGTCAGGTGCTAAACGTGTAACTTTGTGATTTTGACGCGTTCTACCAAAGGAGCCATCGCAAACCCCCGCATCTCCTCATCCATCAGAGGGTGATATTTAAAACATCCAAAGTGGAGCGCAACCGTTTTTTTTTTTTTTTTGCCTTAGAAGTGGTTTACCTTCGATTTCCTCTGCTGGGAAAGGATCACTTGAGACAGGAGGGGGAGGCGGATTGAAGCGAATAAGATGTGGCTCAATACAAGTTATCTTTAATGGAAGGATCCTGGATGGAGGGATTCAAGGAAAAAAAAAATGAGGAAAAAAAAGCAGAGAGAGGGGGAAAAAACATGGATGTAAAGTGTTGACAGCTGTGTTTGGTGCGGTCAGACTCTGGGGTCAGGTACCGAGGAACACACACACAAACAAACGTTCAAACGGCGCACATATATTAGCCGTCCCCCTGCTAAATGGAAGCTGGATGTGATATTGTTCTTGTCACGACGGCCATCTGATGTCAATTTCGCACGGCGACGGGACCCGCCGCCGCACGCCGTCCGTCCCCGACACCGACGCAGATACAAAAGGTGTATTAAAGCGACGCACTCGTGTCTACTCTTTTCACCATCTCACCCCCCCCAGTGTCTCTGTCTACCCCTCCCTCCCATACAAACACACACACACACACACACTGGGATAAGTCATGAGGAAATGGATGCCCATGTTTTGTGGGACCACCTGTTCATCCTGGATACAAGTCTAAGAACCCAGTAAGGGTTAACCCTCTTTGTGGGAGGGAGCCAGGATTGTGTGTGTGTGTGTGTGTGTGTGTGCGCGGACAACTTCATACATACATGCATGTGTGTGTGTGTGTGTGTGTGTGTGTTTGAGGGGTTGGCACCGCCCCGTCTGAAACGTGCCCCATGAGTGGCAGACTGGCTCAGGCTGTCCGGCTGGGAGGGAACACAGCCCATTGCTGGACCACCTCCCCGGCAACACACACACACACACACACACACACACACACACACACACACAGACATACACCTAATCCTATGCACATTCCTTGGGGAGAATCTCTCCTCTCCATCACCCGGTCCAAACTACCTGCTTTCAAATAAAAAATAAAAAAGAATGAAAGAAAGACAAAAGGAAAAAAATGAATTTATTTATGATCTGGGCTTTGGAGAGTCAAATAGTTATATTAATATTTAAAATCAGTGATTGTGGACTAAAATTGGGATAATTATGTGATTAAATCAAGCTGTCTTTAAATATCAATCGAAATGTGTGTGTTTCTCATAAAAAATGTTTTAAAAAAAGTGCAAAAACCAGGGATTTCCACGTGCAAATGAAACGAACGTAGGTTTATATAAGCTGTTTGAGTTTGCCGAGACACACTTACACCGAGATCATACTTTGCTAAAACTGTTCTCACCCTCGACAATGTGGCCATGATGTGTAAAGACCACACACTCCCCGACACACACCGACCTGAAGACACACACAAACGCATCCGTACAAACCACTTTGAATCATGGCACCTCTCATCATTCTCATGCCCTCCCCCTCCTCCCCCCAACAAATAATCACCTCCTGGGAGGCAACGAGACGGAGGGGAGAAGAAGAAGAAGAAAAAAACAAAAAAAAAACAGCAATCTTGTCTTTCAAACGCAAAAGGGGAAAAAATATTTTAAGGGGCAATGAATTTCGTGGAGCTGAATAGGATGTTGGTACATGTTTTACTAAAGGAAATATAATGGCAGACTATTATTAGATCACATTAATCATGAGTGCGCCAAAGGCAGTGACAGCCGCGCTGAAAAGGATTGAAAACGCTGGTAATGGATATAAATTACCCATTGTGTGATAAAAGGATTTTTTCTTCACTAAGAAGGTAAAAAGGAATAAAAACACTGAGAGAGCCACTAAATGCCGTGTGTACATATTTGCATGTGTATATGCGTGCGAGCGTGTGAGTGTCCTGCCGCCCGCCCGCGCGTGTGTGTGTGTGTGTGTGTGTAGCATGTAATAATACAGGGTTATCAGTGCGGGATTAAAATTTTAAGGGAATCAGATAGTGACAGTGAGGCCTCGCATTAAAGGCACCGGCGACAGAAAAGAGGGAAGGATTAAAAACAGATTAAATTGGTTTGTAGTGACGGAGATGAAAGGAAGGAGGAAGAGAGAGCGAGGGGGGGGGGTGGGAAGGAGAGTGTGTTTTGACAGAGGTCTGTCGGGCTTTTGGCACGGTGATAATGAGTCACATCTCCCATGCACTGTTATTTATCGCCGACTTGGCTCACAAACAAAAGATCAATAATTTTGAGCAAATCTAATGTTGTCCTCGCCGCTAATGTGCTCGTCCATCACATCTGCCATCTCCACCAAGGAGATGGACTGATTCCCTGTTTATTTGGAGATCAAATGCAATTATATCACATGGCTCTAATAACAGAGGAAACCCCCCCCACCCCCACCCCCCACGTGAATACGTGTGGCGCCTTGGATCACGCCCATGCATATGTATATATAGATATATAGACAAGCACAAAGGTGTCACGTATGTGTAAATGATAATATATGTATCGAATGGGCGATGAGTTGCCGCGCCATTTTTCCGCATCAATCTTCATTTTCTCCTCAGACCTTGCCTTTGAAATATGAAGTGTGTCAACGGCCCGTCCCCCCGCAACACAGGAGGCACACAAACATCCGTCAAAGCAACACACCCGATGTTCGGCAGTTAGCCCTGCAGCACAGACAGATGAGAAGACAGCAGATACTTCACTGACAACTAGCCCTGGGTGAGACACTTTCCAGCCACCTGAACTCAATCAGGCCCCAGTGGAGGCAGCATTTGGGTATTTCATTTCATCTCCATCCCCTTATTCACTTGAGGTGCGTTTGATTTATCTCGCGCGCGCGAGCGTAAATCGCATGCTGAAATCTCGACGTCACACTCGTCGTGGTTATCTACATAGCAGCTGCTTGTCGTGGTTCTTCGCAACATGGCGGAGGGTCGTTCTGAGGCGGCACGGATACAAGGAGCATCAGATCTGATCAGGTTCAAGCTACTGTATCCACAGGCTGTATCTGATACCAGTGTGTTGGTGTCATTCCTACATCATACATCTTAATCGGTTTTGGTCCACCGTCATTTCGACTGACCAATCCTGCTGTTGTGATGTCATAGCTTTTTTGACTCGTGCTGATGATCATACCTAACCAGGACCAGGACAGTCACTCAGGAGACCGGGGCTTGGATCCCATTTGGAATATTATATTATTATTTTAAGTTCAGTTATTCTTTTTTCGTTTCTTTTTACTTTTCTGTACGTATTTGGTCAGGTTGAGGCAAAAAAAAACATATAAAATACTTGGCTACGTTTAGCCAACAAAAAACTTGGCTAGGTTTAGGCAACAAAATTACTTGGCTAAGTTAAGGCAACAAGAATAATTCTGAAATCTAACGTCACACTCATCGTGGTTTTCTACATAGCAGCTGCTTGTCGCGGTTCTTCGCAACATGGCGGAGCGTCGTTCTGAGCAAGCACGGATACAAGGAGCATCAGATCTGATCAGGTTCGAGCCGCTGTATCCACAGGCTGCATCTGATACCAGTGTGTTGGTGTCATTCCTACATCATACGTCTTAATCGGTTTTGGTCCACCGCCATTTCGACTGACCAATCCTGCTGTTGTGATGTCATGGCTTTTTTGACTCGTGCTGACGATCATACCTAACCAGGACCAGGACAATCATTTCATCTTTCATCATCTGCATTCACTCAGGAGACTGGGGCTTGGATCCCATTTGGAATATTATATTACTGTTTTAAGTTCAGATATTCTTTTTTCGTTTCTTTTTACTTTTCTGTACGTATTTGGTCAGGTTGAGGCAAAAAAAATATATATAAAATACTTGGCTACGTTTAGCCAACAAAAAACTTGGCTACGTTTAGCCAACAAAAAACTTGGCTAGGTTTAGGCAACAGAATTACTTGGCTAGGTTAAGGCAACAAGAATACTTGGTCAGGTTTAGGAAAACATGGTTTGGTTGGAAATATACCCTTCACAACATTAAGCACGTGTTTGAAATGATAACTTCTCCCATGTGCTTCTTTTCAGGTGTGTTTCAGCTATGGCATTACAAAAACCTGATTGGTCAGTTGAAATGATGGTCCAGGAGCAACAATAATTACGCACCAACACCAACACGGTGATA
The DNA here is from genome assembly GCA_039737535.1 of Lagodon rhomboides. Lineage (NCBI taxonomy): Eukaryota > Metazoa > Chordata > Actinopteri > Spariformes > Sparidae > Lagodon > Lagodon rhomboides. The sequence continues at coordinate 12,474,117 of CM077784.1, forward strand.
TCAGATTGTGTGTATCCACAGTCCACATGAAGTGAACCCACTCTCTCAGGTTTCTGATGTCTGTTGGCCGTGTGTAGAAATCATTTGGGACCCTCTCTATCATCCTTGGCACACCACAATCAAGACACCCCAGCGCTCTGACAGTAAAGCCAGTGGCAGGTGTAAGGCACTAAGCTCCTTCCCTTTCTCCCTGGGTGAGGTGTGAGGAGCAAAACAATGACAGACAAAGGTCACCTGGCCCACAACAACCCACCTGCCGAGGTGTCGACCTGCCGAACGCACCCCTGAGGCAAGGGGAAGAAAGGGAGGAAGGAGGAAGGACGGGAAGAGGGAGAAGATGAAAGAGTCGGCAAGCAAAGATTGAAGTAGCAATCAAGAGGATATCAAATATCATCCAAGAAAAATTGTGCGAGGACGATATCACGGGTAATCAGAAAGTCCTATTAGCTTTGGAACCTCTTCCAAAGTGACATCAGGAAGGTTTTTCCAGCGATTCCCAATTTCAACAAACCACGGAAGAGTGCTTCAAGTAACGCTTTGATTCATTCATCGTGTATTCATATCGGTTTTGATTCATCAGTCAATTTCTTCTACTCAATTAATAAATTACTTGTTTAGTCTATACAGTTTTGGGAAATAATAGTGGGTGCAAATTGAAATTCCCGCCCAAGGTGACTGATATTTCAATTGATTTTTGTTTTGTCATTTTTGTTTCTAAATGTTCTCATAGAACCACTTCGAATCATCCTCACGTTTCTAGTTGTGTCCGATCAACAAATGATTCATTTTTTGACAAATGACACAAACAATGAATCAGTTATCTCTGTAGACTATTCAGTTATTCCTTTAGCACTACAGCGCACACTGTAAGTGATGGTCCAATATTTGGTGTGTCTTTCATTTTCACAGGTTTTCAACAAGCTGTATCAAAAATCTGTTATTTGGAAAGAGCAAGAAAGGCAGCTCCCGGCGTATCAGGTCAGGACCTTGGCACGTGAAATAATAAAGCCTTGACATAAGGCAGAGAGCGGGGAGGCACACCACGACCCAGTGCAACCCAAGGCACCTCCTAACTGCACCTAATTCTCTCTCTCACTGTGCCTTTCTTCCCCACTGTTAACATACCCAGACACCTACCACCATGGCAGACTTCCTACTCGTTCCGAGCAGTGTCAGGGCACGGCTAAAGGTCAACATTCCTGGAAGCCGCGAAGACATTAACAACAATGCGGCATTTTATCTTACACTACACATTTTCAAACAACGTTCTTTTTAAAGCAATCAACGAAGAATTGGTGCGCGTCAAACAGGCAACCTTAACGGAAATAGTGTCAAGTGCTGTGTTTTTTTTCGAGGAGCAGACCACGAGGAAATCAAAGGAGGGGGGCGGTTATAAATAGCCCACAAATGCATGCAGGGATCGTCACCTAAGCTGTTTTTTCCTTCCCCCTGTTTAATTGACATCCGTATATCAGTGGTAAAAATGCAAATATACGGAGACAAACATGGTGTGAATGACACAGCTGCACACACTCATCAGTTCTCTGGAACAAGAGTGACACGGGTTTGCACAAACACACATAATAACAGGTCAACGTCTCTGATTCACCCAACGTCTCGTGAAAAAGATGCCGTAGTCGAGACACATATTACACACACGCTCGTTTTGATCTGTCTGTTGAAATATATTTGCACCTACAGAGGAAACACGTCAGAGCTGTAAAAGTTGGGTCTGTCTTAGCTGAATATGCAACAACTCACGAGTGAAGAACGCTGCCAAGCATCACTGTCATGACAACCTCCTATATTGTTGTAATCATTATTGCCACTGACAGCATCACTATCATCATCAACACCGTCATTAGTAATCATCAAGCCCATCGTAAGCCATATTTTAGCTTTTTTTTTTTTTTTACAATGAGTGTGACATGGGCAGTCGGTGGAGGGTGATGAAGCGGTGTTAGGATACGTTCACACCAAGACTGTCTGCGGCAGTTTAGTCGAGCTCAGGAGCACGAAGAACTTCGGTTCATCATTTGCATATAGTGGGAAGAGATGCACAACCAAAAAGCTTCCGAGTCCTTAAACACGCTGTAGTTGCAAGCACAGGTGCTGCAGAAGGTGCGATACGATGCAGGGCTTGTAACAACATCCAGTAATGATGTTTCAGGCTGGTGAAAATTTAAAAAATGAACTGGTAGGATGATAGATAAAGAAAAAACTCTTCCTCCAGTCAAGTCGCCAGGATAGAACGTTGGCGGGTAACATTTCTGCAAACTACAGTTTATTCAGTTTGGGTTCATTGTCTTGCCCAAGGACACTTCAACGTGCATACAAGGGGAACCGAACCAGCAACCTACCGATAACAAGACGCTTGCTTTACCCCTGAGCCACAGCCGCCCCATGTCATAGGCTATGTACCATATACACATGTACAAACTCATGTAAACATAGCTGTAGTTTGCTTGTACGTGTTTATTACCTGCACATGGCTGCCAAGCCCGTGACCGCAGTTCAAGTCTGTGTTTCAGTATTTGTAAGTGTGAAACTGTTGGATATTTTAAAGGCGACCTCGAGCAACTTCCATCCAGTTGTTGTCCAGTTGTGTTTGTCTACACCAAAACATGTCTTTTAAGCTAAAACATGATCTTTTTCTAACCCTAACCCAGGACTTTTTTCTGCCTAAACCTAACCAGACCACAAGTGTTGTGACAAGAGAAACAGTTAAAAGTCCAAAACAGGAAATGTTTCAACATATCCATGGTTTGCAGAAAATGTACACTGGCAACATTTTAGTCTGGTGGTTGGGTTGCCTATAGAGCTGCACTTGCTAACCGTTATCTCATCAACATAGTTCTGAATAAAGAAAAGGATCTGCAGATGTGTTGGCACCTTCACATTAGAGATGGCCAAAAGGTGCTCTAATGCAAATCTTGATCATTTCCGTTGTGGTCGACATAAACGGTGCGGTAAGTTTTGAAACAATTATCACTTTATCGTCTATGAAGAAAAGCAGAAAATGGAGAAAATCAACTCTTTTTTTTCCGCCTCGTCTCCCTCAGTAGCAGCATTTAGCAGAGAGGAAATCCTCTGACACATATAATCTACTTCAGACTGACATCAGCCAGTGTTGCTATCGATGCATCCCTATCTCAGTGAGCAGGCTGCGTACACGGAGCAGCCTGTGAGCCGGGCTCGACTGACACCACAACAGCAGCCTTTGGTTCCCAGCACCTAACGCTCCGCTTGCAGCCCGAATATCGCCTGTGGGATTTCACCGCACTAAAGAGTCATGTCAAAGACCTTGACAACGCGTGACGTCTCCCTCAGCCACTGCTGTCATGTTCCGTCTGCTTCTCACCCACTCCCCCTTTTTCTTCTCTCTCCGAGCCTCTCTTGACTCTGGTTTGAGCAGGAGACTTTCTCCCTGAGCATTTTAAGTTGTCATTTTTTTAAACACACATATCAAAGCCGGGAAGAAAAGGAGGGGGGGGGTGGGAGACAGATGTTTCTCTTATGCCTTTCTACTACAGTACAATGAAGCTTTGGAGAGGGGAAAAGAGAGAGGAGTGAAAAGACATTTGCAGAGATCTTTCTGCAATCCACATCCTTTCTTCTGACGACTGGCAATATATCATTTGTATTGATGCAATATTAAATTTCAATATCGCATGTCAAAAGGTACAAAATGATAGATCATAGCCTAACTAAATGAATTATTAAAGGGCTACGCCGTCTGCGCTATCGGCTTCTCTTACAATCAGCTGTGTCAGAAGAGTGCAGTTGGTGATACTGGCAGCATTTCAAAGCTTTGTCGTTTTTCTTTCCAGCCGCATCCCGGCTTTCTTAATCTAGCTTTCTGTCACTTATTAATGTTCCCAAGGAACTGAAAACCACAGATCTTTCCCTCCCAATAATCACAGGCTTAACTCAGGTCCTTTTATTTCTTCAGAAAAAGAAAAAAAAATCTTTAAAAAAAAAATATAAAAGAACAAAGTCATAATTAAATATTGAATATTGAACAAAAGAGATAAGGATAAGGAAATACGTCCGGCTCTGTTGGATGTGTTAAGAGCAGAGACGGAGGGAGAGCACGGCTATGGTCGAGGCAGTGACTCATTCTGTGCGATATGATTTATGTGCTCTTTATGTGCTCTGCGACCCTGTAAGTTTATCTCTATATTCCCTGTCTGATAGAGTGACTCCTCGCTTGTCTCAATGCATCACCAAAATAACACTGTGCGCTGGACGCCACGGCTGATCCTTATTTACAGCCCGAGTCAAAGGTCGCGCCGAGAACCCGAGAAAAGAGACGGGAACGGAAGAGAAACGACGTGAAAAAAAAAACGAGCCGAAGGGACGCTTTTTCCTTCATAAAGGAGTCGATTTAACAAGCATTCACTTTTTGCCACCAGCCTGAAAATGAATTATCCTAATTAAAATGGTGACTGTTCTTGAAATCGTGATTTCCGTCGTTACCCTGCCCCGTTTCCCAAAAGCATCTTAACGCTAAAATGAATGTAAAATCCGTCTTATGAACCATCTTAAGCTGCGGAGGTATTTCCCAAAAGCGACGTAACTGTAGATACTCTGAGACGTGATGGTAAGCGCTCCGAGGAGGCGAGGAGCGTCTGAAGCTCCAGCTCCTGCAAGATGAGTCAAGAACGTAAATGCTTTAATTTTTCATTGTTTCAGTTGACTTTATAAGTCCATACTTCTGACGTTCTTACGTGACGTTTGAAGTAAAATGAGTGCAAACGTTTGCATAAGGAAATATGAAAATACACATGTTCAACAATCTACTCGTAAAAAAAAAATAAATCTAAATTTCTAATGACAATTTTCTTATAATATCTTACAGGAAGTGCCACTGCCTTATTTCAGGTTTGTTATAAGCTCAGGACGAATTAATGCCGCAAGCAGCAGCTAGCTCGAGGTTACCTTCCTGATCGCTTTGTTTGCATACCGCACAACTCAAGTATGAATTATCTCTTGTGTCGTTTATAACATGTTTTTTTAAAAAAGATAGATCACAACCTAGCGTTATATATGTAAAGTCATTTTATAGTGTACCACAAACAAACCAAACAGTATCCCGGTGTACACCAGAATATGACTGACACTAGTTTATTAACAATTACATTAAAAACAACAAGGCGTCGTCAGGTTTGCTCGCTTATCTTTCGTTTTTACACTTCGGTGTATTCGGTGTCATCTTCAGCATCACGATAAGAAGCTGTTGGCAGCACCTGCACTCTTTTATTAAGACGTTTCACTGTCTTCACAACATCAATACGAGGAACGAGGGCCCTGCTCTCTTTTTGTTGGAGTTTATTGTGAAAAAAAGAATTTGACTCACAACATTTAGAGGCACAACAAGGTATTTTTTCCTTTAAATTTGATTGTTCTCTTTTGAATACAATCCTTGATTTGGGGATCTCAAAGAGTTTTACACAGAAAGCGGCGCGAGGTTGCATTTTCAAACAATGTATCGTTTATATATAGTTCATTTTGAAGTTTGTTCATTTAAAAAAATGAACTGGAAATAAGAGGACACTTTTACTATTTACTCCTCACCCAAACTGTTTGTTATATGCATGTTATGTAGAGGGCAGCGAGCATTGACACCTGCTGAGTGCCATTCTTTTCAAAACTTTTCAATATCAAAAGGAGATTTAAAATGATTTGGAAGAAGGAGCCTACATAACTTTCTCAACCGCCCATGTTACTGAACAATGGTGAGTGTTTTAACATAACATAAAAGTACATCACAAAGTCGGCGAGCAAAAACCCAGTGATGCCAGTCACACCGTTAGATTTACATGAAGTACGTTAATATTAGCTCGGATTAGCGGCCGTCAGGCGCTCGTCACACCAGACCAAGTAAGGATATCGCTGCAGCGTTGATACGGGCGAGGGTTCAATTTAGTTCTTGAGGGAACAGTTCAACATTTTTTGAGAAATAAGATTATTTGCTTTCTTGGCGAGCGTTAGATTAGATGATTGATACCACTCTCGATGCCTGTACGCTAAATATAACACTGGAGCCAGTGGATGGTTGGACTTTTGCTGAACACTTAGATTCAGATCGGTCCAACAGCCACGTACATCGCAACAAGATTGGACCTGTATTGCTGAACGTATATATCGCAGGACACCGACACAGCTCCAAGAGTCGGCTTCTGTCAGAATCTCAAGGAAATTGAATCGAACGCAACTGGATTTGGTTTTTGTCTTGAAGACGTTTCACCTCTCATCCAAGAGGCTTCATCAAGAAGCCTGAAGCCTCTTGGATGAGAGGTGAACGTCTTAGCAAACCAATGCTGATTCAATTTCTTGAGATAACTATGACCTGGATGAATGAGAATATTCACAGACTTTCTGTCAGAAGTGACTCGATTGAAGCCTGAAGTACACACAGAGCAGAAGGGCCCGACTATATTCTTATTTCTGTGTGCTTGTGTCCTGTGCGAGTGTTAATTCTCCCGTGAATGTCTCGTGTCCTGGATCCCTGACCCCCCCCCCTCCGAGGTTATAATTGCAGGGTCCAGATTGCCGGGGCTGGTTCGGGCCTGGTGACCCCCGTGAGAAGTCACAGCCTCCATTTAGCTTCCAGATCCCATGCAAGCGAACACAGGGCCCCCGTGTTAGCGTGCTAGCACTGGCTGGCAAAAATTCAATTTTCATCCCCCTTTTGTATCCGAGCCTGCTGTCTTGCCCTAACGATGCTCCCCCCCAGCTCCCTCCCCCCCCACACTCCCCTTCTCTAGCCTTCTCCCTTCAACAACAGAACACAGTGGAGTCGTTAGGACCCTCTCTTCATTACTTCAAAAAACCAATCATTAGACACCAGAGTATATACGTAATTAGAAAATCACTTCCTTTGCAATCCCGGCTAAGTAGTTTACATACTGTAATTACAGGGACAAAATCAATTTTTAATCATTTCACTGATTGGGCTCATCAGCTCAGTAGGAACATTGTATCCTGCTTGTTGTGCGAAAGCAACATCTGGGCTAAAACAATTACCCTTTTGTGTTCCAGAGCGGCTCTGAAAATGCCTTGCTGTCACTTCCCCATGTCGTGGACGCTCTCTTTCTATCTCTATCCGTCTCCAGACGCCTTTTTCCCCCCGTTCGCCTCGGTCTGTTCCGTCTTTTCTGCTCTTTTTTCCCTTTCTTTTTTCTCTCCCTTCCCCTCCCTCTCTTCTTCTTCTTCTTCTCTCCCTTTCTCTCTCTCACTCCCTGCCCTTGACTTGGACATGAAGGATCACATTTAAAGCTTTATAAATCAATACGCTATAATAAGCTGCTCTTGACAGAGAGGGAGAGAAAGGAGGGGGGGGGGTAAAAAAAAAACAACATATTGCTTTTTTAACACCTCTTGTGTGTTTGTTTTTTCTTCAAGCCCCTGTTGTTGTTGTCATCAATGTGTTTTTTTTTTTTTTTTTTGCATTGTTGCCTTTTTAGAAAACAGATTGAGTTTGGCCCCGCAGAAATATCACCTTATTACCATGTTTGTCTGTACGGCGCGTGAGAAGGGGAGAAAATATGACAATGTTGATAACAGTTTCAAAACCCGACATGTAAAGGCAGACGACGTCTCCTCGTCGAGGTGAGACATAAATACATAACCCAACTTCAGACTGCGTCTTCCCCTCCCGGTATGTTTCACCCTTCACCGGCTAATAAAATGCTTTGTATTCTTGTCTGAGAGAGGCCCGATCGATCCACATTAGTCTGAACTCCCTCTCTTTCACTTTGAAAACTCAGGAAATCAGATTTCAGAGGGGGGAGAAAGGGAAAAAAAAATCGGTTAATGCATTGATCACTTTGGCTGTATGCAAATCACATTTGCCTCTATTTTTTTGCTGATCAATAGCATTAATTAACGGCTTCGTTTTAACGGCACCCCACAATCCCGTTAGACACCACTGTCGACCTCAGAAATCATTCCTCCGCCGCCCCACCACCACCACCACCACCCCTCCTTCAGTAGCCATGGAAATGAACGGCGCGTGGCAGGGGCCATAAATCAGGAAATCCAATTTGACCATGAGCTCCAGTACTAACAGTAAAACAGGAGCGCTAACACAGCACACAGGTAGGTCATCCCACATCGGGCGTGATATTATTTATGAAAAGAAAGTTTACATGGGTTTTTTTTTTCAACCTTTTCAAAATAATTTGGTTTGTTCCTCTAACAGTTTTACACATGAAATTCAAATTCAATTGGGTTTGCTGAGTCCAGTGTAGAGTGTTACAAAGCCTGGTGTGTTGCAACTTTGGCATTAGTTAGAGTTTTAATTATAAATGTTGGGTTGTGACAACTGTACTTTGGGTCAGGCACAAACACCGCTCGCTCAGGGTTCGTGAAAAGATCATGTTTTGGCTTAAAATACCTGTTTCGGTTGCCACAAACACAACTGGAGATCGTCCCGGGGCCTCCCTTTAAAAATAACCACTGGGTTCACACTTTCTTATATCTGTTCTTTCGCTTTCTTATCGCCTATAAATCCACCACCATCCACTCCACCTCCACGTGATATGACAGTCAGGTCAGAAGCACATACTGTGAACATGATATGAGGCTTTTTGTACAAATCTCAATATGGTTCACACCGGCATGTGGATGGATCAGTGGTATGCAGTAACATTAACTGCTGACATCTGTAAGTGGCTCTGCCGGACCTTTTCGAACTATTAAAAAATGTACTTTTTTTAGTCCTATGGAATATTTTGAGAAACTAAGTTTGGTTTGATGATTTTTCTCAGCGGACATCATCGTTTTAACTTGCACCAGCCGATAGCAAACTACCGTCTAACATAATGAGTGTGTGTGGGGATGGTGATGGTGATGGCGCGGGCGGTGGGGGTTGCCGGTGCTAACCAGCCTAGCTGCCGCTGCCAGGGATGCTAGTGTGTGGGATTAATAATGGACGCTTTTTGAAATTATTATTATTCCCAAAATGCTCTTTTGTGATTTGCTTTGAAGGCCGTGCATGTGTGTGGGTGAGTGGGTAAGGGGGGGAGGGGGGGGTGTTAAGTGAGTAGGGGTGAGGTGGTTGGTGAGGGGGGGGGTTCGAGGGGGGGCTTGCTTGCTCATTTGGAGAGCTTTTCCAATTATACAATTAGTCAGGAATGTAGGCCAGCGGCCTCGGTGCTCCTCCTGCTCCCCGACCCTGGATAGCGAGTGCCCTCGTCTCACTTTGTATTTATCTCTTTCTCTTTCTCGCTTGTCAAGAAATACATAGAAATACATAATTAGACATAGAGTTGGAAAAAAAAAACGGGAGTAATATGCAAATGCAGGCATGAAGCGAAAGTGGCACCAGCCTCACAGTCCAGGAGGTGGATGAAGCAGCCGGCGTCCCAGAGGAGCGAAGCTAACGAGCGCTGACCTTCTTTGTGAATTGGGTTGCGTGTGAACGACCATGGCAGCGCACCGTGGCGTTAATAGATAAAGTCATGGGGTTTGGGCTCTCTGGTTAAATACTGTTTGTTGCATTGAAGGGGCTTCTTTTTTTTGTAAACCCCACCACCACCACCACCACCAGCACCACCACCAACTCCCACCATGCCCCAAACCCAACCACTTTGGGAAGATGAGCGTGCGATAGCCGGGTTTGGGATTGAACACACACACACGAGGCTAACTACTTTTGATTCCTTTTCTTTTCTGGGATGGAGTGATATTATAAATTGATTTATGATGAAGGACAAATTGTTTTATAATTTGGCCCTTTTCTGATTGTCCCCTCACTCTCGCCCGCCTGCCTGCCTGCGACCGAGTGTGTGTTGCTGCGCCGGGTTTAATACGAAGCAACAACAACAGCCAAATGCCATCTGTTGGCATGCGGATTTTCTGTAATCTCTCTTTACTGATTACAACAATGACTACACGAACCTCTTAAATAATTATCCCACAATGTAAAAAAAAAAAAAAAAAAAAAATAGAAATAAAAAAAAAAGCTAAATAATTATAATCATTAACTCCCACCAAGTCTGCCACTCCTCCGGCAAATGAAGGCTGTCAGGGAGAGAGACAGAGATAAAGAGAGACACGGAGCGAGAGAGAGAGAGAGAGTTTTTTTCTTCTTCTGCTGCGATGCCAATCATGTCTTATTTATACCAGCGGGGTAGAGTAGCACACAACAGTGACAATCTTAACCAACAACACTGAAGAGGAAACTGTGGGAAAATTGACCCCTGTCCACCCACCACCCCTGCACCTTATGTTGTTCTTTTTACGTCTCCTCGGAGAAGAAAAAAAGACAAAAAACAGCCCACGACGGAGTGTAAGTTACAATCTGTAGTTTGTTTGAAACCACGCTGATATTTCCAGCAGTGTAATTGATGTCAGGTTTTGGTGTGTGAAAAAAAAAAAAGAAAGAAAGAAAGAAATACGTCTGCCTCGACCAGATTTGGTTCAAAATTTCAAAGTGACACTGGAGGAAATCAATTCGAGTGGAACGGTCCAAGAGAAGTAGCAGCCAGAGAGAAAGCTGCGTTTGAGTGGAAGCAGCGATCATGAAAAACACCACCACCCCGTTCTCCACCGATTAGCTGACTACCGACCTGTACTAATATAGGGACATGAACGCAAGGAGCAAAAAGGTCTGCACCCTTTTCACTTATGGGGGCATTACAAGGCAATCTGGGAAATGTAGGAAATCACCACAGCGAATTAGAAGCCAGGCTGTGGCCATGTGGGTACACCGGAATAGTATTTTACACTTTATCATTCAAAGCCCAAACAACAAAAACATTATTTAAAGGTGCACTATGTAGTTTTGGGGAACACATTTTAATTAGAAGAAAATACTTTTTATGCCTTAACAAACCAAGAACACAAACTCTCCAGTCACTTTTCATGACTGAGTAAACCGAATGAACAAAGTGACCTTAAAGGACAGCACATGTTTATGTGGCGGGCCCCGCCACCTTTCACACTTCAAGCAGTGTTTTGTTTTGGTGACCTTATTTTCCTCTGAGAACAATAACCAGCTGCTTATATAAGTAAAAGTCGTGATAACACAATATATAAAGACTCTGTTACAAGTCGAAGGCCGGAATTCTGAATTTTGAAATAGTTATTTTCCAAAATCTACATTCTACATCTACATTACGCAGCAGAATGACCCCTGTCAGTGTTATCTGACATTATATTAATTCATTTATTATTGTTGCTGATCCTTTAGGGTGTGAGCAACAATTTCTGAGATCATATAGTAATATTCAAAGTAACTAACAACTATAGCTGTAACCTAAATTAAAAGTGAAATTAAACTATGTAGCATAGAATGGCAATATCGAGGTAAATCACAGCTACAGTCATTTATCAGCTGTATTTAGACTTGACTTCAGACCACTGCTACAGACACACATCCAGTGGAAGCAACAGCCGGTTCCCTTTAATTCAGCAGCGGCTTGGTCGTGTGTGTGTGTGTGTGTGTGTGTCTGTAAATGCTCATCCGTGTGTGTATGTGCGAGCAGGTCTGTTTATGAATCCCTTACTATAGAAGTCATCTGCCTGTGTGTGCGTGCGTGCGTGTGTGTGTGTGCTTGCGCGTGTGTGTGTGCGCACTCGTTCGTACGTATGCATCTGCGAGCTTGTGTGTGACCACTTCGTGTGAGAAATGGTGTGAGAATGCATCAAGGGGAGCATGTGTTAGCTCTGCTTCCAATATGAGGGAAATCTGTGGCACATACCTCCGATATGACACAAGCCAAGACGACATGACTCACCCCATGCTATATTTGATTAATAAAACTACAGCCGGCGAAATGTGTTTCAAAACAACAGACCCATTTCCAAGGCATGGCTTGTCTGGAGACGTGTAGAATCGCATTAGCGTTATTAAGGTAAGGAGACAAAATATGTGTGTGTGTGCGGAGCGCGAAACCAGATATGATCCGAAATGACATCATCTGAATGTTGCATTGGCAGTTAAATATGTATTCATTTTTTTTTTTTTCGTCGCAGTGAGGCACATGTGGATGCCGGCTGATCACTCAGACAGGCCATTGTCTCGGCTCGTCCTGCGGAGGACAGCTGCCACATACAGTGTGTTTATTCCCCGCCGCTCCGAATCCTTTAATAAATGTTATAACATGCATTTTCCAGCTTCGAGAGAAAAGGTTTCCATTGATTAGCACTTTGCGAGCAATCAATTTTTACAAACCCGCTTGACCCCCTCATCTCGTTCTGTGTTTCTCAGGAAGCCGACCCTCAGGACGACGACGGTTTATGAATTAAAACGGCGTAGAGAAGTGAAAGGCGTAAGAGGAGATATTGGAGAGAGGAAGACGAGATGTGCGTGAGCAAAGACTGATGTAAGATACCTCAGGAAGTCCAATTCCTGTTTGCACGAGCACCGTGACAACGGTGATGATGATGATGATGACGCTGGTGCTGATGGTGATGGCGATGATAACGCGCTGATTACAGACAACCAGGCGGTTGAAGCATCCTAACCCCACAAAGCAGACGTATCCCTCACTTGTACTTGTCACATGATCTCCCATCGCTCACCGACACACACGCGTACAGTACACACACCGTAACAGCCCATCACGGTGAGAGATGGGGTGGCCACGCTCCTCCAGCTCCGGGAATAATGGCTCGCACCTGTTTACCATGTCACCTCTGTTTGCTAATTGTCTCCTTGAGCTACATCGAGAGGAATTGACGGTGTTGTGGCTTTTCGACAGGCGGGTGGGTGTGTGCGTGCAGGGGTGGCGGGATGGTTGCCCGTTGGTATCCTTAGTCGATACGTGTTGAAACGACTGGCACCGCGTCTCAGAAGTGAGAAAACAAGAGCTCGAGTGTTTACTACTGTTTTTTTTATGACACACCTGCCAATATTTTTTAATCACACGGGTGAAAAGGAGTTTTACTATTTCATTCTGTTGGTTTATAATGAAACAACATACATATGTCATGTGTTGTTGGCTGGGTCAGCTTGTTTCTTTATGAATTGCCATATCATGGAAAAAAAATATTAAAGGTTTTGATGTCTTATCTTGCACTCAAGGTGGCATATATTCATTTCATCGCGCAATAGAAGCATGTCTCTACGATTATTCTAAAATCAGACCTGTTATGACTTATGCTTGCTCGTTGTCTCAACTGGACTTGAGATGATAGGACTGTCTTTAGCCTAGCAACGACTGGGGCGCAGAGAGAAACAGCTGGTCTGTTTCCGCATCATATTTTAGACCCGTAGAAACAAGAAACTGGACATTTACTTTACCTTCAATATTTACTGAAAAAACAACAGCTGGGTCTGGTAAGGCCGACATTATCTCATGAATTAGGATTTTACAATATCATATTGTGTTAAGTGTCATAAATTACAGTTCAGAGTAGAATTCTGAAGAATATCCAGGTGGCTCCGTAGAGCAACGAAGCCTCAACAAGACAATTTTACCCAATACAGAATGTATATTTTAAAGTCATCACCTCAATCCAGACATCCGATATTTGGAGCAAGTAGCTCGTGAAAATAAGGTTGTAAAAGTCCACAGCTGTTCGATACATTTAATCAACATCTCAGATCTTCAGCTGCTCATCTCATTTCCAGGTTGTAGCTACCGGCTGTGAACATTAATTAGGCTGCCGCTGAAAACGTCAGTGACGACTTTTCAGCTGACACGAGGTGATCTCCGGTCTCTGCTGAATGTTTGGGTTTCATCGTAGTATAAAAGTAGTTAAACTGAATCTTCGATGCAGGATTCAAACATGAGCCACGATGAAATGTAGGCATTTTACATTTCCAGCAAACCATGGATACATCCAAATTTGCGTGTAACATAATAACATTTCTACCATACTCGTCATGTGGCGTTACAGTCAGGTGAGACAGAGACTGAAAAATTTTGACATTTGTGTCCAATGGATATTTTGACCAAGACATCGGAAAACGTTCCAGCTGTGTTTGTGGCGTTGAAGTCGATGCTTTATACAAAAAAGTTGGGACAGTTCCCAGCTGCGTTTGTAGCAACAGAACCAGGTATGTTCACACAGGATGTTTTCTGAACCATACGACCAAGGAGATGTTACGTTTCAACACGTCAAATGTAACGTTTCATTATATCTGTGGGAACATAGGACCCTTTTTCAAAAAAGGGTCCTATGTTGCCCACAGACAGATTTTTCATAGGACCCTTTTTTTGAAAAAGGGTCCTATGTTCCCCTATTTCCACCATTACTGAAAAATTCCATGGCAAATAGGCCTATGTAGGCCTATGTGCTAACCCTAACCCTGGACCCTTTTTCAGAAAAAGGGTCCTATGCTCCCCGGCATGTATTGCTACAGGGGAAACATAGGTCCCTTTTTGGGAAAAACGGGGAAAAAACGGGGACCTTTTTTCTAAAAAAGGGAACATAGGGATGACCCCATATCGGTCATTTGCAGAAATGTACAATGCCAACATTTATTCTAACACTTGCAATGTTCATGCGTTATGTGATGGAAGCCTCGAGGGTTTATTACTGGCTGGGTGTCCGTTCATTTTAATCCGTCTGGAAGGAAAAAAGGTGGCGTCGATGGTGAATAACTAACTCTCTTCTGTAACTTTGTGAAACTCCAGAGCGAGCCGCTGACCCGCCGACAGACGCCGTGAGGGCCAGCTCCCACACGTGAACTTCTAAGCGAGAAGCACGGCGCCGCTTAACAACGGCGCGCTCAATCGACTTTCCCCCGGATAAACAAAGATTTAAATGAAAACAAAAGATGCGGGCGCGTAAGTGTGACAGACACCTTTAATATCCTCCCCTTTCCCCGTGATCAATCGGTGTGATCGTACCTGTGTGACTGCCGCCGCTCGAACGAATGCCGGATGTCAGGAAGAGTGCCGACAGCTCCACAGAAGGCAGGACGACAAGAGCCTGTAAACAAAGCACACACACCAGGAAATTCACAGTTACCCACATTTGAAGCTTGACAAGTTTGCCACACAAGACGGAAGAGAAATACCCATTAAAATATTGTGAGCTGATCCCCTACCCCCCCTCGAAACCCCCAACATCTTTATTCTTCCTCAGGACTTCCTGTGAGGACGTGATGTCATTCACACATCCCGGAGTAATCTAACAAATATATGAACTGTAATTGCTTGTGCGTATCAATCTCAAACCTTTTTTTTTCATTTTCTTATTATTATTACTTTATAATTTGACACTATAATATCCAGATCAAGGCGAGGGGAATCACACCGGGACGCGTACGGAGAATGCCAAGGTTTATCAATTGAGTGTTAAAATGCAGTGTTCGGGGAAAAAAAAAAAGCTCAGAAAGCTTTGTTCTCATGAGCAGAAAAACTGTTCGAGGAGCCTACGCAGCACAGCACAGGATGTTATCTGCTCCAGCCTCGAAGCCAGGCCGCTTAACACCAGAAAAATAATCAAGCCAACACAAAGTATGTGCAGTACGACACCGCCACTCCCCTTCAGACGAGCACGGAACACGGCGTTTGAGCCGAAGCTTCACAGAGAGATGTAAAGAAGAACTGACAGCTGCCGGGCTTTGACTTTAAATATGAGTTTTTTCAAAATGACAAAAGATAAACCCCCTTCAAAAAGTTTTTAAGCTTGATTAACGTGGAAGAAGTTTTTTTTTTTTCTTTGTTGAAGAAGCTAATTGATTTGATTTACATTCCATCTTCTGTGACATTTCGAATGTTTGCTTCGATCCGTCGACGTTCGCTTGGGCGGTGAATCCGCAAGATCTCGCTTACGCGTATTTACTTTCAATCTTTAGCGATGCACGTTCAGCGCGGTGTTGTTTCTGCTCTCTGATCAACTGTCAGTCACGGTGACAGCGATGCGGTGCAGCGGGGACGATGTATTTTTTTAGGCTACCCCGGAAGTTAGCATCGTCCCGGTTCCCTCGACGGAAAAAGCTGCTCTATAGGTGGCGCTCTTTTCCGCGCGTCTTCCCTAAAGTCCGCACATTATCACTTAAAATCTTGATCGGCAATCGACTAAATTCTCATGACTGCTCTGGATGTGGAGCGGCAGTCAGGCACGGAGAAGCTGGCTAAGTCTGCAGCAGAGAGGGGGGAGGTGGTGGAGGAGGGAGGGAGGAACACAGATGTGGAGGGTCTGCAGGAGGGCCACCCAGACCTACCCACCACTACTGTTTCAATGGAGCGTTAAGAGTAAAACTCACACTCGCATGCGGGGAGAACACACACACACACACACACACGCGCGCGCTCACTCACAAAGCCACGACATCGCCTTAAGTCACAATCTAAATTGGCTCCCAAGGGCATACCGACTACCTTGTTCACCAAAGGCATTGTGTATGTTTTCTGAGTGCTTAGCATATGCTGCCGTAACCTGAGATCTCTCCCTCTCTCTCCCTCTCTCTCTCTCTCTCTCTGTGTCTCCCTTGCATTCGCCACACACACATGTACACAAACACACACAAACGTCGCAAGAAGTTGCTCCGTGTTTTTTTCTCCTCCCTTTACGTATTTCCCACCAGGCCCTTAATTAAATTCAAAATAGTTCACATCTACCTATTAAACCGCGTTGCACCAACCGCCCACCAGACGAACCTTGAAAGAGACACAAATACAGGCAAGGCAGGGTGACGGGGTGGAGGGGTGGAGGAGGAGGGGGGAACAAAGAGACAGGTCGTCTTTTATAAGGAGAGAAAGTAGCAGGAAACTATAAGGAACTCCTCTCGGATCACACGCGACGAGGGGCGTCACGTCGGCTCTTTACGCCGCCATATGATATCGCGGCGCCGATGTATGAAAGGTAAACACGCTGATTTCCTCTTGTCATGTCGGGCTGGCGCGAACACGACGGTACAGTGTGATTGATGAGGCGTCCGTCCGTCAATCAGACAGCTCAGAATCCATCAGGTTGATTTCCCGGACGCTGTGCGGAGGCTGCTCGAAAAGTCCCCCAAAAAATAGCATCTAATTCTACTTTATTGCTGTTTTTCCGTGATCAAAACTGAATATGGCGTCAGAAAAACAGCCCGCAAACAGTTAAAGGCGGACGTATGGAGCGTCTACTGTTCCGCCGGAGTGAAATACCTTGTAAAAGCTACTGACACTTGATTGAATCTGCTCCATCGATGATTTGATATCAGAACCCACCGCAGAGTAATGGGAAAAGCTAACATTTTAAGACAGTCTAACCTTTCCTGTGTTTACCTTATTAAAGAGTGTGTGCCTTAACTGCTCGCGCAATACACATAAGGGGGGGAAAACAATGTGTAGAAAGCCGGCAGTGTTTAAGCAGGCGAACAGTAAAGTAATAGGCAAGAGCAGTGAAGTGTTGATTCTACAAAAGATGCAGGGGGAAAATTGCACCTTAGCGCGCGCACACACACATATACGAGCAAGCACACGTATACACACATAAACACACACACACACACACACGTTCCCCTACCCCTCCTCAATATACTCCCACAGCACGGCCGGCTGCCTGGCAGCCGAAGTTAACATTTTCAGAGAAAATATTCTTTGCCTCCAATAGTCCGATGTAATTCATTTTCCATCTCTGTTCATTAATCATTGTTAAAATTAGTGATCCATTTCTTCCACTCTGCCATCTGCACTCAGCTTCCTAACAAACATGACACCTCAGCGCATAATAAAAGCTGACAGCTACGAGGAGGCCTTTCCAAGCAGCTCTCTGCATATGTGCACCTCCATGACTTGATGCCGTTGTCAGACAAAAGTAGGCTATTTAGACCGCTGGCTGGAGGGAGAGAGCCGCGTATTAGCACACACATGTGTGTACACGGTACGTATACGGGCACACGTGCGTGTACGTTGACGTGCATGTAAACACTCAGCCTGTGTGCGGCTCCAGTGTGTCAAAGATGCAAAGAAGAAGTGCATCGAAGAGGCAAAAAGAAAAATAATTCTCGAACCACTAACCTCAGAAACTTGAAGTTACATGTGCACACTTTGCACACACACATACACAAAACAACAGATGTTCCTAACCTTGAATGGAATGCGCTAAAGTCCCGATAAGGAGAAATCTCCCCCTGTATTTCTCAGCAAAAGGGGGGTAAAGTGAGGAGAAAAAAATGAGCAAAGGGGGAAACATAAAAGATATGAGCAATCATGAAGAACCGAGAGAGCGAAAGAAACAGAGAGGAGCCTTTTAAAAGTGTCCTGTTTAAGCCCGACACGGTTTTTCGCTTTAACTTGGGCCGCGGCGGCGTTGTACTTTTCCATTTGCGTTTGCTTCCAGCAGCTGTGGCGTTTGTTGTGATGCTTTCTATCGGCTCAGCTACACCCTGATTTTAACTCGGTCGAGCCGAGAGCTAATTCAGCTAAGTGTGGGACAGTGAAGAAAGGAGAGACTTCCCCTCCTCGGGTCACCCGGGCCTCGTAAACACCCCTCTGATCCACATAAAAATACCTTGATGGAAGGCTATCGACTCCCCGTACGGCCCCTCTGCAGACGCCCAGCAACATGTAGATTCAGGTGTGTAAAAGGTAGCAGGTTTAACACAGCGCGTTCCATTCAGTATTCCGGCGCATTTATTGCTCACGCACTCTTAGTTTAATCAAGCAGAAAGCGAGGAAGCACTCTGATATCTGCGAGTTTAGCCGCATTTCTGGGTTAAGGAAGTGAAGCAGACAGGTAACAGAGCCGGGCGGCGAGGGAAAACCTTCTTACACTTTACACTCCGCCATTACTTATTCACCACCGAATGTGTTATTCATCGCATCATTTCTATTATCACGGCACAACTTTTTCCCCGCAAACAAGTGTAAAATCATAAAAAATATATCGAGAAAAATCATTCAAAAATTCAGCGAGGAACCCGTCTGAATGCCACCCAGGCTTCCTTCCCTCCGCCTCGCCTCTTTTGTGCTCGCTCACTCACACACGCACAGCTTACTCACGGTACCTTCCCCTAGTCTCTTGTTAACACCCCCCCCAATGCACACAATACACACACTCAGACACACACACACACACACACGCACACGGTCAGGATCCCTCCCTGGCGAGGTGTGTGTGTCTCTGCCTGAGGCACAGCACATTAATCTATATAATGCCCTCAAAGAGAAGGCTTTTTCACACCGCTAACTGCCAAGGACTACGAGGGGCAGCGGCTGAGCCATGATTCAGCTGTTAGCCCAACTGGCGTCCCCGGCGCACACACACACACACACACTCCCACCACCGCCACCACCACCCACCCCCCAACACACACACAATATGTTAGCGAGGATACACACATACACCCTTCACTGGCAAAAAAAAAAGACAGCAGACACCTTTGTGAGCTCGCGGGGCTGCTCATCCAACCTCGGTATGGTTTTGTTAAAATGTGGAAAAACTTGCGGAAGAGCCTTTAACACCCGATGAGATCGAAATCACAGTTTTACACATTTTAGACTATATGTTATTACATTACTAAAGTTCTTGTAGAGGTGCGTGTGTGTGGTTGTGTGTTTAGCTTTTTGGCAAAATTAGAAAAAACTTGCTTCTGTTCGTCCCCAGGTGACGACGATTGAAAAAATGTGAACCCAGGCCTGGTCAGCGCTGATCTACCGTGGTTTGTGCGAGTTAAAGCTCCATGAGCTGGATTATACGTATAAAAGTTTACGCACGCAAAGGTCAAAGGCAGTCCCACGTTGACCCGACGGGTGAAATCCAGGAAGCGACCGAACGAATAAACACAGACTAAGTTGCTCTCTCTGCACCGTCGGCGGACACCACAGAAGAAGACAGTTCACTGATGCTACCTCGCAGGATTCCTGCTCTTCACCGTCCTCACATTTCAGCCTGTAACCCCTTTCGCCAAGCGTGCGAAGTCGGCCCGGCGCAGATTTAATATTCATTTGTTGCGAGGAGAGGGCCGCGAAAAAACAGACAGCTCCGAGCGGTGATTGGAGGGCCGGCGCTCAGAGACAGACGGCGAGCAGAAGAGCAGCTAAATCATCTTGACATTCACCAAGAAGTAGCCACACAGAAAGCCACTGCTGCTGTTAGTTCTCCCATCGACTAATTTGGTTCTACTTAACCCCTAAACACCCCCGTGCGTGCACACACACACACACGCGGGAGTGGACACAAGGCAAACAGAGGCTGACGCACACACACACACACACATGCACGAGAACACACACGGCTCGCAGTGACATATTTAATTCCAGGTTCTCAGCACATCTGAATTACAGCAGGCTGATGAGGGAGAGAGGGCCAGGCCCCTCCGGACTGATTAGCATCATTTAAGAAAGTCTTCCTTTTTTTTCCGCCCGCCTCGGCGACCTCTCTCTCTCTCTCTCGCTCTCTCCCCGCCACTCGCCCGGTTGACCCACCCACCTCCCGGCCTACAATATGGGTGGCATCCCCCGCCAGCACGAGTCAATACGAAGCGCGCTCATTTACATCCGACACAGGAGAGCGACTCGAGTGCCCGTGCCTCCTAACTCGGCTTGTTAGCTTTAGATCCCGTTCTCTAAAAGTGTGGACAGAAGGACATAACGAACACATATACGTCAGGGCGCCATATGATGCCGTTTTTTTTTTTTTTTTGCGCCGCGTGTAAAGTAAATAAGACAGAGCCTGTTTTATTTGCGCATATTTCCCCCCGTCTAAATTATATAAGCCTTGCACATGGCTTAAAATTTTGTAAAGCTTTTCTCAAAATCCTACTTATGGTTGCCATTCTGTGCCAAAAAGTTCATCTGGCCTGTAAATTTAAGCATGGATTACAAATATTCAAATCATGAGCTTACTGTTCAAATAAACATTTCCAACAGGGAGGGGAAAAGTTGCAAGGCATACACTTTCAGCATAATTCCTCCTCTGGCACCTCCCCTCCCCTCGCTCCTAATAAAACAACCACACACACACACACACACAAAAAAAAGAAAAGGTGGGGAGGGGGCAGAAAACAAAAGACAGAGTTAAAAGTTTGGCTTCTTCATTTACCGTGCGGCTGGATAAACAGTGTTGATGAAATATGTAATTAATGTAATTGTAACCACCTATGCAATTACAGTCAGCCGGGTGGGCTCGGCTGCGGCCCCGGTACACCCTGCCATAGGACAATAGGGCACCTTATTACAGTTTTAAAAGGGGGAGGGAGGGAGGGAGGGAGACGGGGGTTGAAAAAAAAAAAAAAAAAAACGGGGGAGGCTTAAGCTGGTCAGCTGCTCACCACATGGTAGAAATAATAAGGACTGAAGTCACAATCATTTCAGCTTTGGTTTAGCCTCACTGATCACTGTACTTTATACCGGACAATACAAACACCTGACACACGGCCGGGCCACGCCGCCCGCCATATACATGTTAAACCACTGAACACAGTGTGAGTACAGTGTGTGAGACTGATCTGCACGGCTGGAGGTACTTTTTATTAAGTTAAAGTAGCAGAACTTTGTAGTAAACATACACAACTACAAGTAAAAGTCCTGCATTCAAAAGGTCAGTTAAAGTATTTAAGTATGAAGTACTCAAAGCTGAAAAAAGTGCCCTCGTGAATATATTATATCATCACATTATTATTGCTAATGCATTAATGTGATGATACTTTATCACTTTAGCACTTTATTGTTTTAGTCGGTCAAGGGGAGGAACTACTTTATATACTGTAACACACTGCCATGATGCATTCTCTTTAGTGAACTGATGACACTTTAATATACAATCGTAATTTCATCACTAACCTGTGAAAACCACGCATCTCCAAAATTGTCAACTCTTCATGAAGCTTGTAAAACAGGCCTTTTTTTCCACCATGTTTCGGATAATTAAGTTTTTCTTTTTTTTATTTATTCAACTGAAGAAGAGGGAGACATTTCTCAACCCAGGACGGATCCCTCAGTTTATCTGAAGGAAATTCCAAATCACCATGACCAGTGAGATACGTGGTTTTCACAGGAAAGTCACAACAACAGCTGTCAAAAAAAGTGGAGCGGAGTGAGATGTTTCCCTCTGAGGTAAAACACTCCAAGTTAAGTACTTAGTCTCTTTCTACTAGGGCTTAAAAATCAGTTATGACTTGATCTGATGCACCTTTACTTCCACTGGAACATTTCCTGTATTCTCAGTGCACCGTACCTGCGTTCACACTGACCTGCACACACCACCTGAAGCTGAAGCCCCCAAAGGAACGCTCAGATTAAACCCAGGCCTGGTCCCATGTACGGACAGCTACGAATCATAAACGAAGAGAAACGTGGCGTCAACACATTGTCACCCAAAAGACGAGTCAAAAACGTCGGGTGAAGGTGCAGGCCGCTACCCAGGCGCGCTCGCACTGGCAGCCGGTGTTATCCCAGGGATTAAAATAGACTTTTCTCTGCTACCCGCCCCTGCCCGGCATTAAAGTCTTCCACATTTGCAAAATTGCAAACAGATGCAACTCAAGTACCTGCAAATAATCTGCCAAGACCAATTTCAAAAGGGAGATTTCAGAATATGTGGGAGTCATTAGAGGGAGTATTATTTCAGCGATGAGCGCGAGAGGGCCAGCCGCGTTTCACCCAACCAGATGGGTTCTGTTGCCTTTTATTCAGGAAGAAAGAAGCCGACGTGTTCTTCATCTCCCCCCCCCACCCGCCGTTCTCCCCAAATGAAGATATATAACGTGTATGAAACAATTACGGCAGAATATTGGAAGTTTCAGAAGCAACCAAAGAATGTCAAATTTCTTTTCGAGTTTCTCAAAACAATCTTTTCATCTTCTTCCCCGGCGAGGATGCTTTCGGATGGGGGGTGCTGAGGAGGGGAGGAGGAGGGGAGGAAGGGAGGGGAGGGGGGGATTTTCAATGTAAACGAGGATACAGACAGAGATCTGAGGCTTTTTTTTTTTTTATTGTTTTGTATTGAGTGTTAAATATGAAAAAGAATTAAAAGGTAGACGCCTTAAAAGGGGGCCCGTGGCGTATGTAAATGGAATATGTTTCAGAGGCGTAATTTGCAACCGCTGCTGTTGTTATTTTTCAGACGGTTATCTGAAGTTTTTTTTTTTTCCGGTCGCCTCGGCGCGAGCCTTTAAAGCGGCGCGCACAACAAAGCGCTCGCCAATTAAAGACGATTTTTAACACCAAGAACTGCGGCAAAACTTCATTAGATTCTCCAGCCAGCCGCTGACAAAAAGCCTATCAGAATGCATCTTTAAGCGTCGGTAATGAATAATGTAGAATCAAAACACACTTCTTCTTCTTCTTTCCTCAGACACTCGCCACTCACGACATCGAGCGGGGGCCCTCCTTATAACAAATTAAATGTTTATATCAAACGGAATTTGATTAGGTGAGCCTTTGCTAGTAGGTTATTATTGCTAGTAGGGAAGCGGAATAACAATCTAAGGCACTTTAAAAAATGATCAAAATCACCAAGCCCTTGAAACAATACACATTCAATCAAATTCTTCATAATTGTAACAGTAGGAAACATTTTAGGCATTCCACCCACAACAAACAGGCTTTGTTCTCCTGTTATGAGAGGCAGCGAGGGGACACAATCAAGTGCGTGAGAAAGCCAGGAACGCAGGATTTCAAGCAATTCCTCCCTCTTTCTCTTTCTCTCTTTCTATACACCCCCCCCCACAACCATCGCCACCCCTCCCTCCCTCCCTCTCTCTCTTTTTTTTTTTTTTTTTTTTTTTTTTTCAGGGTCGCCCATATTATTTGCTTCCTGTCTCATTGTGGCTGGCAAAAAGAGAATTTGGTAATTGAGTGGTACAGAACATGTGCCCTCCCTGCTCGCGAGATGACAGATGGATTATAAAAACTTCAAAGGCGAGCATTTGGAGCACCAGGGGAGAGATGCTAGGTATTTGAACTATCATTCTTTACCCAGGAGACAATGACTGCCTGACATGGCGCATACATCAAGGAATAGTGCAACGGCACCGACATAATCCAACACACACACCCCTCCTCTTCCATCTCTCTTCCTCTCCTCTCCTCTCGCTATATATTTAACATCCTGTTCTGAGCAACTTTGCGCCGAGCATCGGAACATAACAAGTGGAGGGGTGGAGGGAGGGGGGAGGGGGGGTGACACCGAGAGTCTGGAGGAGAGAGGAGGCAGCACCCAGCAGGGCGGACCATCTTATCTTTTTTTGCATTTCTGTCCTCTTGACTTGTCACCTTTGCAGGTTTTTTTTTTCTTTCAGGGTTTTCAAACGGCGGCCTTCGCCCCGGCCGGTTCAATAATCCGAGTTTAGCTTTAACAGTTGCTTTGTGCTTTGGAAAAAAAAAATGCAGCCAGATTAGCAGGCCTCGAGGAAAACTGTAAGCACTACTGTATCGTAAGTGAAGGGGAGAATGGTGGGCGGCGACGCCTATAATCATCTTATAAGCATGATTTATGAAAAGGGCCATCTGCTTTGCCTTACTTAAGCACGGAGGCAACCTTTAATAATATAAGGACACGAGGGAAGGAGGGGATGGTGGGGAGGGGGGTGGGAACAAACGAGTACAAACAATGACACACACACACAGATTTCAAGCGAGTGGTAACCCGAATGCAAGCGCCCCTCTCTTCTTCCTCCTGTCCTCTCCAGCATCCAGCCATTAGTTCAGATGGCAGCTAATCACTGGTGACCTCCCCGTCACACCGTTTAACCCCGACCCCTCCCCTTGACCCTGAAGGAATTACCAGCCTCACTGTAACACACACACACACACACAAACACTCATTCATCCTCATACCCATGCATACAACTCACACACTACCTCGCCGACAGAAGAAAAAGCTCCCTCTGCCCACAAACTCACTTCACCTCCGCTTCGTATGAGTCTTAGAGTAAATTTCCCCCCCAAAACAGATTCCTGTCTATGATTCTTACGTGACTCACAGCTGCACAGGATCCTCGCCAATTAATTGTTTGGTCACAAAAAAAAAAAATGCCACCACAAGTTTCTACAGTCCAAGTTTACATATCTAAATACTTTGGGTTCTTTTTTTTTCCCAACCGACGGCCACCAACACCCCGAGGATATTTAGCTTGGAATAAAAAAAAAACAGCAAATGATTACATCTGAGAGGCTGGAACCAGTAAGGTTTGGGGTTTTTTTTCTTTTCTTTCTTTTTTTTTTTTACTTAATTGATTTGTCGATTGTCAAAAATGTGTTTGATAAATGAACTCGCTCTCTCAGGTCTTAATTATTTCATTATTGATCAACGATGATTTGATTTGTTTTATTTATCATCTATTAACAGCCAGAGTTGATCTCTTCAACCAAACCTCAACACATTCAATTTACCAAAAACCTATAAAAACAACAATAATGTTAACATTAAAGAAACTAAACCCAAATACTTATATATACTGATCGTTTGAACCGATTGTATCAGCATCGGTTTGAGCTGGTCTTCATAATGAAGTGAGCCTGGTGAAATCCTCGACTCTACACAATCCATCAGGTCTTTTTCCACATATTAAAAAGCGAGGAACAAAGTGAAACAATGAAAGTGATATCACAACACGTTTCACACATGAAGAGCGACGACATCTCAGAGCCGCGCGGCGTTGCTGCTTTGATTGGCAGTCGCGCCCCAGCTGCTGCCCTTTGGCGTCACCGTGACCTGGAAACGGCTCCCAGCGAGACCTTAAAGAGCCACGGCGGCGGCGGAGCTGGAAGGAGGATATGGGTGGTGGTGGTGGTGGTGGTGTCATAATGAGGCATATGGCATATACTATTGTGCTCAGAAAGCCACACACACACACACACACATTCTTACAAGTGCACATAGACGCAAGCACACACACACACACACACAAGCCCCTCCCCGTGTGGTCACCTTTTCAGTGTCCATCAGGATTGTCGGCCTAATCCTCGTCGGATCATCTCATCAATGCCTAGGCTGTTTATGTGTAATGGATCCCATCAAACCCCCCCTCCACCTCCCCCCTTTTGCCCCCTCTGCTCTTTACACCCCTTCCCTGCCTGCCTCCCCCCCCCAGGTCTCCAAACACCCCCTCCTCCCTCCTTCTTACTGCTCCTCAAAGGAATAACTTGTTTGTTACCTTATTTTATTTTAGCCTTTAAATAAGCTCCAATGTCGTAGATGTATTTCTTCATTTGATGTCGTGTGTTGTGTCTACGGATTATAGAACAAACTGACTATGATCATAAATACAAAGGCAGGACGCACTGACAAATGTTCTCAGTTAAAAAGTGCATCTTTAAAAACCTCTGGAATCACATTCCAGAGGTTTTTCCACCCTGACGCGTCCTGTCGCAGAGGTCAAATTCATTTCACTGATTTTTAATCCACTTTGTGTAGATACAGTGCCGAGCACACGCTTTAACAAAAAGACATTGATATCGTCATTATTGTTATTCTGGTACGTAAAGTTGAGCAGTACTTTTCATACCACTCACTTTTTGGGTCTGACAGAATTCAAAATAAATTCCAGATTTCTGCTCCGCCGTATAATTTTCTTGACAAACCTGTCATGGAAACTGTATAATGGTTTGTCTTTTTTCCACCCTTCTCATCCTTCCTCACTCTCTTCATCCTCCTCCTCCTCCTCCTCCTCCTCCTCGTCCTCGAAGCCTCACAGCATGTGTAAGCAGAAGCGCACGTGCTCCCCTCGCCCTCATTACGAGCTAACTACGCCGTTAGATTAAAAGCGTGTACAGAGAGAGGAAGACAGAGAGAGGAAGAATGAAAGGAGAGAGTTGGAGAGAGAGAGAGGGAGAGGAGGAGGAGGAAGAGGTGGGGGGTGGTGGGGGGAGCGAGGAACGGGCCGAACCTCCATAATTAAGATCACTTCACAGATTACCTCCGGCAACAAAAGCACGGCAAGCGGCCGCCCGCAGCCACAGAAATTGGATGAAAAAGGGGTGTTGAGGAGGAGACTGACCTCCGCTGCTCTCCTCCGGGCTCCACGCGAACACGAGCCACGGCTGGATCAAATGCCCCTCCCAGCGGTAACCGACACACACACGCACGCACACACACACACACACACACGACAGGTATGCTGTGGAGGCGGCAAACGGAGGGAAAGCGCGCTTCTCGCAGGCATGTAGAGGACTCGACTTCTGAGGCGGTTACGTTTTATTACAGGCCACACATCCGAAAAAAAAACACACGGAGAGCTAACTACACCACACGGAGAGGAGAGGAGATCCGTCCGCCGGTGTTCCCCCCCTTCACTCCCAACTCAGTCTGAAAAAACTCCAAACACGCTGCCACCTTCCTGATATTTTTGAGGAGCAGACTGCCAACATGGTAGTCGGTTATCAGTTGCAATCTATTTTACTCTTCGACAACAACCAGCTGTTCCTTTATACTTTTACACCGGTGTATTTGTCGGCTTGTTTGGTTCTTGTGGGGCACTAACACTACATGGAAGACAGCGGAGCTATAAAAAGCCCAAATGTCCAATTTGGAAATACCGCTAGGAGGCTGATGTGATGTCTTTTTCCCCCTCGCTCGGAAGCCGGTTTGACCATAAATCCGATATCATGCGAGCGCGGTATCATACCCACCTAAAGGATCCCGTCACCAACGAGCCTCCCAACTGACCAGCTGTCAAACCAACACTTTCTTTTTTTTTTTTATCTCTGTGTAATTTGCCCTCTCTCTCCATCAATTCCCACATCCTCACCCTCGCAGTTCTCCTGCGCCGCTCACCTCGCCCTGCTCAGTCCGCCTCACTCCCATCCCGCAAACCAACCCTGATCTCCGGTGAGCAGAGGGGAGGCCATTTACTCTAATCACAGGGATCCAGCAAGAGCGCCTCAAAGCCCTCGGGGGCTGATCGGCAATCAGAGAGACGGAGGCTACGAGGGAGAGAGAGAGAGGAATAAACTCCACCTCAACATCAGATTTGTGGAGCAAACCTCTCTCCCGACGCCTTAATACGAAGCAGCTTTGCCACGAGATCGTCCTGATGGTGTGTAGGCAGGATGAGGGGTGTTTGCGAGGATATGAGCGCAGAGTCGAAGGACTTCCTGTGACAGAGCAAGTTTCGGTCACGGGGGTCACGGGGAGGGTGAAGTGTGCAGGCGCTCGCTCGGGACAGGAAGCGGGCAATAAGCGTGCGAGTTACTGTGCCGCGGCACAGAATAGGAAATCCTCAAGCAGGTTCAAATTCGGCCTGAAAGGATCTCTATTCTCGCTGTTATAACCTCATTTTCATAGTTTTTCTCTGTTATGATGAGATTTCAGGAACATGGTGAACTTGCAAAAAGTCAAAAACAAGACACAACAGCGGTAAATAAATTGTAAATATGAGAAAAATTTCAATTAAACCTAAAAAAACAAATACTCGGCACGGCTGAAATGATGGTGTAACCCCTGACCCCATAGTAGAATAGCAAGTACTCATTCATTCCGATGAAAACACAAGACTTTACATCGAGATGACAGCAACACATAAAAATAATTTCTCACAGACACGTAGACGTTCGGTTTACTAGTCTCTGGAGTCCACTTGGAGGACACATTCCCCACACGTACGATGTGTTCTGTAGCTTGTCGCAGTGTAGCGTCAGCGCAGTCATAAGATAAGATAAGAAGACTTTATTGTCCAATGGTTTAAAAACACAGTGGAAATTTGCCTTTGGCATCTTGGTAGTCAACAAATCGGATGCACACCACAGCACGGGGCCTACATGTACAACCCCCGTTGACGAAACGTACGTTGCGTGGAGCCTAGCATTTCCGTACGGACCATCGCGCAATCGTGGACGCGGAATGCGTAAGTTCAGCTCTAGAGCGGCCCCACAGTCCATCCAATAGTTTTCAAGACATTCCACAAAAAAAACAAATGTCTATAATGCTAGAGGAAAATGAAGGGATCATCCTCTGGGGACCATGAATGTAATAGTTGTTGAGATATTTGACTGTTGGACCAACCAAACGGTTTTGCCATCCCTACTGCAGGCACGGCAACACATTTAGAATAAAATAGTAATAGTTTCATTTGTTAGCATTTTGAAGTGTACTGACAACATTTTACGTAACGTGGCTTTAATAACTGTGGGTTCTGTGGGGAAACTGTGTTTTGATCAGTGAGGGATTTTGCTGTTGCAGTTCTGTGCTCGGTTACCGAGACTGTTTGGCAGCGCGGCGGCCTCACCGTGCCACACAGAGCTCAGTAGGTTTGTTTAAAACCTGTCCAGTTGTCCGACTGCTCGGGTTTCCTCCCTTGTCTGACTTCTCTTGAACAGTGTCACCTCACTCCAAAGCTCTCAGCAAATGACTCTGGTAAGTACAACCTGCAGTTACAAAGACCAACGCCAGATCAAAGTTGAACTTGAAATGCGAAACTAAAAAAATGTGATGCTCCTGCCTGTGATTTGGTACGAAAACCTCTGACAATTTTGACTCACTGTTACACGCCGCACAGTCAGAACGGAGAGCAATAAACAAATTCGAGTCCTCCACGGATTCTTCCAATTCTTCCTGTAATGGGTGTCGCAGAGTGACAGAAGGTTAGAAACAGCGAATCTGTTCAAAATGTCCCTCCAGTTTTTTTGGGACGCACATTGTGAACGGGTGATCTCACTCCCACCCTTCGAGCCTATCAGTGTCATCAGCCACACCATGGATGCAAATGCCCCCCATCTCTCCCCGCGCCGATCTGACAGTCCTGTTTACCAAAGCAGCCGGCAGACAAGCCGAACAAGAGCCCGGGCACTTCCACTTAACTCTTTCCCCATTACAACGATTGGTGTGAACGACACAACAAAGGAGATAAAATGCAGTTCTGAGCCAAAGAAAACAACTGCGGCTCACGATCAAGAATAATAATAATTTAAAAAAAAAGAAGACAAGGATGAAAACAAAAGAGGAAGAGGCAGATGAGGGGGAGGCGGTGGGGGCAGGAGAGAGAGAGAGACGATGATGAGGTAGGCCCTTTGAAAATAGAAATAAAAAAAAAAGATGATTTGAGAAAAACTGTTGGAAATTGCAGGAGATCTGTTAAAGGTTTCTGTTCCAGCAGGGGTGGGGAGCGCATCTTATGACTTAAAAAGAGGTATTAAAGGAAAAGAGCCGGGCGCCGGGGGAATTCTCCCACGTCGGAGAGCTCCCTTTGTAAATTCAACCCCGGTAATAAGGCAGATAAATAATAGATAAATAGTATTTAGCTCCCACCTTGAACAACACTTTTTTAAAGCAGTTCATGAAAGACTGACAGCTCTCGGCTGCACAAACGCACTCACACAAACACACAGGCGTGCGCGTGGACATGTAATGTGTATTATACCTAATTAAATAAAACACCAGGTGGGATCGACTGATTGTTTGTGTGTGTCGCGCGCGTGTGTGTGTGTGCACGGACAAAAAAAGAAAGACGCGACGAGGAAAAGGCAAGCTCAAATATTTTTGGATGGAATTTCATTACGTGCGTATTTATTATTAGTGCTTTCATCGGTCGGCGTAGGTGCGGAAGAGCGAGGGGCTGCGCGACAAAGATGTTTGTCTCGCAAACACACGATACGCGGAGAGTTAGTTGTCGGTTTTCTGAAGGAAAAGAGCGTTTCGTTTACGGTCGCTCTGGTTTGGACAACAGACACCTAACTGAAGTCAAGTTAAATGTTTCACGTAAACTTGTAAAATGTTCAACGCTTAGCGTCACAAGTTCAGCGTCACATTTTGGTTTTGTGTCTGCGGTGAGGTGCCCTGTCACAAATACTGTATATTATTGGGCGATATTGGTGGAAAAGGGTGTTACCATATTTAGTAACACGTAAGAACAACCATCATTAATCGATGTTACATGTATCGTTAATTAAACAGCTAATTGATATTTCACTGTTAACAAACAATGAAATGCTTTATAAACCATTTACTAAGCAATTGTGTGTCGCTTAAAATGCTTAAAAGTTGCAACTGATGTTAGGGTTAGGGTAGCACTTTACAAATGGTTAATAAATCCTGCGTGGTTCATCTTTAAACATTATAAAGCTGCGACTGATGTTTAGAAACCTTTACAACTGCTGCATAAATAGTTTATAAAGCATTTCATTGCTATAACAGTGGGTTAACTATTCATTTACCTTGTATTAATGATGCTTATTATAAAGCATTACCACATTTTTTTTTTTTTCCAATTCCGGAAAATGAGATTTACACCCCCCCCCAAATCCCAATAACTTGTGTACAGTCGCAAAGCTTGTCCAAGATCCTCCAGTGTTCCACAGAGGCCTTTTTACTGTCTCACTGTTCTGATATTCCAGGAAATAAAAAATCATAAAAAGAAGGACTTGTTTTTTGGTATACCCCGTCCTCAAATAAGAGCAAGGATAAACAAGTAGACATATATTTACCTTAAAAAAAAAATGTCAAAAAGCACAGTAGCGAGCCTTTTGCGTCTCATGGCAGCCATGCCTCGGAGATGTGGTCGCGGCTGCGCCAGGCGTTTACAGAAGGCTGTGTGTTTAAAACGCCTGGAATGCTCATTTGCCTTTTGGGTTTACTTATTTACTTTTGCATAAATGGAGAACAGTGCCGTGGTATTAGAGGGGCTTCTCAGGGGGAAAGTTGTGTGCTTTTGAAATGCAGCCTTTTTTAAACGCTCCCTCAGTCGGCTATATTAAGGAATGCCGATGATTAATGCAACATAGATCTAATTTCTCTTGATTAAAAAACATGAATTAGAAAAATAATGCCAGACTTGAGATGAGCTCAACCCCCGACCACCACCCCCACCCCAACACACACACACACACACACACACACACACACCACCGCCCCCACCCTCCCGCACTCAAAGTCATCAGATACAAAATGAGCATCCAGGCTAAAATGAGCAACAAATAATCACAGAAATTCCCAATAGCCAAATACGAAATGTAAAATGACTGCCTTGATCAACTTGAGCCCAGTAATCTTTAGCACCAGCCACAGCTGTACCACCACTTCTGTCACTTGAAATAAAAACCTAAACCTTTCAGGGCTTCCGATTGAGTCTTTAATTCAGCCTGATGTGACATTAAAACCCTTTGGTTGACTTCCACTGGCTGTGACAAATGTACCAGCGCTTAATAGAGGTGTGCAGACAGGCCGGCATTTCAGTGACTTTTATCAAACCGAATTTATCAACGCGAGGCTCCCAGGATCTGTGGCAGCAGCTTGTTCAGAGGGAAGCCTACAGATACCGTTAAGTACATCATCCCTCCTCTCTGTCTCACTCCTTCTCCCCTTCTGCTCGCTGCTTTCTGCTCTGCGAGTGTTTTTTCCCCGCTCCGTCCTGTCATCGCTCTGCCTACTGTGTATTTATCTCTTTTCTCTCCCGGATCCCGCCGTTCCGCGAGCGTGCGCGCCGCTTTTTGTAGGGCTAATACGGATGTTTTCCTGGCTGCCGATTGTCACGTCGGGTTAAGGACAATTTAAGGAACACGGAAAAAAAGAAATCCCAAATTGCTGCTTTTGTATGTACGCTCGTATCATCGTGGGACACTTGAACTCTCCGCTGACACTCTGTGATGGTGGTTGACAGTGTTTTGTCGGGCCGGAGAAGACGTCACGATTGTCTGATTTTTTGTTTTTAAAAAAAAAAAGGTGAGATTGAAACTGATGAATCATCCCAACCGGCACTGTGCTCGAAGAAGACACCAGCACGACTGTCAGAAAGTAGTTTCTTCAGCTAAAAGTGCGTCAAATAATTGTATTTATTATCTGACCTCACGGTGAGGCTACCCGGAAACGCTTCCCCCCCCTCTCTCTCCGTCAGGTGTTTCCTCCTCTTTAATTCTCTCCAGTCGCGGGACGTGGAGTGTTTGGATTCCCGATCACTTCAACGCCATTTCCAGGCCAATTTCACAAAGTCGGGGGGAAAATGAATCACAGCTTGCGGGGCGTGGCACTTAATAACTAATCGGCAACTTATTGTCATTTTAGCGATGATGGAGATTCATGAATGGGAGCGGCAGATGGTACGGGCGAGGAGAGAGGAGAAAAGAAACGAGAGACGGGAGAGAGCGGGGGACAGAGGATGGAGAGGCTGCAGGAACGAGAGTGAGACGGTGGAGCGAGGAGCGCGATAAGGAGGCCTTTGAAGGGTCCTCTCAGATGCCGCGATTGCTCAGTTCAGCGCCGTCGGAGCCTCCGAGGTACTTGAACCTTGCCTGCCTTCCCGCCACCTCTCTGTAGAGCCGCTGCCCCGCAGGCCACCTGTAAACCGCTTTGACACATGATCCACTCCCACGGATGTAGAGTGGAAACACAAACACACACACACACACACACTCGGAGAGAGAGGGAGAGAGAGGAAGAGAAACTGCTGCTCGCGAGGCAGCTGAGCGCGCGCAAACGCTTTAACGCATCATCAGCGTCGGGTTGTTTTTTAACATTAGCACTCGATTAACAACTGGCTGTCCCACTTTCCGATGGAGGGGCACTCAGAGCGGGAAACGAGAGCGCTACCTCACAGTCCGCTCTCGTGACACGTTGATTAAAACATTTTTTGTTGTTTTTTTTTTCCTCCTTCCTTTTTATCTGTCTCTCGCTGTCACTTTGAAAGCGACGGATCCTTCAGCCAGACGGGATAAATTACCTGCTATTATTATCCGAGGCCCCTCACACCGGCGCGAAAGTGGCACCGGGAGGAGTTTAACCTTCCCCCCCTCCTCCTTAAGGCCGAGGGGAAACGTCGGACACGTCGGAATTCAATTAAGCAATTAGACGGATGGGGAAAGCGAATGTCATACTTTCCGCGTAAAAACAAAACTCGAACAAGAACAAGAAATGAAAGATTCACACGAAAAAGAAAAAAAGAAACGCATATGTAAGAAAAAGTAGCACTCAGTGACTGCAAGGAAGCTCCGAGCCAACCCCCCGAAAAAGGGAAAAAAAAAATGACGGCTCCTGATTAGGCCATTGTCAAAATATTTGTGACGGAGGAATTCCACCAGGCGAGCGCCGAATCGGCTCCCCTACAAAAGAGCCATCTTCCCTGAGTAACAAGTTGGTGCAATGAGTGTCGACAGAAGAGGAGCTGAAATCCCCCCCGGGCGAGAGAATATCCCGCTATTGTAGTCTTAACCCGCGAG
The DNA here is from genome assembly GCA_039737535.1 of Lagodon rhomboides. Classification (NCBI taxonomy): domain Eukaryota; kingdom Metazoa; phylum Chordata; class Actinopteri; order Spariformes; family Sparidae; genus Lagodon; species Lagodon rhomboides. The sequence continues at coordinate 12,508,097 of CM077784.1, forward strand.
ACCTGGCGGGGAATGTACAGCTTTCACAGTCACTTCTCATCCTATTTGTAGCCCTGCCGCTGATGTGCGAGCGCCCGGGCCAGAGCAGGTCACCCCGCCGCCGCCACTTTTTTTCCTTTATCTCCCCCTGTCTACCTGACTCTTCCTCCTATCAACACCTTTTCCAAGTCCAATAAACATTTGAGGGGGCATTCATCTACACCGTGTTATTCCCTCCGCCCGGCCCCCTCACGCCAAACCACTTTTTTCATCTCACTTTTTTTTTTTTTTTTGTATTTTTTTTTTGTTCCACGAGGCAAGTTTCATTAAAGATCCAATTATGCAAATCAGGTGCTGGAGAGGCAGTTGAATATGCACTATAATGGTGTACAGTAATCGTTCGACACAATATACGGCATCCGGGGCCAGATTTACGAGCGCAACAGCGCCGCAACGCCTCCATCCTTTGGTGAAAACCTCTTGATCATAATTAAAGGTGCAGGAGTTCTCCCCAGCATCCTCACACCCTCCTCTTTTTTTTTCTCTCTCTCCCTCTTCTCCTCTTCTCCCCCCTTCCATCTTTTGCTCCCTTTGGGCGCGCTCATTAACAGGGAGGTCCGGGGGAAGTTCGCGGAGGTCACATCCGAGAGGTGGACCGGCTAAAGAGCGGACATGACGCGGCGACGGTACGCGGAGCGGTGGTAACAGACGCAAACCCGCCCGGCGCACATGTATAACCTTCCGTCTCATCAGCGCTGGAGGTATTTACCACAGCCTTAGCTGAGCGTGACTGAATGTTAAGCAGTAACAATTCTCTGCTCCAGGACCTCTGATTGATGTGTGCTTGCCCGTTCGCGTTAAGCTGTTGTCTGCGGAAATGACACAGCTGAAAAACGCGAGCGTCTTTCTTTTTTTTTTTTCCCGACACATCAAAAAGGAGAAAACGGTCCTGACATCGCATGACGCATCCTTAAATCCGGAAATGCTAATGAACTTCGAGGAAGGAAAAAAAAATACCAAACTAAAGCCAAAACTCAATAATGCCTTAATGCCAAGGGAGCTCAGCGGGGAAGCCGGGGCAAACAAAGGAGGAGGATCACGGGTTGTGAGGATAAGGTGTTTTTTTTTTTTTTCATTACGTTTTTTTCAGGACGCATTCCTCGTTGGTGTTACGTGAGCATCAACTGATTCCGCGGAAAAGGGAGAGAGAGAGAGGGGCAAGGCCGGAGCATCGGCCGGACAATGGACTGTCTCAAGGCTGACACACACACACACACACACACACACACTATGTGAGGGTTCAGGTGCTCACACACTGTTGCGCGTTCTCTCTCGTTTATTTGTCAGGTAGTGGAAAAAAAAAATAGATCCTCCTCCTCCTCGCGCCCACTCCCATCGCCACCCCTCCCTCCGAGACCACTTCGATTTCTCCCTTTCCTCTCTTACCATCCGAACCCCACCTCCACCACCACCACCACCACCACCTCCACCCCAGCTCCATCTCCAGCTCCCCTGGCTGCCCAGACAGGCAGACGCTCCTTGGCGATGGCACCCCGGCATGAAAGGACTCAAGTCAAGCCTGTCTGTCAGCACCTCATCTGCCCCACACCCTTTATTCTTGGATCAAAATGACGTCTGCGATTACCCCCGCACCACCAGCACCACCCCAACCAATCTAACCCACTGCTCCTCCAACCCTTTAACTCCCAATCCTTATCGAGCTCTCAGGGCAGAAGAACATACCGAGGGGGGGGAGAGATACGGTACACTCCGGCTCGCGGGCGGAGGACGAGACGTTCACACAGCAGCGACGGGAGAAGCGAACATAAAGTCTCATTTAAACAACGATTCAGTCAATCTGATCAGTCGTACAGCGAGATTTAATTGATAGCGTATTCATTCCTGGCTAATGGCATCTTACACACTTTCTATTGCTTTTTCTCTTATTCAATAACCGAGTCAGAGGTAATGCCTTTTCTTTACATCCTGTCACAGTTTGTGTCTTTTTTTTTCGCTTTTCCGACAAAAGCAAAGCATTTAAAGTCGGACAAAGAAAAACAACCACGACGCGGCGAGGCTGTCGGACGTCATGACGCTCATCGGTTTACAAATTCATTTCGCAAAATTAGATCGGGAAAAAGGCCCAATAATGAGCGAAAGGTCAGAGGCACCAACTTCATGAAACTTTGAGGTCGCTCACGCAACCTCCCATTCATCAACCGCCGCGGAATAAATCATAATTGCCGCTCCTCCTGAACGTTCGGTTCGGCACCCCCCGTGGGCTCGCGGTGGCGAAGAAGGAGAAGAAGAAGAAAAAAAAAATCTAATCTCACATGTTCAATGACAGAAATTCAAACAAACGCGATAAAAATCTGGCCGTTTGAGATCTCCGCCTTAATGTGTGTAATCTAGCGTGTGATGTTTTGTGGTCAGAGCGATCTCCTCTCGAGTTCACGTCTGATTCAATGCTTTCGATTGTGAGCGTGTGTGTGTGTCCAGTGTGTGTGTGTGTGCGAGCCAGCGCTTGTCATATTAGCCCGGCTCGCCAACATCTTCCCCCCTCTCTCTCTCTCTCTCTGGCTTGAACTCTGGAGATCAAGGTCACGGAGCTACAAGGCTCAACCCAGACTAACGCCTGTGTGTTACAGCCCCTCCGACACCTTCCTCATCCCCCCGTGGGACACACACACACTCTCACACACTCACACACACACACACAGAGGGGAGACACAGTGGAATACACCACGCACGCTGTCGCCTTGCCCTGTTGCCCGCGTGAAGAAGAAGAGAGAGCAGATTAGAAGCAGAATGGAAAGTGAAGAAATGACACAGCCAGCATCCACAGCCTGTACCCAGTAGGTAAAGGGTGGAGGGGAGGGTGGAGGAGGGGGCTTTCACAATGACTGCACATATCAATTAATGGCTGGCTGATGAGCAGAGCTGGCCTGATCTGGCCTGCCCACCACCGCCCTGATCCCAGCGGACCGGGAGCCCTGGCCTCGCCGCCTGTACAGCTGGAGCCCTCTCCCCTATAATTACACGAGAGGGGGGATCAACAGCGAGGGCCGTTTCTATCTGACCGTGTGGACCGCTGCAGATGCATACATCACCACCACCGCCGCCGCGGCGCGCGGGGATCGCTCAAATTATGCGTTGTCCCATCGATTATACGCACGTATTTTTCCGGGCCGCCCCATTATGTAATTTGTGCGACCGCTTCGCCGCCGGTTTGCGCGTTTCTGCGACGCCACTGCCATGTCTCGCCTTTTTTTTCTTTCTTTATGCGCATTTGTTTAAACAAGTGTTTTTTTTTTTTCCTCTCCTGCTTTTTTTTTTTCCCATCCTCTCTCTTTTTTTTTTTAAAGAAAAATCCGATTGTGTACACGTCAACGTGCGAATAATTCTTCTCCGCAGCCGAGTCGGACTGACAACGCGGCGGCTCCAGTCGAGTGGGTCTCCTCCACGGTGAACCGAGTGGCTGACTGACTGACTGACAGCCTGGTGAAAGGAGGACTGATTTGATGCCATCCTTTGCATGCCATGCTCTTTCTCTCTCTGTCTCCCCCCTCCTCCGCCACCCCCACCCCCCCTTTCTCTCTCTCATCACTGCCTTCTCCCTCGTTTTCGGCTCAGAGATGTGTATCACCACAGTCAGTCACGGCCTGCAGCCCCCTTAGCAACGCTGACACGGGCACAGGTGGGAAGGCAGCTAACGCAAGATCAACGGCGAACCGCCACGGAACCCGAAAGTACAGCGCGGGGGGGGGGAGAGTCAGAATACCTGCGCTTCACATGTGTGTGTGTGTGTGTGTGTGTGTCTTTCTTTTTTCTGCTGCAATAAATCTCAACGCCGACTTCAAAATAAAACACCCCCCATCCATAAACATTGTGAATTTATCTATCCGACTTGCCATGAAGTGAAGATAAATAATGCCTGCATATTTTATTAGAATAATTATTTTAATGACAGCACTTAATTAGATAATTCATTAGTGAGTTGTACGTGGCGTTCAAATGCGTCCTGGCTCGCGGATAAATACAAATAGATCCGAAAGCAGGGGCCTGAAGGACGTCAAAATAAATTTGCCGAACAATCCTGTCGAGGGGCCTCGACGCCGGATGGATTCCTCCAAGCAGGCCGGTGAGCAAAGCGGGGCCTTTTCTTCCCCTAAACACACCGCCTCTCACCAAATATTTTCACCCGAGAGAGAGAGGGATGACAACGTTTCAACTTGTAGCAGCAGCGGCGGCGGCGGAGAGGTGCGAGAGGAGGGCAGGCAGGTCTGCTGAGAGGCTGTCAGAGCAGCGAGGGACAGTCTCTCCGGTCGCTATTTCATCTCCAATGAGGGAATGTAAGGGCTCGACGAAAAAGGGTTTACGCCCAGACACTATTTCAGACATAATATCCGCCCTGTGCATACCATTAAACAATGACAGCATCTCAACTCGCACAGCCACATCTATTTATCCCTTTTCCCCCCCTCTCGCACAATGAATCTGAGGAAGAGGCAGCGTTCTTTTTCCTTTTTCTTTTTCTTGTTGTTGGCTCGAGACAACTTTTTAGGGGAAGGTTAGGGAAACAACGTGGCAGACATTGTGGGGTATTTTAGGAAGGGTGACATGTGTCTTCGCAGCCATTGTAGCGAGTTGGAAGTGGCTGGATCACCCAGGTCAGATCACTCAGGGGTCAAGCTCCGACTTCCAAGAAAAAGAGAAGGTCCTCCCCACTCGGTGAGACAGAGGCTTTACGCGGGATTACAAGCCATCGTCCCTGTCACATATTTACTGAGAATTCAATACTGGCCCATCATTTAGGCACCAAATTCCTACATCGCTTCCCCTCAGCGTGGGAATTCGTGGGTATATATATTTTTACGCATCAAACGCGCTCAACCTGCCGGATCATAAGAAAATATGAACAGTCTGTTTGTAAATTTAAAGACGATAACGCCAAAAAAAAAAAAAAAGTCCCGAAAGCACGAGTGCGCAGGCATGTCACACACACACACACACACACACACACACGACCTCTTCCATCCCCTGGAAGAAGACAAATAAATAAATACCACTGGGCTCATATGGGCTCCGTCATTTTATATTTCCCACTGTGACGGCTGTCTGTCAGCCTCCTGGAGCCTTTTGATCGACTCGAGCCTAACTTTATCCCCCCTCTGTCAAAAGGACAAAACTCCCATCCGCACCCACCAACACCCCCCCAAGCAAAGGTGGCATCTGCCCCCCTCCCTTCAAAAAAAAGACACGCCGATCTCCCCCTCGCCGCTCGCCCCGCGCGTCTCCACGCATGATATTTGCCCCTCTCCCGTCTGAATGCCATCGTACCGTCTCCTCGCAGCGCAGTGCGAGGGGGCTGCTTATTCATAAGAGAGGTCGATCACTGCACAAAATGGCAGGTCTCACCGGCTCTTCTTCCATCTCACAAGTTTTTTTTTTGACACATGGTGGCAAACGCGCCCGGTGAAAACTTGAATCGCCCCCCCCTCCTCCTCCATCCAGCACTCTTTCAAGCACGAGTGCGGAAGAAAGTTTTCCGTGGACACTTTCTTTAGACTGGGGGGGGGGACTTTTTTCCCTCTCTCCCAAAGTCTCGCACTGTAATCGCTGATCTGCATGCAGCGATGTTGCTAAAAGCCGTGCGCCCCCCGAACGCCTCGTTTTTTTACGCGTTTGGCGGAGAGAGAGCGAAACACGCAGCGGCCGAACTCAACTTGTCAGTAATTTTTCTGCTGGAATAAAAAAAAATAGTTTATTATTATTTTTTTTTTTTATGCTCGCGTTGAGTTTGCAAGGTGTCGAGCATCGCAGCCCGTCTCTTTGCTCCCAGCTGCTATTTTGTCACCGTTTTTTTTTTTTTTTTTTTTACGATCGTCACTCGCTACGGATAATTGCACTGTTATTTTCTAATCATGATTGGGGAGACATCAGGGGCCCCCGCTGCGATGCACCCCGCACAAACAACCCCCCGATCCCCTCCACAAAACTGACTTCCCAGCGAGTAACACACTCCAAGCCCCCCGGTTAAAAAAAGAAGAAAAAAAAGCACCCACTCGTGCACTATAAGCTCCACACTTCTTCTTCTTCTTCTTACCTTTTAAATTTGGCGAAGCGCCGGCTAACTCCTGCGCGTGAGCGATGCGTTGTGAGCGATAGTGTTCATTGAATAATGAGGCATGTCCATATGATGTGACCGGATCATATTCTTGTCGGATGACGGGGGTGTCGGGAAAAGTGCGCTTCGGACCTGTTAAAGACTGTCCACTCCTCGATCCCTGTCCCTACAGCTGCTCCCCGCCGCGCATCCCGAGTTTGGAAAGGAAAAAAAATACGGGCTTTCTGACTTCTGTCTCGCGTCTCGCTTCTCCCTGTCGCTTTGCCTTCTCACCAAAAAAAAAAAGGTAAACGTTTGCATTGATGCCGATCGCCAGGCATCAGCATATTCCCTTCATCTTTTCAGCTTGGACTCCCCCTATCTGGTAGGTGAAATGCATTGTACCGTTAAAAAAAAAAAAAAAAAAAAAAAAGGCACTCCATTGTAGAAAAGCGAAGCGGAGTGGCTGGATACAGTTCGAGTCTAGCGGTATTCGTCGTTGACGGGATATAAAAAAAAAAAAAAAAAAAAAAAATCAGCTGGTGAGCCCAGCGGTGTGCTGAACCTCGTTTAAAGCAATAATCCCCCCCATCGTTCCGTTTCCCCCCGGTGCCGCGGCCGGAGCGCGAAAAAAAAGCCGATTCCCAGCCACCTTACTTTTGTTTCTGACCTTGAACTGCCCACAAACACTCTTTTATTTTATAAAAATCTGCCCCCCTGCACACACACACACACACACACACACTGAGAGAGAGGCATTCTCACAGAGAGGCAGCCTCGCCGCGTACAGCACCGCGCGTTACACACTGGCTCGCTGGGAAGAAGAAGAAGAGGAAGAGAGAAAAAAAAAAAACAGAAGATACCCAGGTCACACAATTTTTACTCCCAAAAAAGTAGAAGTCCTTACCTTTCAAGTGAGCTGTCTCGAGTCTCTTTCCTTTTCGCTCTTCGCCTTAAAGAAGAAGAAGAAGAAAAAACTCCAGGATAAACGAGTGTTGCCTCTCGCGCGTCCTGAGCGTCAGTCACCGCTTAAGAGAAGTAATGAGTGATAAAAATGACGCTCATCTATCTGCACTGTAACCTTGTGGCGTATTTAATGTAAATAAGCCCCGTTGTGTTGCCAATCCCCACGCATACAAACGCAAAACCGCTCCTCGGGGGACTCGCTTTTGCCCTTTTTTTTTCTTCTCCCCCTCTCTCTTCCTCTATGTATGTATTCTCACTGCCTGGGAGCGCAAAAAGGGTATGATGAGAATTATTTGGGGGAAAAAAAAATATGATATATCAATAATGCGACCGGTCCGATTTGTGAATGGATGCGTTTCCACACACCTCTCTGATTTTTTTTCCCCTTCCAAATTAGACTTTTTTAAGGGTGATATTTTTTCCCTTTTTTGATATTTCCAACAGGAGCTCTAAACTTTAAGTTGGCACAACTTTTTTTTTTGCGACGCGGATAAAAAAAAACACCACGCGACCTCCAACTCCCCCCCTCCTCCAAAATAAGAGACGTCCCGCATAGGCCGAAGCGTTTCTCGCAACTAAAAAACCTTCCTTGTGGGATGGTTTTGATATATTATGCTTCTATAGGGGGGTGGAAGAGAACTGAATAATGCAATTATAGATTCAGTGTCCCAGCGTTGACAAAAGACAGGGCTTCAATAGAGGCTTTGTTATAGGATTATATAATGATTATGGGGTAATTATGGGAACGGTTTGGTAATAATAAAAAAAAAAAAAAAAAGTATCAAGTGCTCTCTTGCACGGACAGCTTGTTTTCTATAATGTAAGTGCATGAGTAGAGGAGTGTGATAAGACGGACGGACAGACAGACGGTGCTGCTGACAGCTAGTGGCAGGATGACGGCAGACAGCCCCGATTATTCAAAATGTCGAACCGAGAGACGCATTAATGCCACCGACTGACTGAGATGCTATCGAGTGTCCTCAGAACCGGACATGGGCCCACAATGGAATATCTCGGGGTCATATTCATAGCAGCCCCTGTGCGTAACCCCCCCTCACCACCGCCGCCACCACACGTTCCCACCCACCCACCCATCCGCCCTCGTCACCCCCCCTTACCCCCCTCTCCCTCCTCCTCCTCCTCGCTGCTTGTGCCATGCTGTATGTGTCAGAGAGAGAGAGAGAGGAGAGAGAGAGGGCACACATGTAACCGGTCACTCTGACAGACAGCACATGACTCTCCATCTGTGGGTGAAAATAATCCGCACCTTGCAGCTTATTAGAATTATTATTATTATTATTATTATGACTCTTTGACTCACATTCAGGAATGCATCTCAGTCTGTTGATCACATGTTGCGATCAAAAAACCCCTTTTTTGTGCACGTGTAAACACAATCATTAAGGCGCGAGGTGGCTCGACGTCTTTTTGCTTTTTGCTTCCCCCCCTCTGTTGAAACTTAAATTAATATTTGAGCTTTACTTTAAAGATGTTTTCACAGTGCTGAGTCAGTTCATGTGTGTGTGTGTGTGTTCTGTGAGACGTTAATAGATAGCCTTAATATCTGCTTTCTTCCCCTTCCCAGACAAAACACATTTCCCTCTTTAAAAAGACGCTCCACATTCATTATGCACTATGAAAATCTGATTCTCATGCTGCTCCTTTAAACGGTTATATGGAATTCGGTTTGATGTGTATGAAATTCTTTTTTTTTTTTTTTTCATTCTTTCCTTCTTTTATATTTTTTTGAGCATTTTCCAGAATAATGACACGAAAAAAAAAAAAAGTTTTCCTCACCCTTAAAGGAAATTAGCATAACCATTCCCCATCAATAATATGGCTATCTCTATGGGAGTGATAGCAGCGAGCAGTAGGGGTGTTCCTTTTGCCGATTCTCCATGGATCAACAGCGCGTCATCAGCTCCTTTTGAACTTGTTATAGCAAGTCAAGTGATTCTTTATCGGCTGACAGGCCTGACAATGCATCTGGGATGGGAAAGCAGGTCAAAAGGAAGTTGCCATATGGACTTAAGCATGCAAATTTCCAACAATACATAGCATTGAGGGGTTGCACGCTCACATGCACGCCGCCATATATGTGTAAGTAGGCGCCCAGGACTGTTTGCCCGCGGTTCTGTACAGGCTAACACGGATCTGAGTGGCTTAAAGTACTGGTCTACAGGATGGAAATAATTTAAGCTACGCAAGGCGATAAAAGAAAAATTCATTTTATGACAATATGATTAATTTTCATGATAATAGTGGTTCCTCTTGTCCTCTGATGATCACTGACAATGGACTTGGCCACCAAAGAGGATACAAACGACTTTAAGCGTCAAGTTTGTCCAAATCAGTTGGGTTTTATTTGTGTTTGCAGGCTTTATCTGCCATTTAACATGTTAATACAAGTCCAATCTCAGTCTAAAGTCCTTAGATTAAAGTAAAGTCCTTCAGTTTACCACATGACACCTGATTCAAGAAAGCACTGTATTTCATTTTTGATTTTATACAGTACTGTATATGAGTGATGGACATTGTTGGGACCGACAGGACTGGTCCAACAGGGACACTGCAACAGGTGCAGCAGCATCACACATTAGTTCTGTTGGTTTCACTTTTACCTCTTCATTTGCAGAGGGATTATAAACTATGATGACTGGCGCGTTGCTCCCATTGATTGTACTTCAGCGAATAAATTAATTTAACATATTTTAATGTCGTTCAAATTTTGGCCTATACAGTGTTGCAAAAGAAGAAGAAGAAAACATCAGTCAGCAGGATCAATTCTGCCACATTCAGATTACATGCTTGTTACCTGACTTTCATGAGGTATTTTAAGCCGTTTTAAGTCAGGTAATTTAAGTTCTCCTCACCCTAACCCAGTGGTTTTTGTACCTAAACCTAACCAGACCATAAGCGGAGCATCAAAACAAGAGACAAATATGAAAAATAATCCCAGAAAAAACAAAAAGTTGCAACGTAAAGAAATGCAAAGTTTGAACATATCTGTGTTTTTTTCCAGAAACATACCCTGCCAACAACATCTACTCTGGCGACCGGGGTCGGTGACCCACATTCCAACCTACCGATTGTCTTGCTGTGCTTTACAGCGCGCTATTACATTTCATTCAAAATGGATGGAAATTGGTCAGCCGGCAAGGGAAGTCAATATATCACAGAGAGAGAGAGAGAGAGAGAGAAATTTGGGGGCTGTGCTGCGGATCTGTTCAAGTGCACGGCCCTGTGTTTGTGTGTGTGTTTGTGCTGAAGGAATAGGAGGCAGAGGGAGTGTTGGCCGGCAGTCCTGGGAGGGTCATCACTGCCTTATTACTGCCATGTTAGTGGCTAGCAGCTGAAGATGGCTCTGCTCCTTGCCCCCTCTGCTTGGGAGTCATCCAAGACAGCGTGCTCCAAAAAACAGACCGGCCACTGTTCACTTCTCAGATAGATTAAGATGTTATTCCACTGCTCTGGCCATCTCGATCTGCCTCTCGGTCTCTCTCTTCCCCCGTTTTTAACAGGCCCACATTTACAACATGCCAGCCTGTTCCTCGGCGTCTCCAGAGGCCTCGCTGCTAATTTCAACTATTAGCGAGTAGACACAACAGTCTAAGAGCATGGGCGCAACATGAGCGGGGTTTTCATGCTGTCGTCTGTATCAGTTTAGAGGGAGCGACCAAATTATATAGTTGGGGGTGGGAGGGTGGAGGGGGGAGTATGTGCATATGGCAAGTGTAGTTTGTGTCTGCGTGTTTGTGTTTGATGACTGCATGCATCTTTAAAGCCAGATATTGTGCCCTGTTTATATTCAAATGCAAACACAGCCGAGTCTTTGGCTTCCCCCCGGAGGAAAAGAAATACTTTGCTTTACTTCAAATTGAGTTTCTCAAAGTCTAATTTGTAGCAACCCTTTGATGAACAAATGTTTTCAGACTATCCTCCTTTAATGAAAAGGGAGTGAGCGCAATTTTAAACAATCTGAGGGCCCCCGAACCCTCCGTGGCTATAAACTATAAAAATTAAACTTTAGAATTTGTATCAATTACACTTTCAAGTTCTGACGTGGCCTTAAATAAGAGCCAGGAGCGCCCCGGTCGTGGAGAAGGTTTACCACACCAGATTCATTTCCACCGCCGTCGTGTCCTCTACTGGCGACATCAATCCCTCATGTGAGGCATTTACGTTTTCAACAAATACACACTAAACACACACTACTGTCTCAGGCGCTCCCCCGATGGCCGGGGTCAATGAGTGTGCATGTTTGTCAGCTCTGATCGTTAATGAAACGCTCACACAAATACAGCACAGGCAAATATTTACAACCCGGCCTGGAGATTTCATCACGGACAAATCTGTGATTCTTCTTGAAGCGCTGTATTTCTTTATTTGCCAGGACAGAGCATAAACTCAAGATCAAACTTGTCCGGGCTTGATGAATGTGGAGCAGCAGGAAGTATACTGCCTTTGACCTATAACCAGTGTGATTTTAATTTAAATCATATGAATCATCATCAGCCCAGAGCAGAAATGAAATATATCTAAATGAAAACATCTGACTCTAATTGATTAAGAACAATGTTCTGCATAGTACGTTGAGTAACTCCTAGTTTGATGCTGATTTGATTTCATGACTACACTAAGGGAAAAGGAAACGCTGTGTGTGTTCATAGATGTGTTTGTATATCTTTACTTAGCCCGAGTTTGTGTCTCTCACACATTACCATAGCATTTCAGTTACAGGGCTAAGCTTTTGGATTTTCCGAAAACATAATTAAATTGCGTCCTTTGAAAAATGAGACGGTTGTTTAACCGGCTCATCTTCGTCAGATTACCATATATGTAGACTTTGAAAGCGAGGTTATTACAAACAAAATGTACGATTGGGCGGTGACGTCTAGTGGCCGTAGGAATTATTGCGGTAACAAAGGAGGGAGTTAGGTGATGTGGTATAAAAGGTGATGGTGTCCAAGTAAGAAAGAGCTCGGAGAGGATGGTCGGTTACAATCAAAGTCCAGACTTTCATCAAGGAGACCATTGGTCACGTCCATTGTGAAACCAGAAGTCGACAGTGTAGTAAATTTCCATCACGTAACGTACTTATTCAAATGTCTTATTTATCATAACATGTCATAATGTGTGAACTGTTTGGAAGAAAGCTTGCTTTGTTGCTAACTTGGCTGAGGAGCCCTGGAGTGGTAGGTAGAGCACCATAGTTTGAAGCTTAAAGTGATTGTTCGGGTCTTTTGATGTAAGGGTTGTTGAAAGGGACTGATCCTGAGTCAGTGTATTACCAGCAGACGATGACAGTCAGCTCTCCCCCTGTGTGGAGAAGCAACGCATGGTACTGGCAGCGAAGCAGAGCATTGTGTAGAAGGGCCACCTAAAAAAGTATCTATCTGTTTAAGTGTACTCTATATTTTGAACATCTTTGGCTCTTTACATTGCCGTCAGACAGGCCCTTTCCTTTGGCACTACATTCCCCCAACCGAGACAGCATCCATTTGTCCCACATCCTCTTTTTTTTAGGTGGGCCTTTTTGATGGCCAGAATACGTCTTGCTGCCGGTACCGTTTAGCAGTACAGTGCTCCTCTTCCCAGTTGGTGAAGTTGGTGCTGACTACCTCTCTAAGGCCACTGACCAGGCTGCTGTATTTGCTATATTGGTACATATTATTGGTACTTTTCCATATTTCATATTTTCAATAATGAGGTAGTATTTTCCTTGTGACCATATGACCAAAGCCATATGGAATTAAGGCTATCATGACAGGAAATACATTTGCAAGTTGAGAAATGGATTAAAGAATATTATCTATTGTGCAAAAGAATAAATACTTTATTATTTTTTTGTCTAGATGGTCAAACGACATCTGGAAATTCTTCCAGAGCAGCAGTTAGGAAATGAGCACTAGGTATTGGGGTTTGTTCAAATATAACCGCCAGGGGTCTGATGTGTAAAAGTGCACACAGTTGATTGTTGAGTTGATTGTTGATTGTTGAGTCAAATAGTGAGGCTTTGGGTTGGTGGCCGGCTCCACCTGCCAACCAAAAGTGTCAGTATTTGACTGCATGTGTATGGGACTCAACAATCTTTCTCAAGAACTGCATTTTAACACAAATGTAAAAATAACCAATTGGGGCTGGTGATCGCCCACATCATGTGTGTTCTCTGTATTCCACAAAGGTGCCAACAGTGCGTAACATCAAATGTGAAACTTATTTATGATGGATGACCTCCTTAGTTAGAGCCCTGAGTTGACAATTTAGACAGCGCTCAAAGCCCCGAACGAACCCCCGACAGTAAAACGTCATACTGCATCTTCACGAGGACTCGCCCCGACATGCCTTCGACTCACCCAGCAGTGTCAACATCCGAACATTCTCGTCTTCTGGGGATCTCAGTGTAGTTCCGGATTTTATTCAACTTTTCAATCAGTCGGTCGTTGCCCTTAGCTTCACGGCGATGTCTGCGTTCCCCCCTCTGGGACGAGCAGGCGCTCCCCATGCACCGCCACTCGCTGTCTCCTGTCCTCTCACCTTTCCACCACAGTCCATATTTCCTGGATAGTGTGTGATCATATTTTACTATTACCTATCAATTGGTTTCTAATCGCAGTAACGAGGCAGCGAGCTGGCTGGTGACAGAGCGCTAACGGCCTCGCAGGGAACATTAAGGAGGCTGGGTTATGCTGTGGGCCGTTAACTACCTACAGGCGCTGGCTAATGGCTCCAAATGACCTCCTCAGTGGCTATTAGCACATAATTAGAACCTGCAGACCAGTGGTGACCTCCGCCGGACACACGTGATTACTCCTCTCCCCCTGTGTTCTCCGATACTCTCTTGCACTCTCCCTTCCTTTCCTTTCCTTCCCTTCCTTTCCTTTCCCTTTCTGTCTTCTCTTCGCCACATCTCTGTAGGATTACACTGACTCCCTGGTGAGAAAACTACCACTAAAATTAATCTCTTTATGGTGCCCTAGCACAAAAATACTCCACCACACTGTAGGTCCTGGGAAAATTGCATTAAGGGAGATTATTCATCGCCACATTCATATGTAAGGTCTGATTGTGGGTATAAAAACGGTCTCAGTGTCAGAATAGATTTAATCATTTTATAAAAGCTTGCGAGCGTTGCCTGCTCGAGGCACCTTTTTTTTTTTTACCTTGCTGACAATTGCCAGCACCTACTTGACCTGATTCAGCAGCACTTCCTTAAATCAGGAGATAATGCGGCTCTGCGGTGAAAGGAGAAGCTAAACGGCAGATAAAGCGCAAGGTGCTGCCACGCCACAAAAGGGCTCAGTCACACTAACCTCTGTGTACACCTCAGAAACAGTCTCCCGTTACCGAGAACAAAAGAGACGCTTTACTAGGTTAGTGTCAGCTCAGGAGCAGCGGGGAAACAATGAGAGAACAACAAAGGAATGTGCTGATTTTTTTGTGTTAGGGGAAAATGCTACACAGTACTAGTGCCTTAAATTATCAGTGAATTATCTCTGAGCCTGTGGGAATTATGTGGGTTATTTGTAACAAGCATTCAAGGACAAGTGGGCCTTGTGTTACAACTATGAGATGAATACTAAACACACAAAAAAATTCCTGGCCCCAACTATCTATCTTTCCAGGCCATCTCCTAGCCTTGGAAAAATGAGAAACAGGTACATTTGCTCAGTTGAGTCGAAGATGAGCGAAGCTGGTGGGGACATATAGTGGAGAGTAAACACTGCTGGACAAATGCTACTGGCACTACCAGCAACACAATAAATACAGCTGTTGTACCCTTGACCATGTCACTGGCTTGGCAGCGTAGCACAGTATGGTAATGCTGAAAAAAGAGCAATGGTGCTCAGTCAGTCTGTTGTGAAAGCTGTACAGTCAAGGTCTTCAGGCGAACGCCCAGAGGAGCCAACTGGACCCAAAGCGGGTCAAAGACTCACACCTTGCTTCAAGGTTGTGTGTCACTGAAGCGGCTGCGGGTTCATGGTTATTAGACAATCTTTGATTAAACCTGATAAGGCTAAGCAGTGTATCAGAAACAGTGAGAACAAGCCATCTTAAGCCTTGCAATCCAAACAATGTCAAATATTTAACTGTATCTAGTTCAGGAGGCCACTGTTATTGACACTTTTCTCTTGTTACATATTTAAATTTTGATGTGTGTTGATAGCCATCAATATTCTTAGAGATTTAAAAAAAGCAAACCTGGTTCATCAGTCATTATCTGTAGCTGATAGTCTTGTGCAGGGTCACAGTGGGGTTTAGCTATAAGTCTCTGTGAGTTCATCACTGCAAGCTACACCTTTCACATTACACAACGTCATTTGATACATGATTGAAGCAGCATTTATGTAACTGTTTTAGCGTAAAATAACAGCTTCAAAATCGCTGTTACGGTACACTAACTCATAATAGACAGAATGGTGCCTCTGTTACTCCCAGTCAGCGCCCCGAACGCCTGTTGTTGGAACTTGGTCGAGCGAGTACGATCTCTCGCAAGAAGTGTGTCACACACCACTTCATGGAGAAAATGTTTTCCGGTTGTGCCTCTGATGTCCTTCACCTGCTTTGCCTCAACTTTTGGTGATTTGTGGAGTTTTCCTGATGAACAAATGGCTTTACTTTGCCAAAAGTAACTGTAAACTGCTGTGAACTGCAGCTGGAGCTAGCTAACTAGCTCACCTAGCCGACTCTGGCCGAACTGGACTGGCAGCACAAAACCTTGGCTCAGTGAAGGTGTTTAAATTGCTGGAGGAAGGTTTGGGGCCAGGAGTGGAAAAAATTAGATATTAACCTTGTAAATTAAATTGCTTTTGGGGACATTGTGACAGAGGCGAGACCACAGAGGAAGCTGATGATGAGGAGAGAGTGACTGAGTTTTAGTCGCTGTTGACAGATTTGGGAAATAAAAGGTTGCAAGACAGATGCCGAGCTGGACCTATTGGTATTGGACTAGTAGGTATAAGCTGGCTTGCTATATCTTGTTCCACTTGTTTGGCATTTGATTGTATGAGCAAAGTTGTCGACTTGATAGTTTTTCTTAAGGTGTGGGACAATATTAAAGGTAAAATTCAATTATTTTAGCTATTTCCAACATCAACACCATCTGATGGTAAAAACCAAAACCGGACAACACTGTTCTCCCAACAGGTCTGACCAAGGAGCATGGAGTGAATGAGCTGACAGCAGCACACAGTGTGTATTCAGTGGGATTATTAAAAAACCTTCTACAAACAAAACCAAATTGAAAAAGATTTGAAAGATGCAAAAAAATACTTAAGATTTCACTGGAGGTTTTACTAACACAAAGATCATGTGTTGTGTTGTGTGTAGCCTCCAAACTAAATTAAAAGTCGGATGTTTTTTTCTGACCCATCCATCCAGTATCCATGCACTGATGCTCTCACCACCTTACTTTCCCCTTTGCTTATGATTGCTCCGACTGCCGGAGGGCTTTGTCGACTGAACATAAGAGCATGTTGTTTTGACAGACACTTGGTGAAACAACTGATGCCGTCATTCTGCTTGGACACAGAGGACAGTATACGTTTAGCAGTCGTAAATGTGAAACAGATACTGCCAGATACTGTGAGAGAGATACGCTGTAACAAAGAGTCTTTCACGTCAAGTCTTCCACTCCCAGAACTCTTTGGTGCTCAAGAAGTAACTTATGGTGTGTAGAAATGACTTAGTATCTGCGTCATATGATTAAAGTTATCACATGAGAATACTCTACACAAATAAGAAGCGTCTCTACCAAGACTACATCACTGTGGTCCTCTCTGGGTCAGACCTGTCTTCATACGATGCCCACCAGAGGCTGAACGCTGCTACTGCAGGTGGGTGGCGTGCGGGGGTGGGAGAGTGTGTGAGGCCAAGCCAAGAGGTCTCCAGAGTATTCGGATATCCCAATTTCCTGTCCTGTGTCATCAGGTCTTAAGAAGCCGTTTTGGACTGTGTCATGAGTTAGACACACGCACCAATGCATGCGTACTCACACACACACACACACACACACCAACACACAGACGTCTAACCGCAGTCCTCACTGAATTAATTTGTTTTCATTTGCCCTCTGTCAGCAGTACTCTGGTCTTTGCTGTGTAAAAGATCTCTGAACCAAAGGTCCCTCTATCTGCTCACAGGATTTCATCTTCCAGATCAGCTCGCTGCTGTTGCCACTGCCGCCTTTCTTGCTTCTTTAAGATACCAGGTCAAACAGTCGTAAACCACAGTGTGCCGAGGAATCACACGGTAGACGCATTTTTTCCTCTTTGGCATAACATTTCACATATGCACACTGGTGCCCCATGCAATATTAAGACAGGGAGGTTGGCGTGGTCGATGGTTAGGGTCATAGCCTCGGTGCGGGCCAATTATCACGGCGGAGGCATCGTATCCAAAAACAGCCTTTGCTTTGGAAGCGGTCCTGTTTTGCGGGGGGGAGTCCAGCTGAGTGTGGCACATCAGCTGCGCCGCGCGTTGGTCAAATATTGGGGATGCTCGCGGAAATAAGCGCCGACGGGACAGTCAAACACGTGCGATAAAAGATACGGATACGTTGCGGATACCTACGTAGGGATCGTACAAACACACGTACAGGGGAATTACAAAAAAAGGTTATCTCTAGTGCACAGCCATAAAGAGATGCATGTGGAAGAAAGAAAGCTTTAGCCAGTAAAACAAGAGAGAGACACTGGAAATTGCACTTCCATGTCATCCATCTCCAGGAGATGGCTGCAAACCCCTGGACACACTTAATCAGGAAAAGGGCACACCTCCGAGTATCCATTCTTTTGTAATGGCATTACACCGCACAAGTAAGATTTAGAGATCCCTTAATGTGCCAGAGTCTTCTGCATAAAAGTATATACAAAGGTTAATATTGCAATAATATGTTCCTGGAGGGCATTGTAATCATTATCTCTCTGGTGGTATCAATTAGAAGCACTTTACTGCAGGTAATGACTAAGATTCCGGTACAAAATGACATTATTATTATTATCCCCATCTATAATTTCAGAGTGGATACACAAGACATGGGGGAAAAAAAGAGAAGTATAAGTTCAACCAAAGGTAGGCTTAAAAAGTGAGAGACTCTGACTGGCGCACTCGAGTAAGGAAGCTGAGGATGGCTGATTCAAGTGTGTGGGCATGTGTGCGTCTATACACATGTGGATGTGCTGGAAGTTTTCAAAGGGCCAAAAAATACACAAATGAAAACGTGCATCCTCTTATTCATGGCTTGACTGTCTGTCCCAGTTTCCTCAAAGCAGCGTGTGTGTGTGTGTGTGTTTGTGTGTGTGTAAGAGAGGGGGACCAAGCGAGAAAGAGAGATAGATCAGAGAAAGAAAGCTCCAACAACCTGGCAACAAATATTTGCATTCCTCAAAGCACGGGAGTACTGTTCTTTGCTCTCTTCTGTTTACCCAGAGATAGAGCTCGGGAAGGAAAGTTCGAAACATCTGAAAAGATGTGTATTTGTGTGTGTGTGTGTGTGTTTGCGCATTGTGACCTTTGCGCTTAGCTCCAAACATTCATAATGAGTGCTCTTCGCCTTATTGACCCCCTCATCAAAAACATGAATAATTGAGGAATAAAAAAATGCTCTCGGTTGTCCTGGTCGGCTTTAAGCGCAGAGAGGAAGGCCCTCAGACTTTTGATTTAGCTGTTTTATATTTAATAAGGACACACAAGAGCCTCCGAGGCGCCTTTTTTAGAAGAATTTAATTGGACGTCAGTGACATCCATCACAGGGTTGTCATGGCATTGACCTTTCCACAGAGGCTATTCATAACCAGGAAGTTACATGAGCCGGGTTGCTGCCTACTCCGTCACACCAACCACAGTGACGCTCTATCCGTCACACCATCCTCCAGCTTATGAACCAGATGTGCTCCACGGCAAACAGATTTGTGAAGATGATATTGAACATTGCTTCCTATTGTTTCCTGGCGGCTTTTGATTCGGGTCGATCCCTGACCTGTGCTGTTAACGATAGTTACACTACATTCTGTTGGAGGAAAAGCACAAGATTAACTAAGGCCGAGGTATGCAGTGTGCCACAGCTCATGACAGAACTCTTTTCCTGAGTTAAAAACCACCTTAAGAAAATGTATCTTTTCTTCAAAAAAGGTTATTGGTCAGAAATGTTAACTGATGTTATAATCCTGAAGGTTGGCGTTCTGGTTGATCTGGTGGCACTGTTTGTTACGAGTGGTAACTGTAACTGCATTTTAATATGCTGATCAAGATATCAATTCAAAATGACATGACCACTGGTGGTGGTCAATGACATAAGGTATTATCATATCATAAGGTTAAAATAGCACGCCTGTCAAAGCTGCCTTCAAACATGCAGCAGACACAGAGCAACATTAGCATTCAAGCGTTGTGTTTCAGAAACCCAGTTTTATTTCAATCTGCGTACAAATGACACAACTTCACTCTTTCACTTTTTCCACACAGGTGATATGCCAATCCTTCTCACCAACATTTGTTGTCGAGCAGATCTGTAGTCAGTTGAACTTTGTTTGCATGGTTGTGGAATGATAACAGTTTGGTTAGGTTTAGGCAATAAAACTATTTGGTAAGTTTCAGGATAAGATCGTTGTTTGGGTTAAAATAAGCATTTTTAAGATAACAGATATATTGGAATTTTACATTAAAATGTCCAAAAAAAAAAAAAAACTAGACCTTTGTTATGTAATTTGTTGAGTTGTGTACTTTAATTTTCCTAAATCTTTCCAACAACGTTCAAACCAAGAGTTTGTTTACTCAAGGTAAGTTTACTCAAGGTAACAGTGCGTTTCGCCTGTCCAGGAGAGTCAGAGATTTGTGAAGGAAGACTAAACGTGTTATGAATAACATTAAAACATGACCTTATCTGTGAACATTCGTGCCTGAGTCATTTCAGAAGGATTTTCATTAGCTCTGGCGGCTGTTTAATGGTGTATTCACCACCAGTGAAGCAAGTTTGACTGCTGGATCATTTATGTATTTATTCGCACTACCCCACATGAGTGTTGATTCGCCCCAACAGCCAGATCAGGTAACTGTACATTGCTCGTATGATAGCATGCAACAGCGGGTGGTTGTATCTGTGTGTTTGCATACAATTCACTTGGTGAACTCAGCACTCACCAGAGATTCTGGTTTCCTCTCTGTAATGTTACATTCATCAAGTCAGAAGTCAAGTCATGAAGTCAGGTGATAACTCTCTGTGGGTTGGTCACTACAAGTGACCATTCACATTGCCCAACTCATTTGATCCAATAATTAACACTACAGCATTGTCATCCACCAGTTCCGGATTTTATTTCAACCAATTATTATGCCTCGGCCAAATGCCCCATCTTGCAACTGAAAAACACCATTTCACCAAGTTTCAAGAAAATCAGGCCTGTAGTTCTTCTGCAATCTTGCTGACAAACACACTAAAACCATAACTGTCTTAGCGTAAGTAATGAAAATTTATGTAGTGTATGTCGAGTAATATAAGTAATATTAACATAAACATGTTGATAAGTACATGCATAAGATTATTTTTAAGATTATGTTTATGTTCATGTTGTCACCTGTGTCCATTTGTTGGGTGGTTGGTTTGTCAGCAGGCTTGATCAAAAACAATAACAGATTTCCACATATCTTGGATGGAGGATGGGTCTTGGCCAAGAATAGACCCCATTAACTTTTGGTTTGGATCCAGTATAAAGGGATAGATCCAGGCATTAGATTTTTTTAACATTGCAAGATAGCATAGGAAAAAGAATCAGGCATATTTAGATGCCTGGTAACTATGACTGAGTACAATTTGATGCTGATCCTTATGATGATCCAGATCTAGTGGATTTATATACACTTATCAGTCAACATTAAAACCACTGACGTGTGAATTTAATAACTTGATCATCTTGTTGCAAAATGTTCATCTGTGGTGTCTGGCACCACTAGACAGCCTGAGACTAGACACTAGAGTCCTGTGGATTGCGAGGTCTGGCCTCCATGGATTGGACTTGTTCTAGGACATCCCACAGAGGCTCATTCAGATTGGGGTCTGGGGAAATTGGAGGCCAAGTTGACGCCTTGAGCTCTTTGTTGTCAAGTTTCTGTTTTGTCAAGTTTCTGTTCATGTTGTGTTTAGTTCAAGTCACTTCCTGTTTTATTTTGTAGTTCTCGTGTTCCACGTCTTGTCTTCCCTGTCACTGCTCTGTTTGATTATCTGCACCTGTCCTCCTGTGTCTCACCTGTGCCTTGTTCCCTCGTTTGTCTCTGGGTATTTAAGTTCTGGGTTTTTGTTCTGTCTTTGTCGCTTCATTAGTTGTTAGTCGTTGTGTGTTCATATGCCAGGCCATGCCATGTCGCAATCTTGACACCTTGGTTTTTGGATCCTTTTCAGAGAAATAAATACTTTTTTTGAATCCCTGCAACCTTCTGTCTGCCGTCTGCGCATCTGGGTCCTCCTGCCTCGTCATCACCTGCTACCTTCCTGACATTTGTCGTGTTCCTCGGGCAAGTTCTGAGCAGGTTTTGAAGTGTGGCAGGACCCATTGTCCTTCTGGGTGGCACTGCCATCAGGGAGTGGGAGAATACATTGTTTTGTAACAAGATGACCAGTGTTAATCACTTGAACTGTCGGTAGTTTTAATGTTGAAGCCGATCGGTGTATGTTTTAACAGAGGTTGTTCTTTTGCATTGTCCTAGTCGTTGACCGTTACGGTAGATTCAGACCATATCCGGCAGTGTGGCGAAACGCCGCAGGCTTGTGCAGTGGTGTGGGAGTGTCAATCCGTAGTCCATATGTGGGACATGTTGGGAACCCCTGCGGATCAGTTTGCCAAAAGGAGAAGCTGCTTTATTGTTATGCTACCAGCATGCTGGTCCTACCAATGATTGTTTGTCCTCATCAACACATTAAAATAACAGTCAACAACCAGGATGCGAGGCAGATCATTACTGTGTGTTTTAAACTGTTAAAGATTCACTGACTGATCACAAGTGAAACATAGCACTACACACTGTTCCATCTGTAGCGTTGAGTCATGCTAAAAAACATGCTACAGGCGCGTTCTGCTCTGCCTCTGATCTGCGGTCATGCCTCTGCCATAGTAGGTCGAGCATGCTCGTTCTACAGTGATCGTTGGCATCCACAAATGTGTTTTAATCTGGTGCGCAATGCCAAACTGAGTGAATACACATGACACACTACGTTACAATCATTCATTTCATTACGTCTGATCGCCCACGCAACGTAACGTTGGATTGGGCTTGATTGAAGTAAAGGCCATTGTTGGGCCTTGACAGAAGTCTGCGCTTTACTGAGGGTTCTAACTGCATCTGTAGTTTCAAACTGTAACTGCATATTTTCAAGATCTCTGGTGGTAACACTTCTCAGCTGGACTTGCTCCTGATTGGCCCACTGGAGAACCCTTTGAGACTGAACCAAGGTAGTTTGGAGCATTTGATCTGAAAAAGCCTCCAGTCAGCAGGTTTGGTTCCTTTGAATTAGACGAGCTAACGACATCAGCCAATCAGAGCGCGGCACTGCGACCGCTCTGCCTTGTAAGTATGCTCAAATGCATTCAATAAACATCCTTTTAAATAAACTACAGGAGGTAGACAAATTAATGTAAACACTCGGAGAAGGACTTTGAAGTAAGTGAATCATCAGTGCGAGCGCCGCAAAACAAATTATGCAAGGTTACACACCAACTAGCAGTAGTTGTCATTCCCCTATCCACTGTATATATAATGTACATCTGTCATATCTCTGTTGGTTAGTTCCAACTTCCTCCTTCTCTAAGCAGTTTTCCCTTGTTTTGTAAATGCTGTCATTTTCCAGACTGCTGCCCGTGACATATGAAATACTCGCAGCGCTGTGGACCGGTGCACCTGCAGTTTGGGCACAGATGACTTGGTCAAAGCTCTGTTATCCCTCACATGTTGATTTGAAAACCTGCATATCAAAGCGTGTTTGCCAGACCTTGTTTATAGCGCGTGTTTACCTTATTGTCAGAACCGTTTATATGTATTTGTAAAACATCACGAGGAACATTATTCTTATACCGAGCCGCATTCCAAGTCGGAATCATGAAATTTGATTAGTATAGGACCTCGAAAGCGTCATGCTGGAATCAAACAGAACAAATAGTGTGGTGAAAGGCCATGAGATGCACATGTACGGCACGCTATAGAACATATACAGGGAAAAGGTCAGCGATAGTAAAACGTCTCAGTGTGGTCGCCTGTTTAGGAACAAATGCTGTTAAAACCAAGGAGAAAAGTGTCATTTCCATCAGGGTCTTTACATTTCTAGGAACTATTTTGGCGATTCCAAAAATCACTTAACTCTGCACGGTCAATTGAGGATGAAAAAAGAGAGCCTTGACACTGATAATGTTTCTTTTAGTGCCTCGAGGTGCAGCCGAAGGAATCCACAGTAAATAATCAGAGTAAGTTGAGTGGCGAGCTCTGTGGCAACAGAGCAATAGGCTCCGAGTCTTTAATGTTTAACCGAGCAATAACAACAGAAAAGAGGGAGTTATAATCTTAAGTGTCTCCTATATTAGCGCAGATGAATCTAAAGTTAATACGAACAGGGGCGAGGTTATAGCACCTTGCTGAACGGCGGCGCAGCGCACCACGGCGCAGCGGAGCCCAGAGGCAATAGGCAGAAACATAAGAGAAATGGAAAGGCTGAGCAATTCACCCAAAGGGATTAGATTTTAAATAGATATCAGCCCATATATGATTCCCTCTTTCTTCCTCGCGTCTGTAAGTGGGTGTAATTTGGAGTGTGTAATGAAGGAAAAAAGGAGCTATAGGTTAATCTCATTGACCTCCACACTCTGGGGACGACGGGTTATAGCTAGGAGACACACACCCATCTCCCCTGCCAGCCTGCTCCGCCAGCCCTCAGAGAGGTAATGAAAGTTGTGAAAGTGACTCGCTGCACGGCGGGGAGCGGGAGCGCGCGAGAGGAGAGAGGAGGAGAAAAAAAAAAAGGAAGGGAAACCTGAAGAAAGTGGGTCTACTTTGTTAGCCTTATTAGAGTGAAAGAAAGACAGTGGTTTTACTGTTACGGCGTAATGAACATCCACCCTAAAAACCCGAATTTACATAATGATCCCGGAGAAAATGTGCGACTGCAGTTAGCAACAGTGCGAAGCTGCTCCATCCAAACAAATATGATTCTCAGTATGTGGGCACGGTGACAGAATCCAACTTAATATATTTTAGGGTTTATCTGGTTAAATTTCCTTTTGACAACAATGGAACTAATTCTTCCAACAGCTTCCTACATGGAAGTACGCTTTGTCAGCGATCTCCTTTCAATCTCCCGACATCAAAAGCGAGGAGAGTCTGAAAGTGTGAGAGTTAAAAGGGGTCGAACTTCAGGTCTTATCTACTCGTGTCTAGGCATGCAATGTATTCCTTCCTCTCTTGCGCACATGTTGTGTTTTTCTAGCAGTTTTTATATAAAATTCAATTGCACCTCACTCACTCACTCATTTATCCTTACTTATCTTGCAATGGGGGTCGCGGGTGAGCTGGAGCCTATCCCAGCGGACTTAGGGCGTGAGGCGGGGTACACCCTGGACAGGTCGCCAGCCTATCACAGGTCAATCGCACCTGCTTTTTTCCATTAATTGAACTGGATCGCTGAAGGCGTGCGAAGCTCTGGTGCACAGGCACGTTTTAGCCCTAGAAGCGTTTTCCAAGACTATTTTACGGTGGCCAACAAAGGCAAATGTGCAGCAACGGCCAAACGCTGCAAATACAGAAAAGATGCAAAACCAAAACACATGCAATAGAGAAATGCTGCACATGAGTTAACACAACGGAAGTGTCCACACAACGGAAAAGTGCTAGGTCGGGACCCCCTAGCGGCCCTTGGTTTTGCATCGTTTCTTTGTTTGCAGCATTTTTTCCGTTGCAGCATTTTGTTGTTGCATGTGTTTTGTGTGTCTTTGGTTCTGCATCGTTTATGTATTTGCAGCGTTTGGCCGTTGCTGAGCGTTTGCCCTTGTCAGCCACCGTACTATTTTGAAGTGGCAGCGACTGTATCGATGAGTCTGTCAGTAGAGTCTTTATCAGACTTTATTATAGATGCTTCACTATTATAAATTATGGTGTGTTTTTCTTACATAGTAAATGGTAAATGGTCTTGCATTTTTATAGCGCTTTTCCAGTCTACTGACCGCTCAAAGTGCTACAATACACGCCACATTCACCCATTCACACACACATTCACACACTGATGCCGGAGGCAGTGTAATACATGTTAGTATTGTGTTTGGGTTGGTTTGCCCTTTTCCCATTGATTCCCAAAAATAAAAGGGAAAGGGAGAATGTTGTCGGGGGAAATTTTGCAGCACTTCATTTGTGCCTCCCGGGACTGTAACTGTAAGAAAAACTCTGTCGGTAGGAAACCGGACACATCTATATAAAGAATTCCACCTCCACGGCGACGGTGTACACGGTCCTCGTGAAAAACGGAGAAAAATGTGCTGAACAGTCGGCCAGGTGCGCCATTCTACTGGCCTTAAACTAGAAACCTTAATGTTATTTTTAATCTGATAACTTCGGTCCCCGTTCTCAAGTGCTCCAGTTGGATAACGTCACAGGTTAAAGACTCGGTTCTCAAGTTTCCACGCCCTGGAGAGAAGCGTCCTTTTCAAAGAAGATGACATTAACTGGGGACGATTTGGTGTGTATTACAATAATAGTAGGTTTCCTTCAGCTGTTTGCCTGCTCGTGTGTGTGTGTGTGTGTGTGTGTGTGTGTGTGTGTGCCGGCTCGCCCTGCCCCTCTCAGCCGAGCAGATAACCTGCTCTGCTCCTCCACTCCGTCTTGACTTTGTAACTATGTCTGTCCTTACCCTCCCACGGAAATAAATAAAAGCTCTCCCGCTACTCCCACTGCATAAAGGGGAGGCATGCCTCACATAATCGTTTGAGACCGGGACAAACTTGGCCCATTGATATCTGTGTATTTATTACGCCTATGGCAATATAAGGCAGGGCAGGGTGAGATATCAGCTTACCCAGAGAGCTGCGAGAGAGAGAGAGTTTAAGATAAAGGATATTTAATATCCAGTGCACATCGGCGAGGGCCTAAGCCTCTAATAGCACTTGGGGTTTCTGAGCAGGTAATGCCTTCATCTTTGTCTAAACACACTTTTATGGACTTTAACTGTAATGATATAAAGAGAGAGGGGGTCACAGATAAATGTAGCGTAATGGCTCAAAGCCGAAGATTAGCCATGTATCCTGTCTAGGGGATAATGCTTCAAGGCAGTTCCTCCAAAAGGTGTTATCTCCTGCCGAAGAAAGACGAGAGAGAGGAAGACACACACACGCACGCACACACACACACACCCAGGCACATATATTAAATAATAACCTCCTCTTCTTTCCTGTCTTTTTTTTTTTCCCGCCTTTCTTTTAACCGCGCTTTGCATTTTGTCACATTGCGTTAGACTCAGCGGCGGCGGCGTTCAGGCGGTAATGAATCCGCGCAGCCAATATACATGTACATCACTGGGCGACAAACATTACCGGGGAGCCTCTTGTGTTCTAGGACACATTACCTTCGCTTATTTGGTGTCTAAATGATAATGAGCATTCACATGATAACCTATATCATTTAGTTCTGAACGCGAGTTTGAAGGAAGAAAGAAAAAGCGATGCGCGTTCGCGCGTACCGCGCAAGAGCAACGGCAGCACTTAAAGGCCATTTAGCGAGCTTTTTTTCACAGATCAATCAAGTGGCCTTGAAGTCCATTAAGAGGAGGGAGGAATCAACAGCAGCCACACAGTTATCTGCAGAGCGTGAGTGAGAGAAAAGAATAGTGTTGTTGTCCTAATTATGCGCCGGGGCGATGCATTATTTACCAATCCAACATACATCGCCGCGCTGGATATGAATAAAATAATTTATGACAAGATCCTTCTCTTTCTCGTGCCTTTTCTTCCTCTGTATGGCCTCCACCCCCCTCCGACACCCCCCTTCTCTTTAAATCAAACTTCAATAAAATGTGCCACCCCCATTCATTTTGCATGAGGCCTCCCTGAAAAACATCGAGGGCGGCGAGATCTGTTATCCAAAAATTCTCCAGACGGCGCGGGGTCAAAACAACAAAACACCGGCGAGGAGGAAGCGGCGGCCCATGTAACTCTATAACTCACCTTGGGCTACTGCAGCAGCCTTAAAGACAGCGACAAAGCAAAGACAGACAGAGTCAGAGAAGGTTGGAAGAGGAGACAAGTCGCCACCCCAGCTCTTCTTCGCTTAGCCAAATCTCTATTGCCAACCTCTTGTTTCCACTTTCACATGTCTACTAGTCTTTCATAAGGCCGTGCGGTGACCTCAGGATGGACGTGAAGCCGGGCTAAGGGCTTTATTAGATTTGTGAACGCAAAAGCCAAAGCTGCGCTGACAAAAAAAATTGTATTTATTTCATGCCTTTATTGACATGACTGAAAGCAGAAACACTGAACATTCTCTTCCCCGTGAGCTTTAACCTCACTGAGTGTGGGTCATGGATGTATTAAGAAGACTGCATACAAAGTCCCAAGACTGTGCTCTAAGGCAAAAGACGGTCGCCAGGCATGTTTTTTATAGGCTTTTTTAGCCACGTGCTGAAGCCAAGAGTCATAATTCAAGGTTCCTGGTTCAGTTATTTGTACAGCACAATGCAAGTTGCAGCCCCTTTACGCTAACCTGACTCTCGCCAGATGCATTTCGTTCCGCCTAGCTCCACTCACATACATCTGGGATCGCTCCCGTTGGGAGGGATTTCGGCACCAGATTTTATGGTAGAGCCAATCAGGACCGCCGGGCGGGAGTTTCATAGATGTGACGTAGCGGAGAAGCGACTGTTTTGATTCAGACAACAATGGCGGCTCGCATCGAGGAAGCAAGCGTCAACATCGATGCTGCTATTTCATCCGTGTTGTCCAATCTACCCGATGTCGCTCTCATCAGCATCACAGGTTGGCTTCGATGTGAGTGGTTGAAGTAGCACGTCAATAAAGATGACAGACAAGTGGTTTATCCAATCATAGGCAAGGATTTTTGATAAGGCCCAGCCTTCTGAAACACATCTCCAATGGAGCGATCCCAGATGGGTGAGTGGAGCTAGGCGGAACGAAATTCATCTGGCGAGAGTCAGGTTACCTTTACGCAGCATGAGAAAAACTATTTCCATGGTGGAGTGTTGAGGATGAGTTCAGTTCAGGAGTCTCCCAGCATGAGGAGTGAAGCTGCTCTGTAGTCTGGTGGTCCGGCAGCAGGGTGGGTGCTGTCTTTAAGTATCCTTTGGGCAGAGGCGGGTAGGAGCGACTTACATTCACTCCGTCGATTGTACTTTTTGTTATTTTATGCGTTCATGCACATTCTGTTACGAGGCAGGCGGTCAGCTGTTCTCAGGTCTGTCGTTGCCCTGTCATCGATCCTTCCACGGCCACGCCTCCACGTGACTCCGCACAAAGCAGCAAGAGTATGGCACAAATCCCTAATAGCTAATGTTTACAGATGATTTAACGGTGCACAGTGCAGCGGGCTGCGGTTGTATGAAGTCCGTAGAAAATCAGAGAACCCATTGTTGACAGAGGGCTGTAAGTGTGTCTGTTGTGGTAATAAGTTTGATCATACATGCAGTATATCATGCTTCAAAACTAGTTCCTGCTCTCTGCCCTCATGTTAATATTCAAGCTAACGGTGCGATATGTAGAACTGTGGACATGACTGATATCATGTTTTAACCGCAGTTCAAGTAAAGAAGTGAACACACCTGTCACAAATAATTACA
Organism: Lagodon rhomboides; assembly: GCA_039737535.1. NCBI lineage: Eukaryota > Metazoa > Chordata > Actinopteri > Spariformes > Sparidae > Lagodon > Lagodon rhomboides. The sequence goes on from CM077784.1 coordinate 12,536,959, forward strand.
GGTGTCTCTTCACTTCTTTACCTGATGAAGACCATCTGGGGTTGAAATAATTCCAGTTTGATCCACTACAAATAAGACTTGGGGAAAAGAGAGAAATGTGACAGTGTTCTTCCTCTTTTCTTTTTTATTTATTTACCAAGTGACTTTTGTCGGGGCCAACATCACCTCACAGCAAAGCACCGTTACTGAGTGCTAGATATGGGTGATGGTAGGTGGCACTGACATGTCAAATAGTGCCCCGCAAGTAATGAAAGGCAAGGCAAACGACTTATCAAAAGGGTATTCCGGCAATTTAGTACCGCAATGCCACAGAAATCAGTGGCTCACGAGAGACTCAGAAAATTGCTGACTGTGGAGTTAACGTGCTTGTTTGTGTCTGTGTACAACTGCCTCACGTGCCTTCAATTGCCCCCCGGGGACAAATAAAGTCTTTTTGAATTGAATTGAATTATCAAAATTGATGCAAGAGATACCAAGAAATCCTAGCATTAATCGCTAGTAAGGGTCAAACACCAAAAAAACTGGATCCTACATTTGCAATAATGCAAATGAATAGACCCATCTCTTTTCAAGTCTATACCTTTTGTTTGTATCTGATCTGATATAGATTTGTAGCCTCCAAGCCCAAGCTGATGACATCATCATCATTTCAGAGGGGATAAAGCTCCTATAGAACCGAAGAAGACATTGCACTTTCTTTTTTTTTTTTGCACAGACTACGCAGGACTCCCCGTGACGAATGAACTGAATTCCATGTGTAAAATCAGCGGAGTTCCCTGTTGAAGAACGGTTGGGACGGCACAGTGCAGCGACTTATCAAGGAATCCTGTGTGCATCCAGACACTAAACCACCCCTGTTATAATGCACATATCGGCCCTTGATATCTCAGCAGCTTGACGTACCGCTTTTTGTGCACAGAATACATTTAAAGTATGGCTTTAAGTGTGTCTTCACAAAAGGCTGCAAACCTGTATAAGTGCAAGCCAGAGAGAAGAGATTGAATTGTGTGTGTGTGTGCGTGTATAGCCTCCATGCAGTGTGGTGGGCTCACACACATGCATATTCTTACAGTATGCCTGCGCCACCTTTGGCTAATGACAGATGCAATAAAACATTTGTAAAGGATGGGACCATCCATCATGCTGCGCAGGGCACAAGGAACCAGGCTAGCTTAAGAGCACAAACAAGAGTCCCCTGCACAGGGCAAGGAGAGGCAGGGAGAGGAGGGGCGGGATAACTAAATTTATATCATATTACACACTGAAATGTGACCTCGTAATGACATCAGTGAAATTCAATCAAGTCCTTGACTCAGTATTACTTAAGGTAAACCAGTGTCCTTCCTGATGTGGAATGAGAAAATTGAATACAGCGTTGTTGTTTTCTGCTCGTCCGCTCCGGCCGTGGATGTGTGGAGTTTGTGTGACCGAAGCCAAATTGGAAAATGATTTCACCAAAAAAATGTAAGTATTGGCACACGCTGTCCAAGAAGTGAATTATATTCGGCAGCAGTAGCAATAATCGCTCAAGTGAAAATATTAGCAGTTGCGTAGGTCCGGCAAGGATGGTATTAGCTTTAACTCCAGAAGCAGCAGCAGAAATGGTAGGATTAATGATAGCAATAGCAGCAGTAGCACTAGCAGTAACATTACCAGTAGTTACTTCCTGTTTGTGTTATTATTGTTTTATTTAAAGCAGCTGCAAGAAACTTTTGGTTGATTTTGACGGCCGGTGTAGACAAAATCAGCACCGTCTTCTGTAGTAAAGATCTTGATCTGGCTAGCTATCATTTATCATTTATATCATTTATCACTGATATTTCTGGGATGAGGTGCCTGCAAAGACCCCAAAAGACACTTAAAGACAGCACCCACCCCAGCCACAGTCTGTTCACCCTGCTGCCATCTGGCAAAAGATACAGAAGTACCCACTGCTGTACCAACCGAGTTCAGAGCAGCTGTTTCCCTTACGTTCCTCAACTCATCCTCCGCAATCTGCCATAAACAAATGACATGGCACGTAACAGTGACACTGCACATAATGTGGGCCTACATGTAGTATATGTGTGCATACTGTATGTGTATAGTTATATAACTCCATTTAAAGTAACTATTTTTTTTTGCTATAGTTTCATTTTATTTATTCTATTCTTACTTAAATATGTGTATGTATGTTGTAAGAGTGAGAAGCATGGAGTGACTGAAACTTATTTTTGTTCAAAACATGTCAAATGACAAATAATTGAACATTGATACCTTGCAAAGCGCCATCAGAGGCACCTTTAAACAACACCAAAGAGGCTGCACACATTTGAAGCACCCATATATATATATATATATTTTTTTTTTTTTTGCGAAAAATGCCTATTTGCACATTGAGTGGACCCAAAACAGCTTAACACTCAGTTGTTTTTGTGGCATTCAGGTTGTACCATTCCCATTTGAACTCTTACCAGTGGCTGCAGGTACCTGGAATTTTCTGCTGGTATTCTTTTATCTGTACTTTATAATCTCTGTGATGTCAAAAATGTCATTTTTGTTGAAAAAAAGAATAATAATAACGGACTTTGTGACGCAGCCAGTGGCTTTGGGGCTAAAGCTTGTGAAAAAAAATGCAAACCTAACATCAACAACAATGAGATGAGATTTATTTTTGTGAAAATGTATTTTATTTTTTGGATAGCCTCTTTTTATTCCTTGGTTTATTCAGACATTTGACTATTTTCATAAATGGTAATTGAATACATGACATTGTTTTCTCCACCTTTAAGTTAAATCAGGGAGTGCATCATGTGTTGGCGTCAGTATGCCCCAATAAAAAAAAGTTATCTATTAAGTCACCTCCATCAAAAACATATCATATTACCTGGAGATGACGAGGGAGTTGTCCGTGCCTCGCCTTGTGTTTTGTCATCCACGGAGAGTACAACTTCTCTGGCGCTGCCTGCTGACTGCAGCCGCACTAACACCAACCGAGTCCCCTGCAGCGTTTTCAAGTCATCAAACCCTGAATCCAGCGACGACACCATGCTGACGAAGCCCAGATGTGTATGCACTGCACTGAAACTAAATCGATATATAAAAGATGCCTCTAACTCCAAGTAAGGCAGTAGACGTGTAATTAATTGAATCAGCTGCTACAGTACAGTAACATAACACACAGTAGGCCTACTGTTTTATGGAACAACACTGTTTGTAGTATAGTTGTATTGCTATGTTTAGCATAATGAAAGTAACATTTTCTTCTCAATATGTTGTGTAAATACTATACAAGTTTGTTCTCAAAAAAAAAAAAAAAAACCCTTCCTACCCATTATCACAGAAATCATCCGACACACTGGGCTGATGGAAAAATAACACCGATTTTAAACTAATTCACAGCAGTGGCTGTCAATAAGCAATACCGCTGTCACTGCATTATATCTCCAATGACAAGTAACCAGACAATGAGGAATGAAAAAGCTGCTTCTGTGTGACAATTTTGCTCTGATCAAAGTAGCTGTAGCTACAGGAGACATGGATTAACAGCCATTTAATGATGAAGTAAAGTTTGTGCTGTGTTGCACTTGTTTGGTGTTTGTTTGTCTTTCCCATCCAGCTCTGAACAAGACAAGCCGGCGGAGAGGCTTTTTCCTTTTCTTTTTTTTTTTTGTTGGTTACAAACTCGTGGGTGTGTTTGATAGAAGGCATGCAGGCACGGTGTTGCCTGTTGAATCACATCATCAGCATCAACAATGAAAAAAGGAAAAACCGGCAGGGAGATATAAATGAATATTCCTCACCTGTCTGCTCATGTTGACTCCTCTTGTTTGGATTTCACAGTGGGGGAAAAAAATAAAGGCGTATATTTACTTTTAATTGAAAGGAAATTAAAGACGCATCCACATCCGCATGTGACAAAGGAAGATCACAAGGCTCGGGAGTGATGATAGCTTTTGTTTAAGATGGATTTCATAAAGAAAACCCCCCACTGATAATGATGAAAAAAAAATCTTGGACATTTCTCCAAATACAATTACCTCAGCATCACCTGATTCAATCAAATGCATTTGCATTCTGTTTGCATGCAGTGTTCCGTGAACCGGTAAACAAGGCAGGCAGAATAAATCTGATGTGTTTTCATGCTTATGGTTGCTCTTGTGTTTGCTACATTTTATTCTGAGTATTTGAATTTTTATGAATTGGTAAATAAATGCACAAACGCACGCATAGCTTTGCAGATGGATGTTCTGGAGTCGGAGGGGCATATTTCTGCGAGCCAGAAAAGAAAAACTGGGAATGTTAGTTCATGTTTTGAGACAGATGTTGTTTGGCCTCCGAGCATGGCAGATTAATATTTGACTGTGTCTGATGTGTACTTAAGAATGTATCAAAGAAGATGCATCATTTTGGGGCCTACCAGGGGATGTTGCAGCTGGCACGACGACAAAAAGCATAAGGCCACACTTGGCACCAGTCAATCATGTGCTTGCAGGCTGAATCGTTGGACAGCAATCTAGTGATGAGAGTAAGGTCTTGTTCACTTCTAATCCCTGACCTTCTTTCTCCCTTGACTCTCAGAACGTCAGTTATAAAATACTCAATCTGCCTCATCTTTGCATCTCATATATGCATCTTATATCTGCCAATATGCATGAGAAATGTTGAAGAGACTCATTAGTTAACACACCTTTAAAAGGCAGGTAGGTCTGTGGTATCTATTGTTTGATATACAGTATAAAGAGCACTCGGGGTGTTTTAAAATGATAATACTTGTCAAAACGCTGCTGTAGTCGATTCAGAAATAAGATTTTGTGTCTTTTGTGTTTCGTGGGCATTCAATTTTAGGTTGTATGACCACAGCAGAGGGCCAGCTGTTCTGTATCCAGAAACATCCTCATCCCGATTAAGGTGTTTCATCCGCACACTTCGGGAATGTTGCATGGCCGGTCACCTGAGGTGTACAGTAGGTATTGGTGAAGAAGAGCAGTGGGGAGAGCACACGACCCTGGGGGGTGCCAGTGCCGATTGTTCGGGTGGTGGACGTTTTGTTTCTCACCAGCCTCACCTGCTGCTTCCTGTCTGCCAGGACGTTTTTTTGATCCGATGACAGATCAGGGTTGGCACAGTGAGCTGGCACAGTGAGTATAGAGTGCAGGACTTTTAGGATGATGGCATTGAATGCCGTAGTCCAATGGACAACCGGCCAATAGTCACTGAATTAACAATGGACTTTATGACTACATTAGAGCCATAGAATCATTGAGCTGACTCAATAAGTCATTGATACAGCAATATTTATCTGTAGTATGCAAACGTTAGCTAATGTTAGCCACCAAATAAGGCTGTAACAGCTAAACCCCTGAGTGCATGGAATAGAATAAGGGTGTGTCTTACAGTTTTTGTCTTTAAGTAACATAGTGTCATTTATAAAGCTGAAAGTCAAGCTACAGATTCCTTCCACCACTGCGATATTCTACAAACTAATCAGATAGGGCAATTCTTGCAGACATTTTTATGAATCGTAATTTCAAAATAAGACTAAAATGACATACTATATCGGCATTTCGGAATCGCTCTCTACCTGTCCTCTAATTATCGCTCGGATTCTCCTCCTCCCACACTCGGCTGTCAAACCACTCATCTTGATCCAGCTCCACACAGGAACACAAAAGTGGGGTCAAAGGTCATCACCATCATGAAACACTATCACTCCTCTTCATCCATTAATACGAGTAATAATGATCATCTCCCTGCTCCTGAGATCACTGCTCCGACTGATGTATGACCCAATTCTAACAATTATATGGGAGCGTATTTGCCCTTTCCTAGTTGTTTAATGTTGTGTCTATTGTGACTCAATTATACAGCGGATTGAGTTTAGTTCAGGTTGCTGATGTCTTAGTTATGATATGGTGTAAGCTTAGGCCCTCCGCACATACATTAAACATTTTCTTGAATATCAAACAATAGGCCTGAGGAATGATGGCGATGCATCCCCATTATGAAATACATAAGAGAAGAATATACAGCGTCATCCCTAATGTGACGATGAGGGATTAAAAATGGATTGTAATCTATTTTTGGGGCAACTGTTTGAGAATGTAAAATAATCACATCATGTCAAAGAGGGAACCTACTTGTAGATATTTCAAACATATCCCCGTATTCCCCGATGATTCCTCGCTGCCTATATTCTACACAGTGCGACTGTTTCCTTTCAAGATCAATTCCCCAGGCAATAAGAAATAATAGGCCTACAGTATGTACCCCTGAGCTTCAGAGCAAAATGGAAAATAAAGAGACAGACTCAACCTTCAATAGACAGACCAACTGTTACTGTTGTGTAATTGGTTAAAGCATGCCATCCACAAGTAGAAAATGAATAATTTCTTTGAACACTTTTTTTTTTTTAAAGATTCTCATCTCCTCCTTTTCTATGCATGGCCATTACACAATGACTCACAAATAAGCACATATTTGTGAGTATGTTTCATTTTAAATGCTACAAACAACATCACAAGGCTTAAATACAGTTTGTGCACAGACAGCGGGGAAAAAAAAACAGGGGAACAGAGTACAATTGACGGCATACCACTGAGCTGTACTGTAATAACTAAGGAGACTATTTACCCTTAATTGATATGGCCTTTCTTACCATGAAAAGAACAATTATTTCTAGCACTGCACGGTTCTTATGTGCACAGTAAGCCATCAACACAAAGTGCCCTGAGTGAAATGAACGGAACTCACCATCAGCCTTCTCCGACAAAAAAGAAAAAGAAAAAACTGGCAGAGCCCTTTTCATCTTTTCTTCTTTTCTCTCATTCCCTCTTGATATAAAAGTGCCAGAAACAAGCTCAGAGATGATAAAAATATGGCAGTGTAATACCAATTTAATATATCAATGGTATTTATAAGGCATTAAAGTCAATGACACATGGCGAGCAACAGCTTAAAACAAAGAGTCCTTGATAAAGTGGATGCATACCACTTTGATGGCACGCTGCATAATTTTGTTGGAAAGCATCCTTATGAAAGTCATCAGTGCTGGCTGGCACCATGCAGAACAGTTTTGTTAATCACACAGATCCCACTCTGTTGAACCCTCACTGAGTCCATCGTCAGTCTGTATTAACTGAGGACAGCGGAAAAACAAAATCTTATGAGCGCACAATGGCTAGGAATTAGGAGGAATAAGGAGTGTAGGTGATGAGGAGCAGGGGATTTATTTCAACTCTGTTGCTGTTTCGTATTTCTCTCACTGACAATGACATGATTTGGACTGAATTTCAAAATAAATCATACTGGTCATACCGTACCATTTTTCACATGTGCAGCACACAGTGACCTATGAGATGAGTAGCTTTTAGATAATAACAAGAATGGTTAGTCCATAATGGTTAGATAGTCCTTAGAGAAAGGGGCATACAAATTGTTCTCTGATATTATTTTCCAAGTTTTTATTTTTTACAAATATTTGAATGTGTCTGAAAATACCCATTAAAGGAACTTGAGGCAGGATTTGTGAAAAAATAAACATGCATTTTAAGTTTTTAAATGCTAATGAGTGATGAAGCGCTCATAAACAAAAAGAATGAGCCCACCCACGTATCTCTCCGTTGCCTTGAACAGGCTGTGTGCTGCATAATGTACTGCAATTCGGGGCCCGAATTTCCTGCGCAGTCCTGCGGACGTGACGTCAGGTGACGCTGAATGCGTGTCCTCGACAGCTTGGATACAGGAAGAAGACAAGCACGGTGGACCCAAACTAGTGTTTGGGTAGTAATGGATTCTGCTACGGCCACCACCACACAAAGTCCACTAAAAAGTCATACTAAGAAGAAAACGAAGGTTTTATCAGCGGCAAGTCCTGAGTAGAAACGAAATTACGACCAAAGCCGGGCCAGCACCCGAATAAACATCGGATATGCGTTCGACTCATGGAGGCAGCTTCAACTTGAATTGGGACTGAAAACAGATGCTGACATGGCTCATTTCCCAGTGACCAGGTAAGAAAACATTACAGGTCATGTTTAGAGCTTGATTTGAAAATCATATGAGATCACCGAGGACTCGGAGTGACCTAACGCGCAAAGTAGCGTTAGCTGCTAACATGTAGCTTAGTCCACCGCTGTGTAACACTGAATAGTTACAGACTGCAAATTTTCCAAGGTCCTTTAGTCTGAAACCGGATAGTTAGAAATATGTCCCTTTATATATGGGACCGAAAGCCCAACCTGTTATCCGGGAGGTGACGTTAGCAGCTGGCTGTAGCCACATGCTAACGGTTTGTTTGTGTCTGTGTAGTAACATTAGCTGCTAACACACAGCAGTCCCGTATCAGAGACGATGTTTTTGTCCCCCAATATGGCGACTTTGCTTTTGCCTGTGCCTTTCAGACCCGCCACTTGTGTGTCGCTACACTCAGCAAGCCGGCTTCCCGGCTGCTTCATGTTTGTAGGGGATAAGGCTATCCCTTACACACAACACAGTTAGCAGTTGTGGGCTAACGTCATTCCGCGGAGGCATGCGTGGAGGTCTTGCAGTAAACGGTCACGTGAACAGCGAGTAAAGAAATAACAGTGTCACAGCATCAGCTGCTCTGCTGTGAAGAGTTCATGCGCGCTCCAGCGCCGGCTTGGCTGATGGCTGCAGTTACCCTAACGGCCGCGGTGTCACTATTGAGTCTTATTTCTTGATCCTGCCTCATGTCCCTTTAATATGAATCCATCATATTAGATAAGAAAAAAAGGAAAACATTTACATCACACTACATTGATGACAGTGCTCATGCAAATATTTGTGAACAGGCTAACCTAACCGTACACTAAATCGCTGTGTAGTACCAATCTGTAGTGGTGAACTGGTCAGCTAACTATGTTTTATTGAAACACACTGGCCTGTTTTCTGTAATACTATGTCAAGTGTGCGGACATTCTTGTGAGCCACAGTGGATTGTTTTGTAACTTAAAAGGTAATACCGCTTTTCCACCAAAATTAGCAAGTGTATTGCCTGTTGACCCCATTCCCACTTCCCACAGGCAAGGCAGCCTGTCTTTGATTTTTATCTGATGCGTTATGTTGTCCGTCACTGGCGTCACGTTTCTCGTCATGAAAGCGCCGGAAACAGTTTTAACAGAAGAGACAACAACAATAGACCCATTGTGAAAGAACCATCTGTAAAACAGTGGATACATTCTTTTGAGCGTCACAAAAATGAATTGACTCATTTAACAATCATAACTTGAGCCATTTGGTCCAATAACGTCTGGAAAGTACTTTGGCTTCAAAGCACCATTGAGCAGCTTTCATAGGAAAGAACGAGGCTCCACCTCCAACACTGTGTCCAGGAATAAAACAGCCTTGGACAGATGCATCCCAAATTCGGTCTTTATTTATGCACCACCACCGGATGTTGATAACGTGCCATCACTTCACATGGCGGAATTTACCGTGTTCGTCCTGGTCTTTCATTTAGATCAAAGTCGAGCCAAGGTGAAAATAACACGGGTCTACTGCAGAGTCAATTGAACCCAGGTATAAATGCCGAGTTTAGCCATTCCCATTGCACATAAAAGCCTGATCTTAGCGGGTTTAAGAGACTGATATAACCTCTACCTCAGAAACCACTAGAGAAAGTGCAGACAGTGATGCTAACATGGCTAACATTAGCCATTCTACAACTACTGTTCATACACTACATGGCACGGCAGGCCGCCCTACATGTTATTGTAGGCCCACTTTAATATGCAACTGAATTTTATACAATATATGAAGTAGGCCCTGGTTTAACCTCCACCTCTTTAGATGTTCTTACCTCATTCTTTATGCAAGTTGAATTTCTCAACTCCACCCCTTACATCTTATATGACATATATCCCATGGTGATATGGTCATGCCTTTACATTGACTTTGTCAGTAATTGTGCCTGTAAAAGTCAACTTGTCAGAGCACACCTGTAGGAATAGGATCGATTTCTGATAGATTGATAATGTGTTCGTCTGGAAAAGTACATTTCCAAAGAGGTCAAACCTTTTGAGTCTAATGGATAAGGGATAAATCTAAATGTGGTATATCCATATTTGAGTAGGTAAAGATATACCCTACACAGCTGCTGTTTTATGAAGACAACTTGTGTTTGTCTGAACATCAGTAAACTGTATATTATCAGTGATAATTTGCTGCTTTGACAGGGGGGCTTTTATTAGGTCTTAATAATAGATGGTTGTTAGAATGCTAAGGCTTTACATACTTGAAGTACTCAACTGTCTTCCCACTGTCATCTGTAGTTGGTACTTGGTAGCAAATAAGCCACAGTGTTTTTTTGATACATGTTCTATGAATTGGGTTTGAAGTAAGAGCAGAAAGCTTGAGGATTCAGAGCAAGATATAATCCCTATCATTAATCCCTGTGTCCTGCACTCATAAAAGATGTCGGTGTGAGTTTGGGGATATCGATGCTATCATTAAATATACGTTGATGATTCCTTTTGTTCTCCTCAGAAAATTGAAATTGTATAATTGTCCATGTTCTAATACTCAGGCACAACCTTCCCCCTTCCAGCCCCACGCACTCCACATTTAAACATTTCCTATATTTTGTGGCAAAATAGAAAAGTCAGTGCGGTAGTACATAAAAGCAATCAGTCTGCGTGATTTAACAAGAACCTGAGCCCATTAAATGAACTCCAGCGCTATTGGAGGAAAAACGATCCACAGCACATCAGCAGTTTCCCCACCGTCCCCCAGACAGCGAGAGACAGGGCCTGCTCTCAAAATGGCACTTCTGCTGGAGAGAACGGAGGAGTAGGAATAATGTACAGTGAGTTATTTATGTACAACATCTCCAATGGAAAAACAATTAAATGAGATTGATGGAGAGATGAAGACAACTGGGTGGGATGGGGGACAGGGGGAGGGGCGGGTGTTGGAGGGTAGTTGGATCTGACTGTCTGTCTATCCCTGTTTGCGTACCTCCTGGAGGCACAAATGTCAGCTTTGAGCAGTTTGTGGACTCCCCACTAAGCTCTTGGCCTGCTTCGATCCAGACTGGTTCTATCTTCTGGACTCTTGGCATGCCACGTACAAGCCGTGGCCATCAATGTGTCATTCAAATGCCATGGCTTCACAGCCACCACTTACTTCTGTGCTCATGGATATCAGGGTTAGCATTTTGCACTCGCGCTTATCTGCGGTGGTAACAGTGTTCTCACTTTTTTTTCTGATTTCTAGATGAGTTGCATTTAAGTGATCTTTGGATTCACTTTCCACTCATATTTGCATTTATCAGACGTTCGTATGTTGTATTGTAGATACAAATATTGAGCTTGAAATCCTAGATCACCATCACTACAGATAACTGATGAAAATGCAGAGGTCACAATAATGTGATCACAAAACCAAATCAACAGATAATTACATGCAAAAATCATTTATTATTGAAAAATAAAATGGACATAAAGGATTGATGCTGACGTTATGTACTAACAAAACCAATGCCTGTCAAGGTTAGATTTTTGTCAAAAGCTGTGTAATCATTTTTTCAAGATTTTCCAATTTAATCTAATGTTAACTGTTAATGATGTTAATGTTCAACAAAATGTCTCCTGTTTCATACATAATTTATTTTGACAACAAACGATAGGGAAGCTGCAACTTATTTTTCATCATTGATTAATCTTCTGATTGTTTTCTGGATCTATAGAATTTGTTAAAAATGCCCATCACAAGTTCCCAAAGTGATGATGTATGTTATTCCAACAAACCAAATCACTAAAGTGATAACTTAGTGAAAATTATTGCTGATGAAAGTTCCATTGATCAACTACATTGATCTAATACTTGTGTTTTTTTAGTATGAAACATGTTTACAGGACAGTACGTTTATTGAGGTGTGCAAATTTTGAAATCTTCATTGTTCTTCACCTTTGAGACCGATTTTTCACTAGGAAATGGTGGATTTTTTTCTGCACAGTGGACTGAAATGGTACAATCCAGTAATAATTATTTTAGTCCACCTTCTCTTGTAAAACAAATCCTTTCCAAGCAAGGCTTTAGGCGACTACCTATGGAACATGTTGTCTTATGTGTGTTATGTTGGTTTAAATGCATAAATGACACTGTTAGCAGCATGGAGCAAAAGGTTCAGGGGTGGAAGGGGACTCATTCCAGGTGCTATGAAAAAAAAAACTGTAAACTGTCTTATTTCCTTGTATTGTGGCTGAAGTTTACATTTGCCAAAATTAGCCATAATAAATGACTGGTTATTCCAGCCAAGACCGCAGAAGTAAAACCCCTGAGTGTGTTGAACTGAGAAAAGTTCTGTTTTACTGTGTTGTACTGAACTTCTATTTTGTAAGAGGAAGTCTTTCATCGGCCAAAAGTACTTAAAAAAACAAACAAAAAGGCCGAGGTCAAAGGTGAAATGCGATGGTGTCACTTAATGTTGAGAGGTAGAGGGGACATAAGGGCCAAAGTAAAAATAAAAACTTTTCTAGATGGTCCTAAACATATGCAATTTTAAGGCAATTTAATCTGAGGATTGTCAGGTCAGACTCTTACGTCTAATTTTTTGTTTTAAACATTTGTTGAAGCACGTCTTTTTTTACTAATTAAAAACTGACTGGGACAAAATTGATAATTTCAAAAAGTGGTGGGGACATACAAAAGGAAATGACACCTTTTTGGAAATATTAGATCAAGGCCTTAAAAGGCACAAAGAAAATCTCTTGTATGTAAAATGATCACTTGAGATACTCCCGTGGTGGACTTTTCCACGCCAAAGGGCACCTAGTATAGGGTTAACGCGCGCGGTGCAGAAAGACAAATTCACTTCCAAAATAAACCTCTCGTTTGCGACGGTTTGTTGTTTGTCACCCCTTTTCATTGAGGCATTAACTATTGAAGACAACTGCCAAAAAAAGTGATGATGCCAAAAAAAAAGCGAAGGGAAAATAAAGACACAGCTAAAAAAGTGCTGCTACTGTAAAACGCAGGTATTGTTTAAAGATAAAGAAAAAAAAGAGAAAGAAGAAGTGAGGGTATGGAGCCGGTGGCGAAGAGAGGAGTGACAATGCTGCCGCTAAACAGCTTTGGCAAGAGATGACAGGAAGCAAGTGAAAGAAATAAACAGTCAACACACTTTGTTTCTGCTACTTAAAAATATCCTGTCCCGTTTTTAAATCCTGACACATTCTGTGATGGGGCTGTGTATGGATGAGGGGTGTGAGATAATATATTGGCGGAAAGAGGGCTCGCTTTTCAAACAGCTCAGAAGCAAGAGTGTGTTTTTTCCCCATAGCTATTACTACCATTACAATGTGAATCCCAGGGCCCCTATGGATTTGCTTTCTATGTAGTGCCAGCACTTGCTAAAGAAAAACCCCACATGGAATAAGCTAATCCCTTTCAAACGGGTCGCGGCCGGCGCGGACATGACTTTGTAACGAGTGAGCAATGTGGCGAGGGGAGCGGGAGGAGGGAGGGCGGGTGAAGTCATATGCTCAAAGTTTGGATTCAAAACACTCGCCCCTCTCCCGGCACATCTCCCTTTGATCCCCACCGCCAACTATAATAATCAGCTTCTCCTCCAAGTATTTATCAGATAGAACACAGACAAGATTACGTCGAGAGCAAATATGTGTCCCTATTATCCTGCCAGAGAGGGACTCGCAAGACTGACAATAGCAGAGGTGACAGAGTGAGAGTTAGAGGCGAGGGTGGAGAGGAAGAGAGCAATACGTAGCATAAGAGAGGGGGAAAAGGTTGTTGTTGAGTGGAGAAGAGCAGCAAAACGACAACTCATTATCCCGAAACCCAAAAAACATCCCGAGCGCACACATACAGTATGCACTCGCACTCGCAGTCGGGTTTTGTACACCACTTTCGTTTGCGTGCTCCGTCTCTGTCGTTTCGCTTTACTTATTTATGAGACTTTACAAGTTCCTTGACGGAGATGCAGAGCGTTGCAGTTTATGTCTAATTTAGTAAATATCCTTTCGCCAGTCAGGCCTGTCAGCCATTGTTTTTCTCCCCACCCTGTGTTCTCCCCCGTCTCCATCTCCTCCTCGAACTTCCCTTGTTTCCCCCCCATCCACGGTCGCCGGGTGACAGAGAGAAATCAAGCCTGGAATCCGAAACGATATATATTCTCTCTGATTTGCGCCCTTTTGTTGTTTGTAGGCGTCACTGCGAAAGTTTAACTTCTGAACTGTGTGCCACAGACGAGGGCAGGTAACTACCGCGTGACGCCGGGCTAGTTGTGTGAAACGTGTCAAGTCCTCATTGTCATTTAATGCAGGAGGGGATAACAGGCTGCCAAACAGGAAAGTGTCTCCACACAAGTCTCCTTTGCAGTACCCTTCGTTAATGATCACAGCATGGCGGTGGCGGCATACAAGGGGGAACGAGAGGGAGGGAGAAAAGCAAGAAGAAGAGCAAGAAAGATGGAATATATTTTGAATGTTTTATGGAAAAACAATCTGACACAAAGTAATATTCATCTCCTATGAATCGAATATTCTTTTTGGAATGATATTAGACTGTATCTATTATATCTTCCATTGTGTTCCCATCTGCCCTTTTCAGGATCTAAATTATGTGCATTAGTACGTAAATGGGCTAATGCCTGTCTGTATTTAGCTGGCTACATGCCGTGAATATATTCTCTGCTTCAAGAAGTAATTGGTAATTACAGTGGTCATTTAGGCAATCACTGTCTCCCCGAGATTCATGTCATTCTTAAAAATAACTAGCTCTTAACCTTTGACAGAATTCTACAGAAACTGTTCATCATCGCCCCCGCTTTGATTAATTTTTACACACACACACACACTTTTGCACACAATGGGCACAAATACGCTCAGAAACAAAGCCGGACACACACCTACAGTATCCACCGGAGCACAAGTGTGCAAGAGTACATAGAAATGGACACACACACACACCACAGACCATCAGTCTGTCTTCATGAATAGAAAAAGAAATTTCCCATATCGAAGAGAAGACAGAATATCCTACCTCTGACACCATTAGTTCCATTTCATAAACAGTAAGACTACACATATATATAGGTCATTTAACTTATCAACGTCCTCCCTCCGTTCATCCATCCGCCTATCTATCCCCTTCAAATTCTGGACACCGGATTTATCTCACCTTATTGACAGTAAACGGTTAAGTCTTTTCATCTATTCCATCCTTCCATCTCTCCTCAGCGCAGCCTCGCCTCCGTTTTCTCTCAGTTTAAACAAGCTCTCTCAGACACCAGTCATTTCCATGCATAATGATCCTCCGTAGACAGTGGTGGCGGCGAGGGAGTGTAAAACCGGTATTGTATGTGAGAGATCGTCAGGTTGGCAATATTAGCATCAAAATACTTATCCGCTTACTTGGATGCCCCCCATTACTGAGCGCTCCACACAACTCTTTTGCATCTCCAGTGGCGTCTGTATGCAGAAAAATGTATCATCGTTTTCTTATACTGTCACCCACTGGCATATCAGCAATTTTACAGTTATAAGCATGCAGAGTGAGTGTTTCATAAATTCTCCATATCCCTAGTACTGGTTTTATGAATCTTTAATGTGAGAGCCAATGACCTCAGCCCTGATATATAGAGTAAAAGCCACAAGGAAATAAAAGCCTTTTATAATGATGAGTAAAATGTTTAGACACAAGCTGCCCCCTCGGAGTCATTAGTCGGTTTATTGCCTTTTGTGGTCATTTTTATTGCTTTGTTTTCAATGATCTTGTTCATACAGAATAGTGACAAAAATTTTGGGATTTCTCACAGATTATACAAAATGAATACAAATCTAACTATTGGTCACAGAAAGGAACTAATTTTGAAGAATCTGCAGCCAAAAATTGCTCATATTTTGGATTATTGAATGGGTGAAAAATGTACAAATGTATTTAAATACTTATATCATGTCTTGCTACTGTCATGTTAAAACATGCATAAGAGTTGGTAAATTTCTATTTGTTTACTGGGGGAAAAAAGATATACTGTCGGTGTAAAATGAAGCGCCAATTGCTTCACATCCACTCCTACTATGTATATATAACAGCGCTCTTGTGGCCTGAAAGGAGTGCAATGCCCATTACTCAAAAAACAGAAAGATCTACTTTTAGTGGTTCAAAATTGGGAATACGGTGGCAACACATCACTCAAGCTTCCTGACGCTACTTACAAGCCATGTTCAGACAGCGCTTTGCTAGCAGAAGTGTTGAAGAATGAGGACCACACCATTGGAATCTGAAATGATCAAGCTAAGGTGTACTTTAAGGTTTAAGGTTTTTAAGCTGATCTATGAGTTACATCTCTTGTTATACCTTCCGATAACAAGACGTTGGCTCCACCCCTGAGCCATAGCCGCCAAATTTAGTAAATATCTACACCAATACACCAACCTCTGGATCAATCTCAATGAATTGAAAACTGGTTGATGGGCCGATTTTAAAGTTATGAATCGGTTGAGTTAAGCTGCTATGCTTCTACCTCTTCACAGCGTCTTCAAACTCTCGCATAAGTTCAAAGGTCAGCATGAGAGTCTGGCGAGATGCGTCACAGTAACGTTATCGTTGCCTTCCAGGTAAAAACAACAGTAACATGTCCGACAGGACAACGCACAGTCAAATCTATGAATCAAAAGTTTGGAAATTTGGACAAAAAACAGTGCCGGTTGTTAGCTCTGTAGAACAGCATTTAAGCACAGTGGTAGCATGTATCTTAGCGTTCATCTGGTGAGACAGCATGGCGAAACCTGTGCTGATGATGAGGATAGTAGTAAAGCTATCACTAGCAAGAAAACACAAGACAAAGACACAGAGATTAAACATTTTTTCCAGCAACAACTTGACGAGGTCTAAGGTCATCATGTCATCTATAGCCCGTTTATTGCTAAAGACTTACGACCTGTCTTCTTTTGAACGTGTTGCTATCATTAGCTGCATTCTGTGACAGCTGGTAGTACTGTTAACTGTCATTGTCTACAGAAATGATGTGCTCAGTTGTTAAATTAATCCAACTTTTGTTGAGTTTGTTATCAGTAGTAAACATTTGTCTGATGGTAAATCATAGGTGTAATTTTATACACTGATTATTACTAGAAATCAGAGGATACAGACAATCAGGGACATCCAGTTCAGAAAGGTCCAATGAAGACAGATCCACCTCAAAGAGACCCTGCTCATGGAGATTCAGACAACGGGATAGTTGTTCCTCAGATCCAGGACGAGATAACAGGTGTGTTTTTTTTTTTACACTGAGGTGTAAACAGATTGAAATAAAGGTAGTAATAGATAGACAAATAGTAAGAACAATACATAGGATTCCCTGGTCTTCCCTGGTCTATTATGAAATGCCTATTTGAGGGTAAGCAATGGTATTTTTATACAATTGGCTTATTCTAATTTATCATAGAAAATTAATGTCTACTTGAAACACAGAATTTCATCATACCAAAATTGGACCAATCAAATCGTACAGAATCGTAATCGTTCCATAATAAAAAGTCCTTGTCCCTGAATCATATCGTGCCCCATGTATCTACATACGTATTGGATAGTCTTATAACGGAGAGTTGCGCACCCCTACTGGTTGTCCATGAAAATTAAAGTTAGCTGCCAGCTACATACTGAAGCACTTTTGGTATTGTGGTGTGCTGACTTTCAGTCTATGCCAGTAACATTGCAGGCGTAGCTGCTGCTTAGCAGGTAAAGCTGCTGGTCACAGGGTCGGCCATTCCATCCTTAGTTCCTCCTATTCATAGTTCGTTCCCCGCTGCCCATCAGCATAGGAAACAAGTGATTTACACACGTATTTACAGCGAACACTTCATCAAAGTTAAGCTGAAGTAAACACAAGTATATACTTTTATTAATTATCCTATTTTTGACTATGAGTCACATCTGTTTGTAATCGTTTTTACATGGTTTGTTGTCGTGTATCGAGGCGACCAACTGCAGTGGTCCTAATGAATTAAAGATGGCTAGTTAGCTGAGGAGTTGGGATGCTGCGTTAGCCGAAATTCAAAATGCAATGATTTGAAAATCCCTTTACACCTTTAAGCTTGTGTTTAGACTGATAAACTTTGTTGCCGATTTTTTTGATGATGTCAAGGGTACATATATGCCGTTTTTCCACTGACAGTACCAGCTCGCCTCGCCTCGGCTTAGCGTGGCTCTACTTGGTTTGGTTTCTGACGCGTTGCATTTCCATCTAGAATTAGTATCTCTTCAATGTCGGCGGGTCGTCATCAACGTGGGCGGGTCGTCATCAGTGACGTACTTGTCCACGCGACACATAAACAGGGCTAGCTGTGGGCTACGCAAAACACGTACACCTTTTCATTTCTTGTCGCACCATCAAGCTCTTTCTGGATGCGTTCTTCAGCGACAACACTCAGGAGCGTCTCCACCTCTGCCACGGTCCACGGCGTGTTCTTGCACATTGTTCCTTCCATGTTGATCAGTAATCGCTATGTTGACTGAACGCAGACGCTAGTTTTTAAAGGTAGCGGGTGTCAGGCTCGGACGTCACGCTCGTCATGAGACATCAAGTGGCGTCACTCTCTGTCCAATCAGTGGTCGGCTGCCAGCTTACGTCACACAGAAGTATCAGCTCAGCTCAGTTGGAACTTATACGGAGGTGATACTAAAAAAGTACCACTTTAGCAGGTACCAAGTACCAGATTTCAGTAATGGGGACGCAATAAAGGGCTAAGTCGAGGCGAGGCGAGCTGGTACTGTCGGTGAAAAAAGGCAATACAATAATAATATTAATAAAATAATGTTCAACATCTAGTGTTAGTTGATTAATACTCACCTTTGCTTTTACAATGAAGAACTTCTCACTCCCAAATGGCGGCATTATTCACCCATCCAGATAATAAAAAGGAAAAAAATAGAAAATGAAAAAGAATAAATATTAAATATATTATAATATTAAAAATAATAAAAAAATACATATAACTGTCCGTACTTTTATAAGCTTTCATTCTGGCAGCAGTATAAGGTGAGGGATTCTCCAAAAGGTACACATAAATGTCACTAAATTCAAGCTCTGGCAGGGACCTGGCAGTTTTTAACGGCTGAAATAGCACAGCAGGGGCTGTATAAGGATCGCAAGTGCCCAACACTTGCAGTTAATGTCTATGTCCTTTTCTAGGGTTGACAAGTGATCTGTCAAGTTTCTGTTTCATGTTTTGGTTTTGTTAGGTCACTTCCTGTTTTATTTTGTAGTCCATGTGTTCCTTGTCTTGTCCTTCCTGTCACTGTTCACTTTGATTGCCTGCACCTGTCCTCTTGTGTCTCACCTGTGCCTTGTTCCCTCGTTTGTGTCTTGTCATTTAAGTCCTGGTTTTTTTGTTTCAGTCCTTGTCGGTTCATTGCATGTGTTTGCATGATTGTTAGTAGTGTTAGAATGTAAACCTTGTTTTGTCTTGCCTTGTCTTGCCCTGCCTTGCCACGTTCTTAACGGCTTGGTTTTTTTTGGATGCTTAAGGAATTAAGTATTTTTTGAATCCCTACAACCTCAGTCTGTTGCCCTTGCATCTGGGTCCTTCAGCCACGTCATCTACCACTCCTCCTGACATGATCTAAATAACTGTGCGATTTTCTGGCTTTTGCCGTGTCTCTAGGGGCAGTCCAGTATGAGCCACCTTCTAGGTCTAATGTTTTGCCCTCCAGGTCAGTGCATGAGACTCGTGGCTGAAAACTATGAATATGTCAAAGTTTCCTTGGACAAGACACTAAACCCTATCTTACCAGAGGCTTAAAATGACTGTAAATGTGTAATATTACAAAATACATATTTAAAATCATTTTTAACATGCTTCTGAATCCACCCACTTTTTTTTTTTTTTTTTTTTTAAACAAGCTGATGTAGCTCATGATGCATGGAAGGGGGTGTCCATTACTCCATCAGTCTAACAATTTTGATAATAACCTCAAATTAAATGACAAGACAGACCAGCTGGAAATTACTACATTGTGTTTTCTTTTTTAATTATTGATCGTACAGACAGCAAAAGCATTACAATAATACAAATACAATAGTTATGGTACATCTGGCAACACTGACTAAACCCCACATTTCTCCTGATGGTCAGGCCAGCACCTTGTATGGTAGCTTGCTGCCATCAGTGTGTGAGCCTGAATGAGTGGATGGGGGCAAATTGTTAAACAGTTTGGAAAAAAGCACTATATAAAAGTGTCCATTTACATTACTGCTTTATGGTAATACTGTTAAGATGATTATATGTTTCATTGGCAGTGTGCAAAGAAGTTTCATGTAGACCGAGAGACAACAGAGAGAGGTAGATGTAAAAAAAGATGCAGAACATATGATTTAACATTTTAGATTGGCATGCCATGGTAAAAAAGTTAGAATAGTGATAACAAGGGATTCTCACTGACAGATGGTCATGAAAAAAATAAATAAGTCCTTTTTAAAAGCTGTTAGTGGGAAGTGGAGAGGGAGAGGTTAAAACAATTTGGTAGTTCTTTTGTACACTGAACCCGAAAATGTGATTTGCACACCTTATAATTCCTCCTTGCTTCAACGTTTGTCCCCACTCAGACGGAAAAATTAAATGAAATGAAGTCAAAGAATAGTCCCTGTAATATTAATGAGACTCAGGAGTTTGCATGGTATAATTTAAGATGCCCCCTTTTTTTACATGCCTGACTTACATACACACAGCTCTGAATTACACTAGCCCTTGTGAATAATTTGAAGTTCAGCTGTCTTTGCGTGAGCAGATGTACCTGCAGAATGTTTTTTTAAGTCTCAGTGGGGCCACAATATGGGTTATATCCCAGCAACTGTCAGTAATGTAAGAGTAACTTTTGATTACCCCATTTTAGAAGTAATTTTGATCAGGCCTATTTGTTGTTTTTTTTCATCCATATCCCTTTTTAGATTAAAAAGTACATTTACACTGAACTTGTATTTGTTGGTCCCAAATGTTATGGGTTGTTAGCAGTTTTAATCTGCTTGATTTGAGTGTTCTGTATGAACAAGAATTAATCATTAAATAAGACGCGAAAGTACAAACAATAGAAAACGTCGCAATCCACATCTGTGTGCAAATTTGTCTCATTCACCCCTCTTCAGCCACTACAGGAGAATGTCGTCTGAAATATCACACTGTGTGCTTACTTACACTGTAGTGAAATTACCATTAAGTGGGAAGGCACACAAGCAATCAACATATTCGTCTTAATACATAAAACAGCATGAAATCCTTTGTCAACTAAAACCCCATGCACATGGAACTGGTGATATACAGGGACTGAATGTGGTGATATACAGGGACTGAATGTAATTTATGGATCCCTGCCAACATGTGTGTCAAAAAATACATTTGAACCTTGCACCTGAAAAACAATCAAAACCTTTCTCTATAGGCTTATTTTAAAGATTAAATTTGTCTTGCCATAGCAGAAAAGGCCCATTGTCACTAACAACATTAATGATGGCTACCTTCAATTCAAGTGGACAAGTAAGACCAGCTTCTAATGAACAAGGGTCCAGGAACTCCATCCATCCATTTTCTTCTGCAAATCCTTGGCTGGGTCGCAGTTGCAGCAGGCATTGTATTGCAGATGTCCCTCTCCCCAGCAACATTTTTGAACTCTTCCTGGGGGATGGCGAGGTACCAGGCCAGATGAGACACTTGAATCCCTCTAGTATGTTCTGGGTCTGCCCCTGGGTCTGCTACCAGTTTGATGTGCCAAGAAAAACTCAAAGGGAGGCTCCCAGAAAACATCCTGATAAGATGCCCAAACCACCCCCAACTGACTACTTTTACATGAAGGAGCAGCCGCTCTACTCTGAAATCCCTCCAGATGTCTGAGCTCCTTACCCTGTTTTTAAAGGTGAGCCCAGCCACTTTACCAAAAAAGACTTGCATTCGAAATCTCATTCTTTTGGTGGCTACCCTAAACTTATGACCATAGGTGAGGATTGGAACATACATGGAGTAATAAATCTAAAGCTTTGTCTTCCACTTTAGCTCTGGCATGCCCTTACTCATGGACAAGAACCCTCATTCAGGAACAAGCCCCGAGATACTTAAACTCCAGAAACTCACTTCCATCCCAGAGGGAGAAATCCGCCTGTTTCTGGGAGACAATGATGGCCTCAGACTTGGAGGTGCTTAGTGTCATCCCAATTGTTTCACACTCTGCTGCAAACCACCCCAGTGCTGCTGAAGGTCGTGGTTTGATGAAGCCAATACCCCAAACTGGACACTCTCCTCCCCCTGGCTGCACTTTGGACTTTTTGCCTTGAATAAACAGAGCTCTCATTTTGGTTATACAAAAAAATCGCACAACAGCCCTACTGCCCGATACTCCAGTAGCACCCCCACAGGACTCTCCAGGGGGATACAGTTTTAATCTTTCTCCAAGTTCACAAAACACATCTAGATGGCCGGTGCTTCCACAGCAAGGACGGCATCCCCATTGCTCCAGTGGAGGCTGAGTGTAATACCAAGATAATTGCGACTAAGGAGTTTCTTGACTACCTAAGAGACTAAGAGACCTCT
This sequence comes from Lagodon rhomboides, assembly GCA_039737535.1. Lineage (NCBI taxonomy): Eukaryota > Metazoa > Chordata > Actinopteri > Spariformes > Sparidae > Lagodon > Lagodon rhomboides. Next base: position 12,559,497 of record CM077784.1, read on the forward strand.
TTCAGATATATAGGTAAGGCTTCCCTCAGGTCTTCAGTTGCTGCCTCTTCCACAATAGACATGTTGGTTGGGATTAACATGGCCTACTCGGTTCCATGTTTCCAACCTCCCCCAGTTGCGAGAGAAATTCTTCTGGACCTACTGGACAAGGGTGTCAGATGCTTGAAGCTCACCCTCACTACACCTTTGGGTTTCCAGGTCTCCTACCATCTGATCCAACTTACCATTGGTGGTGATTGTGAAGGAATTCTTGAGAACTGGTCGCCTTTTTAATGAAGAAGGTTCAGGAGACTTGGATATCTCAATAGGCATGAACATTAAAAGTCAGAACACTGTGTAGTGCCACATCCTGAGCGGGGAGTATTTAACCCTTGCCAGTCTCACAAAACCTAAGCGTCTTAAAGTGTCCAAATTATATTTTAATATATATTTTATAGCTTTGCCCTGTTGTTGCCCTGGTGGTACCAAGCACAGTTATGAATCACCCTGTGTTCGAACATGGTGTTTGTTCTGGCCTAGCACCTTCATGACTAGCACAGAAGTCCAACATCAAAGCACAACTGAGTTTCAGACCAAGCATGCTGTTCCTCCCAATCACTTCCCTCCAGGTTTCCAGACAGGAATCCTTAGCCTTTAGCCCCTCAAGAAAAACGAACCATTGACTCCGATAAGGCCAGGTACTCTGAATTGCTGTTGCATAAGCACAAACAATGGTCCCAGCCTTAGTCTCAGCCCTTTTCGCTCTCCAGGAAGATACCTGCTGTTGCCCTCCACCCAGCCTTCAATGTCACCAATCCCAGTGCCTATCCCTGTTGGTGATGTGTTCACCAAGAGGCAGCTCCATGTAGTTCTTTAAGGCTGTGCCTGGCTGAACCCCATGGGTCAAATCCAGCCCTTGTTTCCCTGTTCTGGGTGAAGTACTGCTGCTCCTTCTTGGCCAATTCATGTAGAGTCTGTGAAATGTTCTTACTCTTAGTCTGGCTCTGGAACTAAAAAAACATTATCATTTTTGCACCTGTGTTTTACATGTGAAAATGTGGGAAAAGGTTGGCAGGTCAAACCAACATTAAAATCCGCAAAAATTAGGTATGAAAATGCAGTTTAAAAATGAGGTAATCGCCCTGATCCTAGTGGTGATGAGGTAAGTCTACAAATTTTGAAGTTAGTCTGTCCAACTTCAGTGAACTTTGACTTGCATATTCATGACACTGACCAATAACAAGCTGTCTCAACAGTACTGACCTTTGAAGGAACAGAGAGCTACAGAATCTAAAACGGAGGAAGCTATTGTTTGAATAAATTGTGTGAACTTATTGTCCCAGTAGCAACCATTCTAACAAGCTTACTAATGGTCAATAACTAGCTCTGAAAACTTTCTATCCTATTAAACAATGAAATCATGTACAATCCAGAAAGAAAAATGCCAGGTAGGAATAAACAGCACAGAGCAATACAGAAAGAAGCTCAGAGAGCTATTGTGAGTGACTAGATTTAGCATGTTGTTGGCTTACTAGAATGTTTAAAGTGGCAATTGCCTGACAACTAACAGTACTTCACCAACTAGCCTCACCCAGCCTGGGTGTCCATATTTATGTATATTTATGTACATATATATATAAGGACATATAGATACATATAGGACATATAGAACTCTGCAGCGCCACTTTCTGGTGTGACTGTCCCATAAAAGACTGCTGCGTCCCTACATTTAAAGAATCATAGTATTATGTGTTTTTGTGGAATTACACCTCTGCAGGGCATTTTTGCTTCAAGAATGATGCCAGTATCTTCAAAGCACACGCTTACTATTATCAGGGAAGCTTACAAAGCACTTGACATCCACAGTCTGTATCATATATTGCATATATAGAGGTTAGCATAGATTTCTGTGAGCACTCAGTTTGACTCCACCCCTGGATGTTACTCGTGGCCCATTTAGCCATGCCCATCGGACAGCAAGTGGAGATGAGCAAAGTAGATTTGCCATGATGGATGTGACAGAACAACTGAGCGATCGTCGGGCCTTTTTAGCAGAAACATTTATATACATCAATATTCATCCATGAACCTCCCTAAACAAAATATACATCCTCAAGGCTAGGAATAGATCAGAGGCAAGGGGCTGAGGATGGATGTAAGATGATGTTAAGCATGTGTACTTTTGTCCTATGCATTAGGTGGCCGATTGTAAAGAAAGGAAAACTATGTGTGAGAAAGTGTGAGACAGAGTTCACTCTCCACTTGGCAATTCAATATCTTTGCATGAAAGGTAGAGATACTCATTCGCCTGACCCTGAATCCCCTCTAGAGGAAAAAAAAATCATCACTGACGGATATAATTTTAGAGGAAAAATGAGTCAAAGAGGCAGAGAGAGGATATAAAAGCAGATTATATTTAAGCAGTAATCAGGACAGTGAAGAGCTTGGGAGATTTTAATATGTTTAAATGTTCTTAATTGGGCTCAGAGTGGAGTGGGGCCCCCTGAAAGCATCCACCCAAAACAGTGCTCTAAAGGTAAAAGCAGATTGGCTTTTATTGAATTGTAATGAGAAGTGGGAAATTGGATGTTAATTCTGTCCCCGGAGTAAGTGAGTGCTCCCTCTGCTCGGTGCGAGGTGTAGCTGTATCGGGGTCGTGCGATTGAAGTTGTGTTGCATCTCATTCAGTTACTTAAGGTACGGGGAGGGCGTTGTTAAAACTTAATGAATTTTGTGCTTGGTGATATATGTGCCAAAGAATGCGTGCCAGTATTTTAGTCTGTGCTGGCGCATGTTCACTGGCATACACGTACACAGCACAATACGCAACCACACACACACACACACGATAACCCATGATGTCTGTAGACAGTGTGATCACGTTTAGCGCTGACACTGCTGTCACCTTATTGAGGCCTTGTAGGAATTACACCCCAGAAGATCTGCTCGGAGCACACTCTAAACACACTGAGCTGTGTTCCTCTGCAACTCTGGATATTATCAAGATTTCACACTGGGAAGGGAAATATTAGTGTGGCAAACGTATCTGCCAATGCAAACTTGCATCTAAAAAGGCGTAGCGACGACGCAGCGCGAAAAACAGCATTTCCATGCACTCTGTCCCTTTGAATTGTAAAATCAGCTTGGCAAAAGAAGCGGCACCATAAAATTCAGCTGTGGTTTTCTTTCAGCCAAAGCGCTTTTCTTTTGTAGGGAGGGGGAGAAAAAAAAAAAAAAGAGGGAGAAAAGCCTAGGTCTTAGCTGTGAGAGCAAGAGTGTGGGGAAAAGCATGGGTCCATCTGGCAGCGAGAGAGACAGCTTTGGGGAGATCGGGTCCAAGACACACTGCTACAGAAGGGTCCTTCTCTGAGACACCTGCAGAATACCTCCGAGCTCCGACTGCCTGCCTGCTTGCATTGTTCTACACAAAGTACGGGCATATGCCGCCACAACCCCTGGTTGCCCTCGCCCAAACCTGGTAACAGAGGATAGGCCTCTCAGATTACATTATATCCTCGCACACACACGCACAGTGTGTGCACGTGCAGCGACTGGAGTCGGAGCGGGGTCCTGCCATCCTGTCATCTGTTATTAACATGCATTAATGTATCGATAGAAAGAGAGAAGAGAGAAAACAATCTAACGAAACAGACAGCGAATCATGAGAGGAGGGAGCAACGGAGCAGCGAGAACAAGAGCGTTCGTAAGAGAGAAAATGTAAGAAAGATAGAAAAAGAGAGATGTCTCTTTTATTTACCCTCATGCTTCAGCGCTCCTCATTAAAGAGGGGGAGGACACGAGGGCCTTATCACCCAATTTGCTGCCCATGTCTATGTGTTCCTCAATTGATTTCTCCGACGAAGTCCGGATTCATTTTTCAACTCTCCTTCATCCCCTTCGTCTCCCTTCCCCTGTCTGTCTCTCTCTTTATCTCTTCCTCTCCGTCGGTCTGTCTCTCATATATCAGCGCACAAGCCACCTCTCTACGCCCATCGATGTTTGGGAAGGGTGCTCGAGTCCCTCGGCCGCGCTGACAGCACACGTTCAGCACATGAAGATGTCCGTGAGACAAGCATAAAAAGTGCATTAAATAACCATCACATGCGTTAAATATAGACTATTTCACAGATGTTTTATGAAAATGAGAATTAGGACATGCTTGAAGCACACTGATGACAAATCCTCTCTAAGCTTTAATTAGGAACCGTGCTAAAAAAAAAAAAAAAAAACAGCCAGTCTACCAGCACGTACAACTTTTAAAGTGTATTAAATGCTGCAATCATATTTAAAAACGTTATAATCTCTCTATATAATTAGAATTTTATGCGTAATTGAGAGTGCGAGTCACAGGTCAAGGTGAGTGTTAATTCTCACACAAAACCTCATCTGCAGCATAATGACAACACTAGCACAGTTAGATTAATGAAAACTGCTAAAAAGTACTATTATTATTATTAGGCCTAAGACGTTACCCTGCAAAAAACAGGATGGCTGAAACAAAATCTCCTTATATGTCGGTCTCCCTTTCGGGGCTTTATTCTCACATTCAGCCCACAGCTAATAGCCCTTAACATCTATTTTTACACAGCTACTGTATTGATCAACACAGCTCTGAAAACAATATGAAATAAAAAACCTTTAGAATACTTTTTATAGAGCAGAAATACTTACAAATAAAAAATGTAAAAGGTGAAAGGACAAGTCAGAAAAGGAGGTGTGAGTGTGACTCATAGGTGTTGATGATACATTTTTTTAAATATTGTATTTTGATTCATCCATTCGCATCCATTGTACTGGAGGCAGAATTATTAGACAGATAGCTCAAATCCTGGACAAATTCCACCAAAACTATTTGCTTTGCTCAATACCAATCCAAGTAAGTGATACATTTTAATTTGTCATCCAACCCTTTAATATTTATGAACAACATGGGATCACAGTTATGATCTTATGCATTGCATTTAATTCCAGGTTATCATCATCCTGTATTTTTCTCTTTTATTCTGTTTATTGTAAAAAAAAAAATGTAATGTTTGTGACTACCACATTAGCTGACCCTTCCAAAAAACATGTACATAGCGTTTACGTTTGTCTGAAATTGCCTGAAAAAGCTCACACAATGAGCTTTGCCAGTCTCTAAACCTTTTCTTTCATTTTAAGGTGGCCAAATGATTTCGCCTGCTTTGGCACATTGTTTTAGTCTTGAGGTGTCTCTTGATTTTCCTTTTCATCGCTGCCGCATTTGACAGTTTTTCCCCGCAGATAAGGCACTCCTCGGGCAGACAGGTAGCTCCGTCACCCCATGAAAAGAAGGAAAGCTGTGTATCTTAAACTGTGATGAGTTTGATTTGACTTTAGTTCAGTTAGAGCTCAAATGTAGGAGCATGTTCTTTCCATAACTGCACATTTGACAGCATTAAAATCCTGATTGTATTTAAAATCTGAAATTGTTTCCATATAAGACTGTAGTAAATGTAAATCCTAAGTAAATGTTACTAAAATAAAATGTTAGTTACGGCAGTTACGGTCCTTTAAGGGCACGGATTCTAGGAGGCTCATACATACATACAAACAACATACAATTAGTGAAGTATGAGGGTCTCTCAGGTAGGATGAAATTAAAATGATTTGCTGTACATTGTCAGAACTTCTGAGAGTCTGACGAGTCTCGCCGGGCTTAATGGGAGGAGGGCTAAAACAGAGGGGTGGTTATCAGCTGATCACTTGACACGGGTCAAGTTGTCAGGCTGATCCCGTGAAGAGGCGAGGGGCCACGGCTAACAAGAGCACTTATGGCGGTGACAGCTTTAAGTATAGCAAACCATTAGAGGAACATTGTTCACACTGACTCAAGTGTGAAATGATGTGTGGAGAGATAGCGCGAGGTAATATCACCATTATCACGGGGTCATCTTAGGAAGACATTGATCTAGAGGATTCTTGTTAACACAGAGTAGGAAACTCTGACTTGTAATAACACTTGTGCTTGTTAATGCCTCAATTGTCTGACTAAGTGAAGCTTTTGCATGTTAAGAAGCAGGAAAAAAATCACGGGATGTGATAATCTGAGCAGAAACCCCTCGCTTTGCGCCTATACTATTTATCAATCAATGCGACTTAGAGCGGAAGATACATCGCTTTGAATGATGGGATTTAGGTTTGAAATGTGACAATTTCAAGTGTCAGATTATCGGCTAGTCAGACGCCCTGCACTGACACTCCGCTGGCCTCTCTGTTGGGTCTTCACTGATACCGATGGCCCCTATTGATCCGAGGACGGCTCATGCGTTTTCAGATATCCCGCCCCCTCCGAGGACCCTGCCTTCCCTCTCACATCGTGCGCGCCGAGATAAAGGCTCACCAGACGTGAAAAGTTGCAGGCCAAAAGTTTGAGCCGAAGAAAAGAGAAGAAGAAAAGAGGAAAAATGGAGGAAGTTTAAGCTGTGGAGCCCTTCCCCTGAAGGCAAGCTGGCCTGCCATCTGTGCAGGCTCTCTAGCCATAGCCACCACCCCTGGAAGAGAGAGAGGAGAAAGGCAGCAGGGTGGAGGCAGCCAGGGAAGGAGGGAGGGAGGGAAGGATGGAGGAAAAGAAGGAGAGACAGACTGGGAACATGAGAGGGGAAGGAGTGGATGCAAAATTGAGGACGCAGTGAATGGACAAAGGGAAAATGGGAAAAGCGGCTAAATAAACTAAGGTAGCATCATTCCTGACTGCCGTGTCTGAGGTCGACCTTTGGAAGATCCGACCAAAACATCCTCCCAACCCCAACCACTTCTGAAGATGGAGACATAACCTCTCCCTTCACGTTGCGAAGAGAGAACCCGTTGCGGCCATAAAGCATGAAAGGCAGCTCTTGACAAGCGGACATGAGCTTTTGCTTGCCTGCCACTGACATTGACTCCACTTTTTAACCAAAAAGGATCCCAGTTTTGTTGCCTTTTTTTTTTTTTTTTTTTTTCCCTTTACTCCACTTTCCTGGGAAAATCTGCCAGAGCTTATCCATCGAAGCCAACACATGAACTTTCAATCAGGGATTAGCCGGATTTTCCAATGTGGATCTTCTTTTGTGAATTTGGCCAGCGTCGCCTGTGTCGTTGGCAAAGAGAACGTAAATAGAATATGATCCCTGGGCCAAGGGATTGCCTCGCTTATTTCAAAGAAAGACTTCAAAAACAGGGCCCACTTAGCCTGCTCCATGAGTGTGATGTTTCTGTGGTTTTGAAGTACATCCTCCACATCAGACCACCAAAAAAGTCCAAGTAGGCATGGGCACGCACATGCTGCTCTCATGCACTTTGTCCACGGGGACAAAAGGAGTGAATGGACTGGGAAAGAATATTGCTTAAAGGAGCAGGACGAGGAAAGAACCGCTCACGCCGGCGATGTCAGAAATGTTGCTCTTTGCTCCGCTGGTGAGTACGACGTCCCTCCATCGCCTTTAACGCCCCAACCCCCACCCCCCTTCTATCTCCATCTTCTCGTCCCGCTACCTCCTCTCTTCTGTCGCCATTGTCCCCTACGCTGACGTCCAGTCTTCGCAGATCTAGATGCTAATCCTAGCTTACCGTGCTGGCGGCTCCGATAAGAGAGGCCCCGCCATTCGACAGCAGTGTGTGTGACTCCCGTAGACTCCAGTGCTCTATCAGACCACTCCATGTGGCCGCGGGCCACCGCCAAAGTTGGACAGAGGTCTATCTGAATGAGGGTTTATATGCAGGGACACACATGGGCACGCGCGCACACACACATGTACAGCATCTATATAGAAACACAGGCGCGAGAACAGAGGCGCTGAGCCGTCCAGACATAAAGAAAAACATTCATACAACAGCTACCCAAGAAGATTTAAACTTCCACATGGACAGAAGTTTTATCTTAAAAAGGAACAAAAGGCAAATATGCCACCCAACTGAGCATTGTGTTTGTTCTTTAAATGTCAGAGTGAAAATCCCCCCTACTTTGAAGAAGATAGGGCTTTAATCAGCCAGCTAACGCTGCCGCATCCGTCATTCTCCACTTGGCTCGGCCATGGCAACAGACTTAACAAACACTGTATGTTTACTCAACAGCAAGTAAAAAGATTATCTATAACTTCACTGTCTTTGCCTCGCTCTTCTTCTTCTCCTCTGTCTGCGTGCTGGGGATGATTGATCACGCAGGATAGCGCTCAGGTGTGTGCGAGGGGCCTGTCACGGAACTGATGCGACTAACAGGCTACAATCAGGCGCGTCTGCTTTAGTGATCCGCACACACGTTCACGTTTGGTGTAGGAGGTGCAAACATTTTGACATTACACATTCTTTCCCCCGGCTTCTGTTCCGTTAAAGCGATGAATCCGGCTCCATAAGGCCGCACAAAATGTTCTCAGATGAACTGAACGGCGGTAAACACAGGGTTAAAGACGGCTCAGGGGCGCTCCTCCACCTCTTCTCGCACCGCTTTCTGCTTTTTAAACTTGTTTTTTTCAGTTTCTTCTTTCGAGATCTTTGTCAAACAAACAAACTCTTCTTTTGTTTGCGTGCGAGACTCGCTTGTTTCCCAATTTCTCCACGGCGGTGTGTGGCGCCGTTTTGTGTGTTTTCCCGCGCACCTTTCTGTTTCTGGGACGCCTTTATAGCTAATGAGAATCTGCGTGTGTGATTAGGGTACAGTATGTGTTGCTGAGGCTCCCTTAGGGGCCCGAGGGTGCAGCGTGTGTGTGTGTGTGTGTGTGTGTGTGTGTGCGTGCAAATGCAAAAAGGACCCTCCTCTTTGCCCACCTATCTCTCCCTCGATGCCACGGCTGAAAACCACGCTAAATTGAGCCCTCAATGTTTATTTTTACACTTTGCATTGTAAATTAAAAAAGGGAGAAGAAGAAAGGAGGGGAAAAAAAAAAAGTACGATGGAATTTGAGGTATTGTCACAGCTACATCTTTTTTTTCTAATTTGTTTCCCTGCAAATGAGATTGTTCTCCTTGACTAAGAAAGCAAATGTTACAGCCCAGAGCACACAGGAAGACGATGCATGAGAAATCTGTGCAATGTGTGTAAAAAGTCTGCGTGCGTGTGTGTGTGTGTGTGTGTGTGTGTGTGTGTGTGTGTAATGGAAATGCTCAAATGCACTTGATCTTTTATTTGGTAGCACTTTTCTCCAAGTGGTGCTCACATGCTATTATAAGGCACAATAAGCTCTTTTCTAAATGGATTACGAGCAAATTCTAATCATGATAATCTGTACATAATGTAAAATGCTTTACATGCTGAACAGCGACATAACTATTGGGTAACATTTTGTGGGGCAACGTTACAACTGTATGTTCCAGGAGACAGCGATGCTCTAAATAAATTCACATGCGATGTCTGAAAGTTCACCTGTGAGTGTCATCGAAACAGCGTCATACAAACTACTTTCTACATGCTACAAGTCTACATGTGAAATAGAGTGCTTGGTTATTGTTCATGTTTGAAAATGGAGATAAAAGCTCACTAATGTCACACAATCACATAAGAAAAATCACTTTGGACATAATGACGTCACATTTTCGGACATTTAAAGGGGCACTGTGTCGCTTTGGAGAAGAAACTCAAACTCTGAATTTTAGTATTTACAATATGAATTAAGGTACAAAGATTAAAACACACTTTTTTCTTTTTTTTTTTACATAACTGAAAAAAACAAACTGTTCTCAGAGGAAAATAAGGTCCCCAGGCCTCTATCTGAAGCTGCTGTAGAAAGGTGGTGGGGTCGGGCGCATATAAGCAAAGTAGAACAGCGTGACATTTTTAAGGTCAACTTAATTCATTTATTCAGTCGTGAAAATAACGAGTTTGTTCATTTTTATTATATCAGACAATGAAGATCTTTCTCTTCTGATTAAAATGTGTTCCCCAAAACTACATAGGGCACCTTAATATGTGAAAAAACTCACATGATTCAGGAACATGTTGAATGTATGTATGTATGAAATGTTACATGTCTCATGTCTCATTTGTATATCATGTTTCATATGTTGCATTTACTATGTTGTGACTCTGTACGTCTGTTACCTCAGCCAGGTCTCTCTTGTAAAGGAGATCTTGATCTCAGTGGGACTTCCTGGTAAAATACATGTGAAATACACAGATTAAAAAATAAGAAAAGCTTTATACTTGAAAACGTGAATTTGACAAGTCAAAATATAAAATGTGGTTAAAGATAAATGTGTCCAACAGCATATGAAGCAGGTAAAATTAGCATTATGACCAGTTACAACATTAAAATCCTGCTTACATGTTGATTAATGATCATTAAAAACATAAAGTAGTACACACTGAACACACTCAGCTGTATAATGTGTACTTAGTACTTTAAGTACATTTTTGGAGGATACTTTTGCTCCACAACTTTTACTTGTAATAGATTATTTTTAGAGTGTGACACTGTTGCTTTTCCTTAAGTACAGAATGTGAATCATTTTTCAGGTGATTATTTTTAGTTTGTTATAAAATGTATAAATTCAAAACGATCTAGAATTTAATGAATCAATATTTCTCTTCATGGTAGAGTCGCGGGAGACCGCCGGATGAATTACGTGTCGTCTCGCGAACGTATTAACGCTGATTGCTAGAAAACAGAGCTTAAAGAATGCGCGGCGCAGGCCATTACATGTGACACGCGGAAGCTAATTTCAGTCTGTTGGGCGAGCAAACAATGGATGAAGAAAAACAGAAATCCAGAAAACAGAACATGAGGTCATGATTGAATGCTGATTCCCGGCTAATAAATACATGTCTAGCATGAAAAATCTCCATTACGTCTCTCTCCCTCCCGTTAGCTCACTTTTGTGTGTTCAAGCATATTTGCGAATGTGGTGCCAGCTCTCGAGTATCTCATCCTCCAACCCCCCCAACCCCCTCCTTTCTGAATGACCAACAACCACTTAAATACAAAGAGTTGATTAAGAAATGAATGCATACAAAAGGCTGCTTATCGCCAGAATCTTAAGATATGGGTCAAGATGTCTTCACAGTTCTTTTTTCTCCCCCCCAGACAGTAACATGTTATGAGGCTTCTCAAAAAATATGATACTGCCTTTAATGTATTCTGCTATATTGCTCTAAATGCTTTCATCAGTCTGTGAATGGTGTGAAAATATGCAGTTTCATTATCTTTCAATAGTGGGTGATGAATCTGTGCCAAAGGCCTCTAAACTGTACATGTGATTTAGATTTGCGCGTGTGTGTGTGTGTGTGGTTCTGTGTGTGTGTGTGTTGTGTGTGCACAGCCGCAGATGTGATTCTAGACCCAATGTGTAGTTCCATATGCGAATTCTTTAAAACTCTGTGTCTACATGTGTGTGTAGATTAGTGCGCGTGTGTGTGTGTGTGTGTGTGTGTGGAGATGAGAGGGGGAGAAAGGGAGGGAGGGAGGCACAATCTTCTCTCCTCTCTGTCTCTCCACAGTTATTTGTATCAGTGCTGCGCATCACTACCTTAAAGTCTCCATTAATCAATCTCCCCTCCTTTTTATTGTATCACCACGCACTGTGCGGAGATTGCTAAATAAAAAGACATTTCTGTATGGGGAGGAAGGGAGGAGAGAGGGAGAGGGAAAAAAAATGCAACTGTATTCATTGGACCTTAAAATGTTTTGATGGCTTCTGGGAGCCACATTATATTTACATAGGAATGTGTCATTAACATCAATGGTGCAGCAGAAACTATTAAACTAATACAATGCTAAAGCCAACAACCTTGAGAATTTGATTAAAGGCCTTTGTTGAGTTTTAAAAACGCTCCATTCTCCGGTTAAAACAAAAGACTGATGGATTCGGCTGCGGTTATAATTCAGCTGTCAACTTCTATTGACGCTTCTGACTGTCGCAGCCAGACGACATTTACATACTTTATATATAGACCAAAATGAGGGGTCTGTGCGCCGGCAATCATAATAGGAGAAGGTTCTGGAAAAAACGGGCGCGCGCACACACACACACACACACGCACGCACGCAGCCACTGTTTGTCCTTCATTTCAAATTAGCCCGCTGTAATTTTGAAAGAGGCTGCAGGCGTTGTTTGCTTGGCAAAGTGTTGCTGTTTTAGTGCATCTTTAATTCTGCTTTAATTGTGAAAGCGTCTCTACCCTCCTCGCACTCTGCCAAGTGCTCTTTAGTTCTCTGCTAATCTTAGACCTTAGCTCCTCTTTGTGTGGATATTACGCCGCCAATGACCTTCTAGACCTGTTTATTAGCTCACATGTACCGTGTGTGTGTGTGAGTGTCAGCGAGAGTGTGTGTGACAGGAGACCAAACGCGGCATCTTAAGGGAGTCTTCCACCGCGTATTTGCCTTCCCCGTCTTCCCCGCTCGGCGCGCAATATAGTCAACTCTCTCTAGTAATTTACTCTTATAGTAATAGGATGATAATGTATGCCTGTGAATAGGTGGTGGTGGGGTGGGGGGACAGACAGCATCATATTTAGCACCTAGCTGTGTTTTCCACTGATCGCATTTTCAATGTAATTATGAATTTTCTGAGAATGCGTGTGGGGATGTCTCGACAAATAGGAGCCATGGCAAAGCGAAACCCTATTTGTGTTTCATTATCTGTTGGAACATATTTTACAGTCATCGCGAGATATTTAACATTGTTTTATCATACCCCCGAGATGTCTTACACACCGATCTAATTAAAGTCACCGTTTTGCCCAGTATCCTATTTAAAAAATCTATATATTCTATATAATTATGAAATAATGCATTATTTAATATATAAACCCCAAAGCTCCTTGCAAGTGGCGATAATTTTAATCAAAAGAAAATGAATAGATTCCCCCTCTCTTGGTCCTGTTTAGAGGCTTAATTGGAGAATGGGGTAATTCTTGATTGTTCTCAGAGTTTTTCCAGCCAAAATGAAAAATACGAGTGAGTGAATTAGTATGAAAGCATGCATGAAATCTAGTTTTAAATCATTTACGAGCCGTGTAACAAAGTGAATGTGATTACATCGACTTAGGCCACCACTTAACAAAGTGTCTGTGTGTTTGCGCGCGCACACCTCGTGTACGCATCAGGTTTGTGCGTGTGTTTACGCGCGTGTGTGTGTGTGTGTGTACGTTCCATACATATGTGCGTGGGAGGAGAGCGAGCGAGCCCCGTGCCGTGCCTTACGTAAAAAAAAAAAAAAAAAGAGGCTGTATCATCAATTTTTACAGGAATATTACACAGGAACACATTGTTGTCTGCCGTATTGTTGTTAAAGTAGCCCATTAAAATGCAAGAATGTATATTAAAGAGCAGCGCGGTGCCTTTTGATGGATGGTCGTCGGCCCATGAATAAGTGCGCATATTGATTGGCGAAAAAGGTGAAAAGCAGTTTGACACAATTATTTCTGAAAGGCCCTGGTTATCCCGCATGATTTAAAAACCATTTTAAATGCCTGTCACTTACATTCCCTTCTATGAGACCCCGATGACTCCTGAAAATAATAATTATGTAAAATGTCCAGGCGATATTGGATGTGGCAGGCTCTGTGCAGACGCCGCGATATGTATTGATATGCATCTATAAGAGAAGATAGAGAGAATAAGAAAACCATTACCAGAGCCACAAAGACGACCGTCCTCTCTGTCTCTCTCTCTCTTCTTCTCCTCCACTCTGTGTCTCTCTTGTCCAATAGATCCGGATTTGTCGAGCCTCTGTGTAAAGTAAAGTTTCGCATTCACCAACAAGGCGCCGCTAAACTATCCCAAAACTTGCTTTCTATCAAAAGAGCAATCTTGTGAGGAAACACTAAAGATTGGCTGATTAGTAGCCCGCTGGAGGCTGGATTTGCAATACAGTGATGCTACTGCAATGTAATTATCTTACCTTTGCAACATGTACTAAAGAATGACAGGTAAGGATTTTCTCCTCTGAAAGGGTTTGCAAGTGAAAGCCATTGTCAACCATTCGCCCCCTTTCTCCTCAGTCCCTCTTGTTTGCCGGATTAGAGTGTAGAAGTGGAGATTTTCCTTTAGGTTCGTCAAATTTAATCAGCAGGAGCCTCCCTGTGGAGATGAAGCCCACGGAGCACGCTACCTGGATTCCGCTTTATGTTTTTACACCTGAGAAAAGAGGCGAGGTCCGGATTCACGACCGACAGAAGGCCGGTAAAAGTGTTTAATGTGCGAATGCACAAGCAGACCGCCACGTGACGGCGGTGAACGTGCATCCTAATACTCAATTCATTCTGCATGGAGATGAATTTTTTAAGTAATGTGTCTCGTGTCGTAGAAACAGCGCGGCGTGCTGGTGGCAAGTTCAGGAAGTGACAAGAGACGGCGCACAGTGGTGTGTGAATGTATGTTAACACGTGTTTTCTATGTCTCTCTGGTTTGTCTCATGTGAAGTCAAACTTATCAGCACATATTGATTCTTGATCGCTGCCCTGACATGTCATTGCACCAGGATGATAAAGCAAGTCTCAGCAGGAAACTTTACTCAGCAGCAGTGCTGAGTTATCTATGTAGGTGGACATTCCGGTCAAGTAGTTGATCACATTAAGTCATTGTGGCTCTCACATATGATAATTGATTCTTCTGCCTCTGATTACTTTTTAATTATTTCATTTTATTGATTACTTGATGTCCAGAAGCCAAGGTGACGTCATCGAATGTCTTTTTTTTGTCCAAACAGTCCAAACCTCAGAGAATATATTTCTGAAGTTATGAAATGGAGAGAAGCAGAAAATAGATCAATTTGAGTTTAAACGTTCAATCATTTATCAGAATGGTTGTCATTCAAATGTCTGTCAATTCAGTGATCTATTTACTAATTAATTAATTCTAGAAACGCATCAAACAATCTGATTTATCTAAGAAGAGAATGGGGGGGGACTGACTCTTTATATTTATTTATTTATTTTAAAGGTCTTATTCTTAAGAAAAGCTGATTTTTAAGTCTTATTCCCAACTCATCAAATAGGGAACGCTTCGGGAATATAGGATGGATCGGTATCAATTCCAATGCATCAGTATTGATGAGTTGGAAAAACCCAAAGTGCCAGTATTTGACGAGTTAGGAATGACACTCAAAAATCAGCTGTTCTTACAAACAGGACCTTTAATCATAATCCTTTGTGATTTACAATTTTGTTCCATTCATTTTTTTTTTATTTTTCTTCAGCAATAACATATTCTCAGCAACAGAAATGCCAGACTGATTTGTTTCTGATGTGTTTTAACTGTTGTTTTATAAAGCTTAATATGAAAACAGCGACTATTGGCTGTTATCATTTCTAAAACCAACTGTATCATACTTCCTCAACATGTTTTAAGCCTGAACTAAATCTTCTTTTGAGGTGGTGACACTACCTGAAAAAAAAGAGAGAACGAAGATATCAGGAGAATAATACCAAGATCTGTGCACCTGGATCACAAATTTATGGGATTTGTGAGACAGGCAGTGTGTGTGTGTGTGTGTGTGTGCGCGCGTGTATTTTCTGCGTTTTTAATGTACTGTAGTTTCCGCTAGCATCAGTCATTCCGTACAATTAGCCCAATTCCCGCTCAATTTTCTGCTTTCTGAGGAGAGCAGCCTTGCTGACTGCACAAACAGCTGTCTCTGACCGGCACACGTACACAAATATAAGCACAATCTCTCTCCCTCCTCACACGCTTAGACGAGATCACACACAACCCTCCGAACATGTAGGATGGTGCGCGGAGGACAGCAGGTGTCTTGTCAGAGGAGGGTGTGTGTGTGTGTGTGTGTGTGTGTGTGTGTGTGCGCGCATGTCATTTTTCTTCCATCAGCTATTTTTCTCTCCCTCTCCCTCCTCCGACTGGGCACACCTCTTCCTCTCCTCCTTCACCGCCATCAGCCTCAAGTGTCATTTGTTTACCATAGCAACCGGATTAAATTAGGGGAAGTGATTACGGCTTATTAACAACCAAACGCTGTCAGTATATTCTTATAATTTGGTATGTAAACACTTTGCCCTCGTAGCGCTCTCTGCTAGAAATTGCTTTGTACAGTGTGAGGGGGCCCCCGAGCTTAGCAATAATAAAAATATAATTATGAATCAGACAATAGCCACTCGTAGTCCCCCCCTACAACATTCCTCCACCCACTGCCCCTTTATCACACCCATGGCCTAACAGCAAATCCCCCTGCCCTCGCCTCCCCCCCACCACAAAAAAAAAAATCCCAGGTACCACCAGAGAGACACTTGTAATGAACAATAAAAATGCTAACCTCTTCTCATTTTTTCCCTCCTTAATTCTAACTAATAAACCTACTAGAATTAACATTCACACTTCATGTAATGAGGTGAGGGGAAAGGAGGGGGAGAGGGGTGGTGGGTGGGGGGGGGCGCAAAAGGATAGGGGGTGGGGTGGAGGGGTTCAGACTTTAGTTCTCCATATTGACTGCTCTCGCCCTTAGCCTCACTTTGCATTTAATACAGTACTCGGGGCCAAAGTGATTGTCAAATTATTTCCTTGTTGTGCGGAGAGATATTTGTAATTAATATTAAAATTAAGCATTGCGTTGATGCCGGGTGGTGTATTATTACAAGAGCTGCTACCAAAAGGCCGCTATGCTTGCCCACTGCTCTCATCTCGCTCTGCCTTTATCTTTTTTTTTCTCTCTCCCTCTCGCTCTTACGTTACGCATCACAATATTTCTCTCCGCTCACCCTTTTTTTCCTCCTTCTCGTTTTCTCCGTCTCTCATTTACTCTTAACCTCTCTCTCTTTTTTTTTTACTTAACCTTTACCTTAACCTTCTAATATTTCCCCTCCCTCCCCTCCCCTCGCCTCTCCTTTACGCCACGAGTTATGCGCCCACAGATTATGTTTTCACGGGGTGTCCCACCGGTTTTGGCAGAGTGCTTTAGGAACACAGGATCATTTTAAATAAGCACCTACTCAGAGAAAAAGAAAAAAAAAAAAGAAAGAAAAAGGGTGGGGGGATTGGGTGGGGGGGGATGAAGGAGTATGAGAGATGGAGAGAGAAAATAGAAAAAGAGAGAGGGGGCTGCTCTAGGCCAAGAGAATATGAGCAGGTGCAGCAGGGAAAATGAGTGCTATAAACAAGCCTAGGTCCTCGTAATTTATCATTAATCTGGGTGCCTGTGCTCGCAGGGCCAGGCTTATTCTGCATGCTGATAGCCATGTCATATTTCTTATCACAGATTTGTTTATGCTTTTATCCTTGTTTCTCAGGCTTTACACTTAGTGCCATGGCATCAGCTATTACCACGCTGGCATTTGGGGAAGGGGGGGGGGGACGGTAAATTGCGTACGCGCGATGAGCCACAAACACGAATGATCCATGAACGTGTCACTTTGACATTGATGGATAAAAGCGACAGGAGCGCGGTGGTGGTTTTTTGGCGCCGCGGAGAAAAATATATGTTGCGGCGGATTTAGCCTCCGACAGACACGACTAAGTCAATCAAGCAGTCATTGTACTAATCAGAAAACCGCGTTAACAGTTGTGGCCGAGCTCGCCGCGGAAGTCCCTCCTTTTGTACTGCGATGCCCGAGTTCCTCAGACTAGGGACAGATTGCCACGGAAATCAGCTCAACTTTACGGCGGCTCAGATGGGCATCAAATCTGTCCAAATGTTCTGTACATTGACGACACGCACCAGATTTATCATGAATTTCTCATATTGGACTACTTCATTAAAAATGTTCCAACCCATGTTTACTTGAATAATCAACCAACTAACTGTATCTAAAGCAACAACATGATCTACTTTGGAAAATTGTACCAGAGGCCTTAGTGTTTGAGTGACTGTCTCGAATGTTTATTTTTCATCAAAGTTAGGACGATTAGAATGCCCCCCCCGCCCCCCTCCATCCACATTTGAATTGGTAATACTGCTTCTTTGTTTACTCTGTGCAATTTACTAATGAAAAATATGTGCAGAAGTTATTGATTCATGACCGTAATTGTTTAATTATTAATCAGTTTAGTCTTATATTAGCATTTTAAATGTAGCAGACAGCTTGAGAAAAACTGAGACGCAGGTTCAAGTTTGTTTTTTTCGTGTGCCATCGGAGATTGTGGAAAACATCAAAGACAGGCTCGCATGTGCTCGAACATGTGCCGCCTCCAACGATGGTCTTAAATGTAAAGATTGCATCATAAGAGGGTTGTTTTTTTTTAAACTTTAATTTCAAATGACAAAAATGTGCCATATTAAGAAGTTTTGGGGCTGTAATGGGTAAGAAAAAGGAGGCTTCCAGTGGATATGTGATTCTACAACGGCAGCTGGCTGGAGAAGATTACATAATGGTGAATTACTAAAACATGTAGTTGAACATCAGGCGCTTCTTTAACCATTAATGTAGTTGTTTCATGTAACACCTTAATGACAAATGGCTCTTTGTTTGTCCTGTTCTAAACCTAAGGAAATGTCAGTAATGTACATTTCTGCAAGCCACAGATGTTGGGAGTGTGAGGATTCACCGATATAAATCAGAAATCGTTTTTTAACATTACAGATGCGAGAACACATTGATGTGCTGGCCCCGCATCGATGTAAATTTACTATGACTTGGACAATGGTCCAGTTCCAAAGTTAGCGTAGCTAAGTTGCTTATTCTGCACAGCATCTCAAAATCTCATTCAAAATTCAAATTTAGAGTGAGGCTCCTGAGTTACTTCTACAAGATTTACGTTAGCGTGCTGCCTCGTTTGCTGTCGAAGCGTCCTTGGTTGCTATTGGTTCAACACTTGGAAGGTTTAAACAAAAACAACAGGTCTGACAGCGCTGTCACGGTTCATAATGCACCATCAAGTCATACATTTGGAAGACATTTGGATTTTAAAGAAAGAAGGCAAACTGGACAGAAGTCTTGGCGTTTGTAAGGTCTGCAGAACAGCGATTAAGTTCACTGGTAGCACGATGGAAACACTCACCTGGAGCGACGGAATGATAAAACGTATGCAGGCAACAAGAAGTAATTATGCGTATGCTAGTATGGCTTCCACGAACAAGAAATCTCAAGACGAAGACACAGATATCAAACAGTTTCTCCTGCTACAACTCCGCAAGCTCTACGGTAATCATAAGGTCATCATAATCAAATAATGAATATTTCTCCCAAAATTGCCAATAAGGCACCTGGGCCTGGCTGTGGGAGAAAATGGATATTATGTATTTATATATTATATTACATATTGTCAACATGTTTGTACATGCAGCTTTTCCTATTTGTCTATGTACTACAAAAGTCATAATCAAAATGAATGACTGGCAACAGCCAGTGGGTGGAGGACATTACTGATGTGGACAATAGTGACAGTGCAATCAATATTCTCATTGCTGCCCTTTTATGAAGGAAAAGACCAGGGAACCACATGTACTTCCTCTTTTATAGAAATAGCTTATTTTGATTTATCATGAAAAATGAATTGGACTGCAACGTATCGTATCAAATCGCACCGAATTGTAAGAATCGTCCCGTATTAAAACTGTATCGTCTCTGAATCGTATGCGAGCCCCTGTATCTAGATGCTTATTGGATCATCTTACAAGGAAGAGATGCACACCTGTGACAGATATGTTAACTTAACATTTCTTTAAGTTGCAACTTTATATTTCTTCGAGTTAAATATTCAGTTTAATGATGTGACAACACTGTGCTTATGATCTGGTTGGGTTTAGGCAGAAAACCACTTGGTCAGGGTTCTGCCTCAAAATACCTGTTTTGGTCACCAAACATGGCTGGAAATTAAGACTCCTCAAAAATATCCAGTGTTTTCCCTTTAAAATTATAAACATGGAATCTGAACATGATACGTTTTGTAATCCCGTCAAGCTACCTATGACACGTACAAAGGGAACAAATATATGTAACTGATAACATTTCATTTCGGTGACTCAGATCGTGATCACATCTGTCATGTTAGTGGAGTAAAACTAAAAACTCAGACTACCCACTGTGCTGTAGAGACGGAGCTCCCTCGATGATACAATCCAATGTGAATTAAACTTTCAATAATTTCAGACGTAATTGTTTTTTTGTTTACTTTTTTCGCTCTCTTTTTACTCTCTGTGCACAAATTATCCTGCCTGCATGCTGTCATGATAAATCAAGATAGCGGAATCAGAGAAACTTACATCAAAAACTTTAAAACTGGACTGATTGATCCTTTCATTAATACGAAAGATCAAATTACTATTTGGGCTTTTCCACCAGCACCGGGTTGACTTGAGCCATGCCCAAAATACACCCTGTCTTGGCTGCAGTGACGTCTCGCGACTGCAGCTAACCCGTGACAAACCCCTTCTCCCGCTCAGACAAGCATAGATTACTCATGAAAACCCAACATTTCCCAGATTTGCCCCTTCGTAAATAACTAAATAACAGGAGACTTTTATTGTTAAGAATTCATAGGAAATTAATCCTGTTTATCACTGAATCATTGAAGCTTTGTTAGCGGCTATTCTTCAATAAAACGGCGAAGAGGAAGAGCATTTACAGTTGCTGTTTCAACATTTGTAAGTGTCACACCACTGGATATTTTGAAGGAGACCTCAGGAAAATTTCCAACCATGTGTGCGACAACAAAAAAAGGATATTTTCGACAAGACCTCGGGATATCTCCAGACGTATTCATGGCAACAAAAGCGAGTTTTTAAGCAAAAACATGATCTTTTTCCCAAGCCAAGTGTCTTTTGTACTTAAATCTGAGTAGATTGTAAAATTGACAATTCCATGTTGTCTCCATATTAAGCAAATTCACTGTGAACAATGCGATCATTATTTACACTACTCCTGACTGAAGTTCTTTTCCTCAGATTCATACATCACCTAGTTTAAAAGACATCAGATTATTGTACTACACACAGACCACACATTTCGAGTGATAACTCACTGGTTGTAGGGTATTGTAGGCCTCTGGCTCTGTGTTGACACCACCGTCGTTAAATCTACATTTTGTAGTCAACTGAGTCATTTAACAGCTCCGCATCTAAGGATTAACATTGTGAAAACACAGACAACTACACAGAAAACTTGGCACGCTGGCACCAGCGTCAGCGTACGAACAATGCAAATCCATTGCTTTTAACTGTCAGGCTGTTCCAAAAGTTATTTCCATATGACGTGAGTGTAACAATACACTCATTCTTCTTATGAAATAAAAAGCGAGGACAGGACAATGATGTTTCCAGATGACGATGTGGGAATACTGTATGTGGGCCCTTGTTCTCACAGAGAGGGAAAAAGGTCACTACAGGACTGTCACAGCCCAAGGTCAGAGTGTGTACTTATCCAGATTCAAGTGCATAATTAATGATGTCGCTCTGAGGCACCAAACTCATTTTCAGCTATGAAAACAAAAAAGAAAGTGTTTCGTACCTAAATGAGATATTTCTCCTTTTTGGAGAGTGTGACACCTGTTCTGAAAAGGATTTCTAGCATTTAAAACATCATTCCAAGTAGAATGTCGCTTGAATATACTGAAGAGACAGAAGAGAAACACATGTAAAGATTATGTGACCATGATTGTGACATGATATTTTTTTTACTTTACTATATTTTTCCATTTTTTCAGTTTATGTGTTCCCTCTCTTCAGCCTGAGCATTTTTAATTCCCCATTATGGTTTGGTTGTTCGTCTACTTGCCTGCCAAACTCGTAATCATTCTGAAATAAAACCCTTCAGACATGAAAACTCAGAACACACAGGCTTTTGGAAATGACATTGGTGGATTTCTATCTGTACATGGTCCCATCTGACAGAAACCCAGGTGGGGTAGCAGGTGTCTTCACTCTGTGACCAATCCCGGCGATTAATGGATCAATTAAGCCGCAGGTAGATGAGAAACCAGCTGCACCCGCACCCGTCCTCAACATAAGTGACCTATCTGTGAAGACCTTCATTTCAAAATGATCGCAAGTATGAAAGGAAAGCGCTTTATGGGTTGTTACTGGAGTCATGATGAGAGGTGGTCCTGTCCTGAATAGTGTCAATTCCAAGCCACTCGATTATTTTATCACTCTAATCTGTGTGTGTTTAGTGATAGTGACAGAAATCAAATGTTTCAGTCAGTGGTGTTTTGTCACAGTTCTGGAAAGCTGCAGCTTTTCACTCATCACTTCATAGATCTGTAGACACTGTGTAGGGCTAGAATTATTATTGTATATTTGAATTTGCCATCCCCAAACAGCCTGTATACTTTCACACTATGTAACTATTCTAACTTGTATTTTAACAGCTTCCAAATCTTTATCATGTTACAGTGACTTGTGACATTGGTTAGTGTTACCCACTACTCACAGTGAAAAAATGCTTTACTCACAGCATCAACTGTCAGTGATTTTGGTCAAACTGTATCAAATGTTATGGAAAAGATGTTTCCTGGTTTTATCCTCTGATGTCCTCGGGGACAACAGGACTCGGCAGCATTGACAGACATCGTGACAGAGGCGAAGAGACCAAGGGAGGGTGCTGATGGAGACAGCTAAGAGAAAAAGAAACCGTGACTGAGAGAGAGACAAGAGTCTCAGACTGGCTTTTTTTAGTTGTTTGGGACAGTTTCATTAAATAAAAGGCAGTAGATGCCGACGACGATTGTGTGCTGGACTCGTTGCTGTTGAACACCAAGTAATGTTAGCTGGTTTGCTGAGTTATATTTCTTGTGTTGTTGCACTTGCTTGATGTTTAGCTGTGTTAGCAAAGTTGTCAACTCACTTGTTATTGATCATAGGCCAAGTCAGTCCAAAGAGGCTTAGCCAGTAGCATGTTACAGCCAGGTTTTATTGCCTCTGGTTGTTGGTATATGAGCAAGCTGTGCTGTTACTGTTCTGAGTTGTGTGCGTTGTTTGAGCGACTGTTGATTGTCGCATGTCAAAAGTGCGTGAGCGTGCAACTTTACTTCAAGACATATGTTGTTTCAAGACATAACATTGTTATTACATTTGTAGTAAGTACGTACATTTACCAGAGTTGTGTAGCACTGTGGGGGCCCCAAATTTCTACATAATGTTGCTTTTATAATATATTGTAATTAGAAAACAATCTAATATAGCAATGCCACTAATATGGCACCAATATATTATATATATAATATATTGCCCATGTATTATGTCTATATATCTATATCTATATATGTATATATATATATGTATATGTATATCTATCTATCTATCTACATATATATATATATATATATATATATATATATATATATATATATATATATATATATATATTATAGACAGCAAATAATGTAAAGTTTGTTAAAACAAGTCAATACAATTCGTTGTAGCCACATGTTTCATTAAGAAGTTGCTCTAAATGTGCCCTGTGGAGTTTCCTGCATTCAGTGTTTCTCATCAGAAAAGTTTAGTGTGTGTTGTTGGTGCCTAACAAATGTGTTGATCGCATTTCCTTCCTTATGAAATATTTGCAAAGCTTTTGAAAATGTGAAACCCTCAATGTTTACATCCTTGTTTGCTAGTTTGCTGTCTTCATCTTCGATGCATTTCAATATTTATTTGGAAGAGGAAGAATGTGTTGTTTCTGTTTTTTGTTTTTTTTTCTCGTTCGTTTCGGAGACATCCGCAGACAAACTGTGATTCTCTCCGTTTCAGAAATGCTGTTTGAATGCAACGTAAAGCAATTATTAAAAACTGCATACGTCTGTTATTACTTTCTGAACAGTGCCAGCGCAGTGTATTGAAGCTATATTTACTCTGTATTGAATATTCAACATGAACATGCAGACACACTTAATTCTGAAGGATTATCTAGGTTTGGTAGGCTACTTAATGACCTAGTTAGAGGCTGGGTTAAGCTAAGAGCATCAAAATAGACATTAGCAAGACAAGCACATTACTTATTAGTACATTTCTAGCTGCTGCTTCTCTCTATCTCTCTCAGCATCCATCTTTTTAACATCCATTCAGTCTATTACTGTGTTTATCTCGAAGGTCTATCTATAAGGTTAAGTATCTCTCTCATCTCTATCAGTCCATCTCTCTCTCTCTCTCTCCATCTCTCGCTCTCTCTTTCTCTTTCTATCTTTTTGGAGCAGAGAGAAGGATTTCGAGTACAGTCTTATTTTTTTTTTTCCCCTCAGTGAGAGTTTCCTCTTTGAACTTCACATTACATCCAATCTATGATGGCCCATAACTGGTACCTACTTAAATATTACAGCGTGATGAAAGGAGGGGCTTTAAAAGCACAGACTCTGTCCCATTTCCCATTTTTCACCCCTACCCCTCGTTCCCCAGCGCCCCCTTCGCCCTCAGAAGAGAGTTACAGGGGGTCGAGGTTGAAATCTCCCCCTATGAAAACCCAGACCCTAACATTTGATCCATTGTCATTGATGCTGTATGTAAACGGATGTATTTTCCAATATGTCATCTTCAGCTGTGGTGAATTTTCTCTTGTGTTACTGTGACAAACCTGGCATTTACCATTTATCTGATAGAGATAAAAAAAAAATATGGACGCTCGCAATTCGTTCCAAACTTCCTGCTATCACTCACACATTTATAGGCCAACATTAGCAAGCCATGCTCCTACCCTGTCAGTATGCACATATGAGAGGAGTGGTACCAAGTTCAGCAACTTAACTGCTGGACTTCATTTAAATTTTGGCCATCCTATGACATCAAATCGGGGGTAATGGTAAAACTGGAAAATATGTAAAAATGCATGTCACAAATCAGCAATAACAATGTAATGGCAGAAAACTGTCAGCGATTGTTTCACACATTCATACGTTGAATGCTAACCTGACTCTTGCCAGATGCATTTCGTTCCGCCTAGCTCCACTCACATACATCTGGGATCGCTCCCGTTGGGAGGCATTTCGGCACCAGATTTTATGGTAGCCGGGCGGGAGTTTCATAGATGTGACGTAGCGGAGAAGCAACTGTTTTGATTCAGACAACAATGGCGGCTCGCATCGAGGAAGCAAGCGTCAACATTGATGCTGCTGTTTCATCCGTGTTGTCCAATCGACCCAATATTTTTTCGTTAAAAGAACGTCGCTCTCGTCAACGTCACAGGTTGGTTTCGATGTGAGTGGTTGAAGTAGCACGTCAATTAAGATGACAGACAAGTGGTTTATCCAATCATATGCAAGGATTTTTGATAAGGCCCAGCCTTCTGAAACACATGTCCAATGGAGCGATCCCAGATGGATGAGTGGAGCTAGGCGGAACGAAATTCATCTGGCGAGAGTCAGGTTACTGAAATGTGCCTCTGAAAAAGCGCCATTTGGAGGGCCATGGAGTCCCAACACTTCACCGAACCCTACTATCCCAACAAGGATTGGGACACCCTACCCCTAGGCGTGAACAAACAAGGGGTGTATTCAGATTGGGCCTTAATGTCACTGCAGTTCTGTCCCACACAGACTCGATCTCACAAACACTCATGTATTCCCTCCATGCACACCCACATCCACAATTTTAGACATTCAAACCGACACACACAGATAGCTAAAGAGACAGAGTGATGTATGCTTGCATGAAGACACACACACACACACACACACACATTCAAAGTTGGTTACCTGAGCTGTGATGTGTGCAATACTGTGAATGACAGAATTGATTCTTGGGCACCGAGTTCATTTACATATTTTTACTTTTCTCACAGCATCAGCACACTTAATTTTTTTTCTCCCTTACAAATGTTCCTATGCAGTATGTGTGTGCGCGCGTGTGTGTGCATGCGTGCGCACAACCCACCAGTGAATGTGTGTGTCATAGTGTGTTATTACAGGGGAGAGAGGGAGAAGCTTGTCTTTTTCAAGGAACACCCCCAGAACTAATGTTCCACACCTGTGCACAGTGCAGCACTCTTTATCGAGCATCACAGGTGCGCTGCATTAATTGTGGGAGAAACCATTTCATTGTGGGGGTCCTCCTCCTCCTCTTCTCTGGCGCGCATTCAATCACTCAATATTCACATCTGAATTGCTTTTAGCTTTGAGGGGCTTGAAGGTTTCGAAGCATCTGCATGGATGACATCAGAGGAAGAGCGCCACCCTATTTTTAAGTAGTGATTTTTTTTTTATGTTAGGTTGGCATCAGTCCCAGAGTGTGTGTGTGTGTGTATGTGTGTGTGTATTTGTGTTTGTGCGTGCGTGTGTGTGTTTCTTTTTATGTGCACGTATGTGCCAGAGCTGGCCTTGCTGCTGCACTTACTAACAGGCGTGAAAGTCTTGCCAAATGCATGTAATGTTTGCGGTGTTCCTTTGTGCTGCGGGGAGCAGACAGTTGTAATGTGTGCATGGGCGTGTGTGTGTGTGTGAGGGGCCTAAACACCTGCAGGACCCGGAGGTCAAACGTATGAGACTGCCCCCTCCGGTGATGCAATTACCATACGTAAATACCTTCTCCACAATCCTCCTGTCTCCTCCCTCTCCTTTTTTCTCTTTTCCCCTCCAGTTATTTTTGGCTGGACCACAGCGAGCGAGTGAGTGAGTGAGTGAGTGAGTGAGTGACACCTTTTTATCAGTCAAGAACTGCTCTTTCAAATTGATTAGACATTAACGTTACGTACTGTAACTGTAAACTCTATGAGAGCAGCACTGAAGATCCTTTTACCCACGGCCACAAACTCTGTGAGCCCCACCATAGTCTCACCTTGTGTATTGATTGGACTGAGACCAGATCGTTGGCTCCCCCTTAAAAAAACCTTTTTCTTAAAGGTCCAATTTGTAACAAAGTTGATTGTTGAGTCTAATTCCCAATTTGCCAAATACTGATGCTTTGGACGGTGGCCGACCGGCCCTAATAACCAAAAGACATCAGTGTTCATCAATCTGTGAAACACTGAGCGTTAATGAGCTGGGACTGAGACTCAACAACCAGCTTTCTTACAAATTGGACACTGAAGCTAGTTAAAGGAACCCACAGCGTAAAGGGCCGCTCCACAGAATCTGGAGTTAAGGTACGCTAACGCTAACACTCTATGTTGTATCGGCTTTATCCCCTAATCAGCCGATCTCACAGAGACGCATCTTCAGAACTCGTCGCCAGCGAATTAACTGTTTAGTTATGTGCGCTCTGCTCTTGCGCCATGCATCGCATTTTCCTGGCAGAAGTTGAAATACACCCAGCTATTTATCACAAGCCGCAGAGTCGTAACCGCCTTTCCCATTAATTGTTTCGCCCAAAAACGAGCTCTTCCAAGGCCTTTTTTGTGCGACCGAACGTCGTTGGCCATCAGTGGTGAGCGAAGGGGCGAAAACGGGATGCGGTCCAGGGTCCCACAGGGTCTGTCAATTACCCAACGAGCACAAACACACATACAGATACTTCTGTGAAATCCATACCTCGCCAATTTGTCACATCACAGTCCATCAGCGCAGATAAGGTGGCACAGACCTGTTATTCACTAAGAGGGGATGACACGAGGGGAAAACCACACACGGCCCACCGCTGTGTTACGCACTGTAATAGTCCGGCACAGAGCGGAGCATGAAAGGGAGCTACTCTCCGAGCGCCGAGAGGCTGCCGCTGTTCCAATCACAGGGAACGTACACCGCTCTGACGGAGAGTACGTTTGTCGACATACGTAAGTTGCCAGTGTTTTGTTATCTGTACAAATTAAAACGCGGTGATTCTCCGGTCGTGGGGGCGAAACGTTGAATAACCTTCCCGCACAGCCCGAGAGAGACGCCTCTGCGAAGACTGAGATGACAGAACTGAGGGCTCAATCGCAACCTGCTGAGGTAAGGACGGACATCACACGTCCCTGAGGACACACGGGGCGGAGACAGAGAAGGAGACGTCATTTTCGTTTCTGTCATTACCCTAGATTATTATTAATTATCTGGTCTCTGTGCAGATAATGTTACACAGCAAGTATACATACAACATAAATACAACGTTACAGCTCATCTTCATCTTCTGTTAGCTGTGTTATCTATTGCTTAATTAATAAACTCAAACATTTACTGTGACTAAGTGTCCAGATTTCTTTTCTTCCAGCCATTCCTTTACATCATCTTCCATCACTTCCTCCCCTCTTCTCCACATCTACAACCCCCCTCCTCTAATTTTTATCCTTCCTCTGCTGCCCTGTCCTCCTCCTCCTCCTCCATCACCATCCCTTTTTTTTTTCCCCCCCTCTTCATCTTTTCCGTAGACCAGATTATGACTTTCTGTCAATCAGTCCATTTAACATCTGCTCTGGGTAAGGCGAGGCAGACAATAACACATCACGGTCACTGAACTGAATATCCCTAAAGATTTCGGAGGAGGCCTCTTTTTTTTTTTTTTTTTTTGCATTTTCCTTGACTTTTTTTTCCCCCCTCTTTCTCTCTCTCTCTCTTCCCTCTCCTCCTTCCCTTCTTTTTAGGAGGTCCAGTAATGAGTGACAAAAGGTCATTGGAGCATTGCAGCTGCTCATCCACTCGTGCTGTAATCCAAGGCACTCATGCCTGATTACCTCTCCAATGGTCAAAGGAAGGGGAGGGAGTAAAAACAATGGGTGCAAGGCATGAGGCTCCTCCAAAAAATATGGGCCAGGGGTGTTATTTTGGACAGCGGCAGTCAGAGAGAAATAACCCTGAGCAGATCCATTTATTCTTTTAAATCAAAACGCCTCGGCAGCGGCACGCAGCGAGGGGGAAAACATGACACATTTTCTCCCTTCCCCTCCATCAACAGCCATTTTGATCTCCACAATTGACCTTCCATGGCATCATTTACAATGAGTCATATCACAGCCGCAAAGTGTTAAAGCTGCAGCGCACTTGCCCGTGTGAGCGCACGCACACACACACACACGCTTAAACACACAGATAATCATTCTCTTTTTCTTGCCCACACAAGCTTACAGGCACACACACACACATACAAAGTTGCGCTCCTGGGCATGTGCACACACACACACACTTTGACATTATCACGCGCGCACTTGTAGGCATAATAGCTTTAACTAGACCAAATTGTCTGCCCTTCATTTGTATGTCTATGGCGACCCACATTCTCCGTGACTCGCCCTTTGACAAAGAGGGGTCATTCCCCCAGCAAAGAAAATGAAGCCCAGTAGATATTGTTTGATTGGATTTTGCCTTTTCAAGGTTTCAGGATCATTACAGGAATTCATTTGAAGTGTTGCTGAAAATGAAACCGCGACCCTCTTCCCCGCGTTTAATTATTCTAATACCACTTTCTTTTTTTGCTCTCATTCTCTCTTTTTTTTTTTTTTTTGTCTGTCTGCAAAGTGTGTCATTTCCAGAAATTAAAAATCATCAGGCTAGCCTTAAAATGAGACCAGGATGGACCAATTTTCACCCAGGAAGTTATTTTGTTTCCTCCTCGGATAGCTCATCTTCTCTCCTCCGCTTGTACACCACCGCGTCTATTTTTTTTTTCTTTTTACGCCATTATTTTCCTTTTTTTCCCCCCGAAATCATCCCTACCTCCTCTGTTTCAGCCCCGGATTTTTTTTTTGTCCTCTTCTTCTAACTTCCTCTGTCTTGTCATTTCCCCCTCGCTCACGTTCACAGCGTTTCCATCACTTTCTTCTCATCCCTCAAAACCCCCCCTTACCCCCACCCATGCACATTTTTAAACACAAGCCAGCGCATTGGTTCCAAACCAAATGTGTTCATTCCAACATTTCAATAAATTGAGTAGGGGAGGCATTAACGTTAATCACAGCGACCACATTGTGCTTTAGACACGTCGGTGGGATTATGGATTACTATTAGCTGGATGGAAACCGATTCTTTCATTTGAATTCCGACTTCCTCGTCTTGCTAAAATTAAAAAGAGAACTAATACTTCTTGGACAATAATACTTCTTCTTGGACAAGACTTTACTTTGCCCCCCCCCTCCCCTTCCCCTCCCCCCGCCTCCCCCCCCCCTTTCCTGATCTGCAAGGAACATCCAAGGAGCAGCGGATGACAGACAACCAGACACTCCACATCTCCGTCTAAATCGCGAGCACATGAAGCTTATTGTTTCATTTAGCCAACTGATACCTCTGTAGCTGATGATGATGATTTCCCCTCCTCTGATTACTAGTCTGTCTCGCTAAATCTTCCCAGTTGGTGATATTGGCCATGTCGTAGTGCTGCCAGATTGCATTTGCTGTATTAATCAATTTCCGTCTTCTGGGTGGCAGGAGGTTTCTGTTTTGTTTTGGTCTGCGCCGACTCCTGGACCCTTAGCGTTAGGTTTAGCTGGCTCGATGGGAAGGTCGTAGGCAGATGAGAGGTGTGATTTGTCGGCGGTGGAACCAAAAGAGTGAGATAAAAGAGGCTGAAAAGCCCCAAAGCTGTTGGATGATATTTCTCTGTGATTTCAGCGCTAACTGACTGTGATTATGTGTTTATATTAATGAAATCATCATTTCTAAAGATTATTTGCTGTTTACAATGTCACACACAGTATAGTTGCAATAACTAGGGTTATAGTTGACCCAACGTATCGGTATCAGCCAATATTTGCCTCGTCGACTGGCATCAGCCTCTCGGCAAATAAGATGCCATTCACCGATGGCAGCGGCCGATGTTTGTCCGTCGCGTCTCGCGGTTTCGGCGTGCAATCCAAGCCTGTCATTACTTTCTCCGCGACTGTGGGAACCTGCCGTGAAGTGAAAGAAAAGGTCGGCCCTGTGAGAGTGTCACACTGTCTCGGAGAAAGATCAGCAACTTGCAGTTTGTAAGATATTCCAGTGACATTTGTTGCCGTGATCTCCTCGGCGGGACCCCCGAGGGTTCCGTTAACTTGAGGCTGACACAGAGCGTGGCGTTAAAGCAACAAAGAGCACATTATTAGAGGCTGTAAACAAACACTTTGCTCAGACGGACTCCAGTCCTGTATCCTGCATCGCATCTCCTCACAGACACGAGGACGCCTCCTTTATTATGTATGTTAACCTGCACCAGCAGCAGCAGCAGCAGCAGACTGACGGATCGGCTGGATCGACGGATGAGCGAGGGCTGATCACTCAAAGAGCACGGGGACGTGAAGGGACAGGGCCGGGTCCACCCTGCACCACGTGTTTGAGGAGATTTTGGCGGAAAATGGACCAGACAGGCCAGAAGAAGGGCACCACAGTGACTTGATGGTTTCCTCTATTTTATTGCTTTTCTCATTGGTTTACATTTACGTTTAATCACGTTAATTCATGGTCACAAAAAGAATGTTTCTGTCAAGCTAAGAACTGAAGAACGCTCCTCATGGAGTTAATAGTTGTATGGCTAAGACTAAAAAGGGCTTTTAAAGTTATAATCATGGGAAAGAAGGGTGCGTGCCTCATTCCTTCATTTGAGAACCAAAATTGGACGATGAAAAAATATGAGTTTACTTATGAATGTGATAGAGATCAACAAATAACACTCTGTTTTTTGTACTTTTAACTTTATGCTCATGCTCACTAACCTCCATCCCTCCCTCCGGTTGTCTAGCAGAGCTACCAACTGCTACCCATGGGTCACTCGGCCCTGGGTCCCGCTGATCTCCCTTTCTCTTGTTTTCCAGCATCCAACATTAATAGGTTCACTAAAAAATCTCTGTTGTTATTATTATAAATATTATTATAGTTATTATTATTATTATTATTATTTCCTCACTGTGTGTTCAGTGGGTGTCTGGTGTTAATGGGCTGTGCTTGTGTTTTTCTCGCGGTTGGTTTGTGAAGTCAACCAGCCAGCGGTGGAGCTGGAACAGCGGATTACGAGCCGGTTACCCCGCAACCACAGCGGACAGGCCCGATGGCGGAGGCGGGCTGCCCCGCTGCTGCACTGCCATTGGCTCTACCCACCGAGCCCAGAGACACTGCAGCTGCAGCATAGAGTGGCTCCAGAGGGCGAGTGACCCGAGAGGAGCAGCAAGAGATCGGGAGAAAGGCCGACAAGACCGGTGTGTTTAGCTCATAGCTCATAAATTGCCATAAAGCCAGCAGACCTATAGTGTGAGTCAGTAAAGCCATTATTAATAACTTCTGGGTCACACAACCGGATAAATTAAATATTCAAATCAAATTCGGCCCGTGGCCCATTTTCTAAATTCCCTTTTTCGACCTGAGCATAAAATCCAAAGTATGAAAAAAACAAAGCTTTATTTTTTTTGTATGAAATTCATAAACATGTTTAGACATTTATATATTTATACATTTACATTTCATATATTCGTATGGTTGACTCTGTGCTCATTCACAGATAGTGTGATGAAGGGTCCAGGGTGAAACTGTTCAGCTGTTATTTTATTAAAAAAAGGATTTATTTGTTTCCTTTACACAAGAGGGAGAATAAATAAAAACATTTTTTAATCAGATTTGGTTATCAGCCAAATTTTTATTTCATATATCAGTATCAGCCCAGAATTTCCATATTGTTACATCCCTAATAAGTAAGTGCGAATTAAGTATTACTTTGAAATCCCCCTTTTTTTAAAAAAAAAAAATCTTTCGACAGTGGGCAAACAGCAAAAGAAAAGGATTGTAAAAAAGAAAAGAAAACAAAAGGCACACTGGTGTGTGTGCGCGTGTGTGTGTGTGTGTGTGTGTGTGTGTGTGTGTGTGTGTGTGTGTGTGTGTGTGTGCTCCACGGTCTCACAGGGATACAGCTTGCATGTGGGTTGCAGCCCTGCAGGAGCTGAGTGGTATATAGTATCTGGTCACACTGTAGACATGTGTAACAGATGGCCTGAGCTATGGCATCCGTATCATCCTCTTCATCTCTTCTTTACTAAAGGAATTTCCCTCGTCTGCCGTCAACACTGTTGATCACGTTAATAACTTTATGTTGACTGTTTGCAGGTAGAGCTTCTGTTGCTCTCGGTGTCACAGATTAACATTGTGTCAAGAGTCATCTTTGGACATGATTGGATCCTGAAATATCCACTGATTTAAATTTAATATCTGCCCCTTGAGAAATAGTTAAATTTAGCATTCCTAGATATAACGATTTATATTATTTTAAAATGTTAAATGGTGCTTGTTAGCTCCACCATGCCAAAGACACCGTTGAAAGGAAATCCAAGAGAAAAGTACCCCCCAACCCCCTCTTTCATCTCAAATAAGCCTATTGGGACTATTTTGAGAGAGCCAAGTGGCTGTGTAATTCACACAGTCACATATTTTACAGGAATAACCATTTGAATCCACCTCTTTTGTCTTCTTTGATTCTCTCTTTGAAATTTACTGCAGCTACGGGAGAAGAAACAGCATTTTCACCGCGGCGTCTCCGTCGAGGTCTGAGAGCGGGGCAAAGTGCAGCGAGATTTAACCAAAGAGCTTCTCGTGTTTAATCATTCGCTGTTTATTCTAACGCACGCACACATACCTTCATTTGCTCTATTTCATATAAAGTGATTTTGCCAAATATGTTTTCAGGGAAAAATTATTTCTGCCTGTATTTTGTTGTCTGAAAAAATGTTTCAAACGTAGGAAGTGTGATGTACATCATTCAAAGATTAGGGGGATGTTTGGGCAGCACTCTGACCCTTGTGACAGCCCCTGCCTGTGTGATATTTGGGTGTTGTGGACGAGTAAATGTGTCGTACCGTTTCTCTTTAAAGGTAGAAGAGGTAGCAGTGGCCAGCCTGATTTGGAGCACCTGAGCTAAGTGCTTCCACATGATGAAAGCCCGGCCCTGCTCTGCGTCCTCTCTCTCTCTCTCAGTTGGTCGGACCCAGCCAGCGTCCACACACCTTTGCCTTGTCTGGTTTTTGCACTACAACACCACACGCCATGCTCACGCATTCACATGTATTACTACTGATAATACTGATTTACAGACTCCACATTTGTAATAATTCATTCTCTGTTATTTGCTTTATCGTAATAAATATTTCATTCTCAGTCAACTATTGTGTCCATCCCATATTTGTCATGGCCTGAGAGCCGGGTTATGACACACTGGAAACTGGAAACTTAACCTTTTTTTTCAATAAAATTAACAAAAGCTTAAAGACAGCAGGTTGTGGTTCTGTGGGGGCTGCATAGTGAAGACAAGACTCCAGGAAGTGACCGCAGCACAGGAACAGCTCACCCAAAAATTAAAATTCAGTCATTATCAAGTATTCACCTACATGTGAGTGCAGTTTTGTCATCTACAGACATGTTCTGTAAAAAACTGAAGTGGATGGGGACCTGTTTTAAAACATTAAAAAACTAAAATGTGTTTGATGAGGTCAGTGCGTTGTCGCGCATCCTTTCTGAAGTGGGTGCACAAGTTTGACCGCATGTCAAGGGCTTCTGGAGACTTGGGTTACACCAAATGAAGAGTATGGAGGCATTTTGGGTTTTATTTATTTATCTTTTTTTTAATATATATTGTTAAACAAGTCCCCATCTACTTCAGTTGTTTCAGGAGAATGCTGAAAAACTGTTATGCGGTGAAGTTCTGGAAATGTTTTGGACAGCAACACTTTACTTGACTTTCCACTGGCATGAGAGTGAGTAGATGATGACTGAATTTTCATTTCAGGATGAACTGTTCCTTTAATCCTGCTCTATCAGCCCGGAGAGGACAGTGAAGAGAAGACAAATGCAATATGTTGAAATGTTTTTGTCAATATCCTCTTTATGTTGATAAAAACTGCATTATATAACCCTCAAAACATATTTTGACCTGAATTAGTTTCAAATAAAAATATTTTTCAGGAAATAGGGTTGCGTACAAATACACACTGACAGGTCGAAAAAGCTTTAAGACGAAATAGACAAAGGTTAATATATCAGAGTCAGAATCAAAAAGGCCTTGACCAGAAAATGGCTTAAGAGGGACAAACCAACAATAAATGAATGGATTGATATAATCTATAATATATATGTGATGGAGAGGATCACATTTAAACTAAGACACCAAGTTGATATCTTTGAAGAAAATTGGTCAAAATGACTCACTCATGTGTGAAGTATAAGACCGGATTTTGTATAACTGGTTTACCATCAGTGAGGTCATACCAAATTTAAAAGGATTTCCCCCTTTCCCAAGTGCAGAATCCTTATGTTTTTCAGTTTAGATGTATGTGCCCATGCAAAAACAAAGATGCAGTATACAAACACGCATGCTGTATAAGTAGGAGTGGGTATGGTGTGTATATATGTGAATATATGTCTATACGCGGGTACTATGTGTAAACTGACTGAGCTGTGGAGATAAGTACGAGTGTGGGTACATGTGTCTATGTATGCACATTGTATTTACGTTGATTCTGCTGTTTTATTTAACCCTCAGATCCTCCCCATACAGAATTTGCTGTGGTCTGTAGGTGCAAAACAACAAACAATACTAAAAATACTCAAAAGACATAATACAAATATAGAATATAAATAGAGTGTGACCATGTGGTTTTAAAGTAGGTGGAGACTGTCCAGATTTATCCAGTAGTGCGAAAAGCTTGACCTGGACTGTGCGAGGTCGCAGTGGATACAGATACATAACAGACTCAAATTGACTATAGCCGCGGTACATCGTCATGGTCAGTTAATGCAGAAAAGCGCCCAGAACTAATAACTCAGCATGCGTAGACGGCGCATTAGCTACCAGACATCAGAGTACAGTATGAGCCTGGACATTCAGAGAGTCGTCCTGGAGTTATCAGAGGACGGAACAGCCTTTGTTGTGCTAACCTCCGAAGATCCCAACCCTGACAAGTCTGTTTGGATAGTTTGAATCATCGGAAATAATAGGTCAGTGTAGGTGTGTGTCTCAGTGTGTGTGTGTGTGCCTGTGTGTGTGTGTGTGTGTGTATCCCTGACGCTGCTGTCACCAGTGGATGGTATATGTCAGCCTTGACTACATGCTGGCTCCACTTCATCACCAGCTGCAGCCCAGCTCAGCTCCAGAAAAACTGGCAAACTGTTTGTCTGCCTGCCTGCTCGATGCACAATAAAACTGTGTCTCCACGAGACAGGCCTCTGCAGGCCCTACAAACACACACACACACACACACACATCAAATTTAAACACAAACACGCACACACAACTGCGGCGAGGCACGTGCTCGGACGAATGTGCAAATGGACACACATTCGCACACAATGCCCTTGCGGGAAGTGTCCACAGTCATTTTACGCGTGTGTTTGTGTGTATATGTGAGTGTGTGTGTGTGTGTGTGTCCCCTGTACCTTTTTCTAGAGACAAACGCAGCCTGTGCCAGATACCCTCATAATGTTGGACAGGTGTACAACATGGTAATCAGGGATTTACGAGTGTGTGTGTGTGTGTGTGTACGTGCGCACATGAAAAAAGAGCAAGCAGAGACAGAGAGGAAGAAGAAAAAAAGAGAACGTAGCACAGACAGAAAGATGGCCGAGTAACAATATTTTCTACCTGTCTTTTGCCCAGACACCTGTATGTGCACCGACCTACCGGGTGTGCGTGTAGGTGTGTGTGGACGTGTGTGCGTGTGTGTGTGTGTGCGTCTGAGCTGGACAAGGTCGGCCTCCCCCCGTCCTCACTGCCCCTCACACCTCCCTCATTACCCCCAGCAACAGCCGATCACACTCTTCCTTCCTCTTCGCTCGCTTCTTTTTCCTTTTCCATCTCTCCCCGTCTTCCTCTTTTACATGTTAATCCTTGCCCCCTCCTCCCTCTGTTTTTTTTTTTTTTTCCCTCCTGACTATTTTCTCCCTTTCCCTG
Source organism: Lagodon rhomboides (assembly GCA_039737535.1). Classification (NCBI taxonomy): domain Eukaryota; kingdom Metazoa; phylum Chordata; class Actinopteri; order Spariformes; family Sparidae; genus Lagodon; species Lagodon rhomboides. The sequence continues at coordinate 12,596,019 of CM077784.1, forward strand.
GCCGTGGAGCTTAAATGACAGGCTGTCAGAGGACACTTAGTGCTCTGGCCTGGTTAGTTAATGTGTTAGTTACGGACACACCTGCCAGTGAGAGACGGGACTATCAGGGATATAGACTCCCGATAGCACACACAGTGGAGGACAGGTAAACGAGCGAATCAATCGATCAGTCAGTCGGTGAACAAAGTCATCAGATCTGTACTTGCTTAACAGCCAGTGGTGATCACACACACTCCCCCCCCCTTTATTTTCATATTTATTTCTCTATTCACCATTACCCTGGATATTGCACTGCCCTCATAGATGCACACACATTAGCACATAGCGCTGTCAACCTAAATGATACTTTTCACCATCTTTCCATTTGCACCTCCTCCTCCTCCTCTCGCCTTCCTGTGCTTTAAATTATTCAGATCTCTCTACATTTGATTTAGCATGCCTCCTGTCTGCCATTTCCCCCTCTTTTTTATACATTTCATTATGTTGTATGACTTTAGACCCACTGGCTGGAAAATGACAATTATTTTGCTCCAGCAGCCAGCTATTAACAGAGCTGAAGAATACATGGAGTGGCGTGCTGAGTGGGGCGGGGGGGGACTGCAGTGTAAGATGAAGACACATGCCTGCACACACACACACACACACACATGCGTGGATGTACAGGGAAACCACAGGTAAATCTGCATACATATTCACCACGGACCAAAATGCACAAAAACACATGCATGTATGCAGCTTCAGTACTGTACACTTTCCTTTTATGTCTTTTCCCCTCTAGCCTCGTCTCCGATACACACACACACACACTCGCTATGCATGCACTTACTGTAAAAACAAAAAGCTGGCTTGTGGCCTGGACCGCATGAGGAACGATCCCACTGAAAGAGCAGAACAAATAGGGAGATCCGTCACCGCAAAGTAATGTCTTTTAAATGTACCTTTAGCGTAGGCAGGCTAGTGAATTCAACCCATATCTAATGGTAGCTTGTTTGGCCTTTTCATCAATTCTGCATAAATATATATGAGCCACAGGGAAACATACAAGGGGCCTAATAGAAATGAATGAACTACTCAACCATATATTTGCTGTGAGAGATATGCAGCTTGTGATTGGAAAGGGCATCCACTATCTGCAATATTGATAATACTTTTCAAATTTCATCTGCTTTTGTTTGCGTTCTGTGGCCGCCTGTTTAAACATGGTGAGAATTATAATGAGGCCAAACATTATCTCCACTGGTTGTTCTAGGCTGAACATATAACTTTATCACTGAAATGATTCCCGTACTTTGGCTGCATTGTAGCGTTTCCATTAGAGCTTGGCTATCTGACAGAACTCCAACCAATCGGCGGCAACAGCGGCCCGCGTCTGGTGGCCAAGCAGTGCCTGAGTCTATGACACTGTGTGTCTGTGTGTGTGTGTGTGTGTGTATAATGTGCCAGGATATTTAATTGTTACCATCTCTGATCAAATAAGCTGGGGATCAATGTGAATCAATGTATTTTACCTGGGATGGTACCTATTGAATATCACAATTTTCTGTGTATTCACGCTATTGCAGGGTAATTTCCATACTAGACTCTAAATTATCGACTGCCTGTCTGAAATTGTTCCTTTTTTAATGTTGCTTTTCAGCAAAGCCTTTGTCCTGCGCTGCCTGTTCATTTCTGGGAAGTCGATCATGTCAGTATGGGGTTGACCTTTTTTGCGGTAAGGCTGATAATATAAAAAAAATGTATATATATACAGATCCGTGAAGAAATGGTACCAGTCCATCAAAAAGGCATGCAGACATGACATGACACTGACAGCATGGTTTTCTTAATCCTGCTCCTGCCCTTCCGCTCGATTTCTGACCATTACCACCCACTTTCGCACATTCTTGCCATGTGTTTGTCCACTCCAGCCCAAAACTGCAAACATTTTTTAACATTCCTACTGTACAATAGAGTTCCATGTATTTTGCGCGTTCTCCCAGCTCACAGGGAAAGCACTGTGTATGATATTAACAAAGAAATGCATACCTGTCAGCAATAACGCAGTTAAATTGAGTTGTATGTCAGTACTTTGGCAAACTTCTCAAAGTCCCTGTCTTTTTCATTTGATTTGTTGCCAAAGCGAAAAGCAAAAGCACCTATTTGGCAATATTTCGGATTTAAACTCAATGCTAATACAGAACCTGATAATATTAATAAGGAAAAGGTAGTTGGTTACTTTTCTGAAAAGTTGGAAATGCGCAGCCTGTCCCCTGCAGCTCTTTATCTAACAGCTCCTTCTTGTTCCATTACTCCCACAGAGTATGTAAATCTACTGTGACATATTTTAAACTGATCCGCTGTCAAAAAATGACCATTGTTTTTCTCTGTAGAAGCATATTGATGAACGACAGTGGTGCTAAACTCACGTAGCAAGGCATTTCGTGTGATAGCCTTCTTCAAAATAAAAGTCAACTTGCGTTTTAGCAGTTAAATGCTTTTAATGTGAAACTGCAGCAGTGGGCAATTTTCGAGTGTATTCTCTTGTAAAATGCCCAGTGTCACAAGCTTATTAGTTGGTGGGCAAACTTAGACATGGTAGCAACCCTAGTTAACCAGTAATTGTTAAAGTTGAAAGTTAAAAGACCCTCTCCTGCAAGATTTGCTTTATCCTGATGGATCTTGATCCCAATGCAGGGTTCTAAGGCACTTCCATGTCAAGCAGGCTTGCTGAGAGGACTGTTACTACCCTGTCACACCAAACCAACATCGAAAAACTAACGATGACCAAGGCTGACTGTTGCATCGCCTCATGTTGCCTGTGTCTCGGCCAGAAAGCTGCAGGTGAACACATTGCGAAACCAACAGCCGACGACAAATTAGTTTTAGAAGAATCTGTCTGGTAAAAAGTTACAAATGGCGAGGTGAAACCAAAGACAAACTGTGCTAAATGGGTGTAACCATGGATACCTGCCAACGATGCAGGCCACATGCGAAAAACTAGGGCCACAGACGCTCACTTACGGCCCCAGCATTGGCCGACGATTGACCATCGACCAAGTGTGTCAGGGCTAGTGTTGTTTTTGGCGGCCTGTTTTACTTTTAGTTTTAGTCTAGTCTTTGTGTCAAGCTATCATTTTAGTTTTTATTAGTTTTAGTCATGTTCATACTCCTTTTAGTCGTGTCAAGTTTTAGTCGACTAAAAGTCTGAGCATTTTAGTCTTATTTTAGTCAGAATTGTCCATGACTATTTTAGTCTAGTTTTAGTCGAGGAAAACTGATGACATTTTAGTCTAGTTTTAGTCAAAGATTGTATTTAGCCAAACCCATTTCACTCAAGAATACATCCATTCCAGAAACAGAAGACGCTCTGATTTGAATTTACAACAAATTTATTTTAACTAAGAACCCACTTTACACTCTTTCTCTCCAACAAACTGTTTACCTTGCCTTGTTTGGTGTAATTTTTCTTTTCACTTATGTGACTGTACAGTTATTTTTTAATTTTGACATACTGTATTAATACAGTGGACCTAAAATCACACAAAAATCATAAAATCCGAGTAGGAAAAAGTTAGAATTTTTACTGTGAAAACCATAAATATGTTTAACGAACCATTTATATTACTTAGAATGCAAATTTAATTTGTTGTTTGCTTATTTTGTACATAAGTTTTTGAAATTTACAAAGTTATAACTATTTACATTTTAATGCAGGCAATGCCTCAGGCTCAGGCCTCCCTCAGGTCCTCACAGCTCAGTGAGGAGCTGCACTGCCTGCTCCACGTTCAGCAGTCTACTCATTGTTTTGACACACAAAACAAAAAAACGACTACACTACACACTAAACACACTACACAACACACTATCTATACACTCCAAACACGCTAAATGTCACAAATCTCTCAACTCTCAAAACTCGCTGTCTCTGTCTCTGTCAGTATCGCTGTCACTCTTCGCCGCCGTCCCTCCCCACAACTTCCGCCTGTTCCCCAGCAACCAAATCACGTGATTTGCCATATAATTTTGTGATTGGTTGATGTGGTGGCTTTTTCCACCAATAGGAAAGGGGGTATCACGTGTTTTCTTTTTGCTTGCAAGCGCTTCCTGTTTGCGGAAACGTTGCTGAGAAAAGTCCGTTTTTACCGTTTCTTCCTGCACCAAACACGCACTAAACGTAGCGGCAAAATTCGCGAAAAAGCGCCGCGTACATTATTTATCACAAGTCCGGTTTTACTCGGCCTATCAACACAATTTAAAAACTGGTATATAGTTTGAAGTCCGCACTTTCGCCACAAGTCGTTGAAACGGAGAATCAGTGAGGCTGCATCTCGCTGCTCTGTCGTCTTAAAGCGGTCACGTGATTTGGAGGCGCCGGTGCGTCCGTCGACCCCAGAGGGTTAAGGATTTTTCGTCTCGTCTCGTTTTGGTCAACGAAAATGAAGACACATTTTAGCATAGTTTTTATTTTGTAAACCACATTTAGTCTCGTTTTTATTCGTCTACAATATTGCATTATATATTTAATTATCGTTATCGTCACATGACCAGCATTTTCGTTGCGTCTCGTCTCGTTTTCGTCAGGTGATAAAGGTTCGTTGACGACGATATTTAGTCAGAATTTTCGTTGACGAAAGCAACACTAGTCAGGGCCCTTGTTGTAACTTTTCATGCATATAACACTATGTATGTCGTCCAGGAGACTGTGCTCTATCCCATATTTAAACCATTGTCAAAGTTGCCCATCTCCATGATGGCTGGCTTTTCATCTTGCATTTAAGTTGGCCAATCAGAACACCAAAAATAATTTTCTCTTTCCACCATCTTGCTTGGACAAACAATCTTGTCTTTTACTAGCGTAAGCTGGTCCTTGTTACAATTTGTAAAAAGGTGAGAACCCAAATGCAGAAATACGTAGGTGGCAGGCAGGATTAAGAAATGAAAGCGAGCTTTTACTAAAAAACACAAAACCAGGTAGAGTAGAATATCAAAAAATACAAAGTAGCAAACAAAAGCTAAGACAAAGTACCAACAGAGAAGAACAAGAGGAACAAAAAAAACACATACCACAGGGTAAAAGGTGTAACACACAGGGAACCATACAAGAGGACGACACAGGTGGAACACATTATAAATTGACAGAGGGAGCACACAGACTATATACACAGACTATATACATGCACAAGGGCTGATTACAGACGAGACACGGGTGGACACGGGAAAAAAGGCGCAAAATGAAACAATGGGAGGAAATGAAAAGCAGAGCATGGCACTTGAGGGTAAAACTTCAAAATAAAACAGGAAAACACAGACCAGGATCATGACAGTCATTGCATATCACATTGCATGTCACATTCACATTACGTTACCTCAAGGCAACAAGGCTGCCAAGCCAGTAATCACAGTTTGAGACAACTTTTCTAACGTACACTATGTATGTGTAAAACCACTGGATATTTCTAAGGAGAGCACGAGACCAGTCCAGCTGTGTTGAGTTGTACTCATAACCTAACCCTAACCCAGGGTTTCTCAATTCCAGTCCTCGAGGACCACTGCCCTGCATGTTTTAAATGTGTCCCTCCTCCACCACACCTGATTCAAACGAGTGGCTCGTTATCAGGCCACTGCAGAGTTTGATGACGAGCTGATCATTTGAATCAGGTGTGGTGGAGGAGGGACACATCTAAAACATGCAGGGCAGTGGTCCTCGAGGACTGGAATTGAGAAACCCTACCCTAACCCTAAAAAAAAAAAAAATTCAAAAAGATGCTGGGATATCTCCTGTTTGTGGTGACCAATGGGGTATTTTGAATAAAAATAATATCTGTTCCTCACCCCAAGTGTTTTGCTTCAACCTAACCAAAGCACAACAGAAACTTAAAGTTGCAACATACTGTGGTTGCATCTGTTGGGTTCTATTGGGAGACGAGGGCCCATTCGTCAAAAAGGCTTGAGGAAGAGCCACCGTGCACATCTTTTAAATTTCAACAGTCTTGTGGTGCATCCCAGCACGTCAAACAAGCTGTTTGGTTGATTCATGTCTTTGTTGGATGGCAGGTTCAGCATGTACAAGCATAAACTACATTTATATTCCCACATGGAAAACAACCATGTGCACATTTACTTGTATGCAGCCCTGAGAAAAAGGTTTCACCCATGAGGCTGGCTCCAAAGCTTGGACTTAAATTCAGCTGTCATGTCACGATGAAATAATGAATTTCGATATGATAAGAACTACTACGACGATGAATGTTAACAGGCCAGTGGTCTATCGCCTGGCTTTAATTCTTTCATAGAATTTCTGTCTATATAAGAGTGGTGCTACAGGTGTGCCTAACAGAAAAGCAGTGGATATTGCAGTAACCCTTTATTCTTCTCTATTCTTTTTTTCCTGAGGTTCTTTTTTTCTCATTTTGTTCTGCTTGATTTTGCTCTATTCTAGAAAACATGATCCTCCTTGGTGGCTGCCGAAGAGTCTTTTCAAAAGGTTCTCAGCAGCAGTAGTATGCAGAGGTGAACTGTATTATATATCCTCTTAAGAAAGCACAGGAATCAGTCTCGCATGATTGCTCCTCATAGTGCCTCAAAGAGACAGAGAGAGCAGGTTATCCATGTAGAAATTGCACAGCAGATATCATACACCAAGCTCTGTCATGCACAAAGACGCTGGAAAAAGCACCAAGACTATCTTTCATCCCGGAGTTGCTGAAATCCCCGACACACACCCCTCGAAGAGCAGCTCAGCCCCCGCACAGGGACTGAGGGTTATTTGAACTAAAGCTTTGTACGGGGTTACAGGCAGCGTTCAAGCTCTAAGACCATGGTTGGTCCAATGCCTACTATGGACTTATGGTGATCTTGGTGACTTGGCCAAACGTCGAAGCCCAGATCGAGCTGTGTCACCAGGGATAGACATATCAGAGGAGCTCAGTGAATCTGGCAGATCATGATAGTCATCTTATGGAGAGGGGTCCCAGTGATTAAATCCAGGCTGTTGGATCCCACCCTCTGGCACTTGACCACACACATGCACACACACACACACACATGAACGCACACACACATACACACAAAGATGCATGTGTGTCCAGAGTCCCAAACCCAGGATCATTAATATTTGCACATTATAACCCTCCTCTTTTCTCACACTGCTGCCACCAGATATACCAGCTGGGCCCGCCTATCCATTACCATAATGCCATCAGTGCGTGTGTGTGTGTGCGTATGTTTGTGTGTGTGCCTCTGTAGACAGTGTCTATCTAAGTGAAGTTTCTTGTGAGAGATTTTGTTGTGTGTCTCTCTGTGTGTGTTGTATGCTTACACTTGCTGGTTCTGTTCTCTCCGTCGCTGTATGTGATATTTATGTGTGCGTCCCCATCGTACGCCTGCCTGTAACAGTGGGCACGCATATTCAAAATGGATTTAAGGGCTAAATTGTATAATGATTTCTGGGAAAACAATAAATTGAGGTTCCAAATAAAGGCCATTATGGAAATGAGATTAGGGAGCAATTGAATTAGGCTGTAATCACTGTTTCTATATGTCATTACAATGCAACTTTATACAGCATTACTCTGTGCCGAGGGCTATAAATGACAAACACTGTTGTCTTTGAGGGGTATTTCAGTAAATCCACAAGGGGAGGGTTTAATTCAGATCCACTAAATACAGCTCTACCTCCGCCACTTTAGATCTGAATTCACATTATTCCCATCGGGTCAGGCAATAAAAATACATATTTTCAAATTTAACGGCTCACCCCCGTGCCGCACACCAAAATATGACAAGAGACAAACAAATTCCCTGAATAAACTATGGATGACAAAATAATCTTTAAGTATTCACACAACGCCGTCAGTTTCCAACCGGAGATTTATAGGAATAGATTTGCATGTAGGCAAATCTCTTTTAAGCAACACGTCAACCATCAGTCAGCCGCATTCAGTGTCCAATTTCAGCTTTAATCATAATTCTGTCTTAAAATACAATTTGGCTAAAAACAATAGATAATGGGAAAGTGTTCACAATCTTTCCAAGACCTGGAAAAAAAACAACAAACATGAATGTGTTTTTCTCCTCTTGCCTTGATAAGTGGAATTTAGTGTTCATCACACTGAATCTGAATAGCATTGTATCACATGAATAGCTCTTCCTTGTCTTGGTTCCAACTGGTTCAAACTGTAGTCACTGAGTTTTTGACTAAAACACGACGGTCACACATTACATCAGGGTTGGCCGATCAACATTGGTTACCCATAGAATGCAAAATTGATTTAAAACTCCTTTTAATCATATAAAGCACTACACGGCTGGACCCGCTTTGTATTTCTGAATTGATGTGTCCTCTTTCACAGTGAGACCTCTGAAGTCTAATGACCGGAGCCTTCCACTGTCTCATAGTCTAGGGTTATTAGTGGGAACCGTCTGGAATTGTCTCCCTCTAATTTAAAAGTAGAGTCAGTCAATAGTTTCAAAAGAAGATCTATTTTTACTTTTTACTGATTTATTCCTTTCCTTAAATGTGTTATAGTCTCTTGTGCATGTAAAAGGTCTTGAAAGTTAAAAAGCCCAAAGTCCGCCCCAATGTGAGCTCCTCTATCCCCAACAGAAAACACTGCTCCTGAAGTGTCTGAAACACCTCGCCAGTAGTGATGACTTCTTGACATCACACTGCAGTACCTACCCATTTCACACATTTGTGTAATTTATGCCCATATTCACGGTAGAAATTAAACAGGCCAGCAACATGGTGAGTGGTGCTGGTTCAGGCTTGTGTGAGCTGACCAATCAGAGCAGACTGGGTATTCAGGAGGGAGGCCTTAATAAGACAGGAGTTGAAACAGAGAAATACTGTGGGTTTTTTTTTTCTAGCATTAAAGCATATAAACCTATTCTAGTTGTAACCCAAAATTGAATTATGAACCTGAAAATAAGCACAATAGGTCTCCTTTAAAAAGCTGTTAAAAACTCACCTGTTTTGTAAGGTCCTGTAAGGTGTATCTGTATTTGCAAAGTCATGTTATTTTACACGTCATTTGATGACTGCAGTACGCATACATACAGATGGAAGAAGTAGTCAGGGTACAACAGCTGGTAGAATGATGAATCGGCCATGCAAATATATCAACTTATATTAGATTATGAAGGAAAAATGTTTGATTATGAAATGTATTTATGAAATAAAGACTGACTGTCTGTCAATATATTGTTCTAGAATGTCTGAACTCTAAAATATCGATATCAGTATTGGCACATCAACCCGCTGTGTGCAGGAAGGAAAAAGGGGAAGGTGTTTTGATGTGCATCATACTTTGCCGCTGTGTTTCCTTTAACAAACAAGTCAAGTACACATGTTCAATAAATGGTTCAAAGTCTTACAGGCCCTCAGTGTTCCTTCTTTCAAAGGTAGGACCTTTAAACAACGTGTCCGAACATCTTTGATCATATATACATATGAAGATCATTTTCCGGAAATAGGGACTATTAATCTTACCATCATCCTGCAAACAACACTCGCTATAAACTGCTCCCACACACACAGGACACACACACACACACACACACACACACACACACACACAGAGTCCATCATTACCAATGAGAGTCCTCTCCTCCTGTTTTCTGTGGTCCATGGGGATTTGTCAGTGCTCGTCAACCAACCGTGTCAACCGTGACAGTCGTCCAGATGTCTCCTGCTGCCACAGAGATGACAGGAAGGACAGGAGGAGAGGAGGAGTGGAGGGATGGAGAGAAAGGAATATCCCTCATCTGACAAGCACTACAGTGGGACATCCGTGAGCAATCAAAATCAGAGCAGAGAGCTAGCCACGTTGACGAGCGCTAATAAAGTGGATTCCATGCTTGTGGTACTTCAGGGAATACACAAAGTTTGTGAGAAATTGGCCTGTTGGTCCGCTCACCTGTTGAAGCGTAACTTAAGCTTCATTACATATACACCGTACCTTATGATCTTTACTACTCTGACCGAATTCTCAGCCGTGGCTTCTCTACGGAACTATTTGCAGTTCTCCGGCAAGCAGCTCTATAGATCTCCTCTGGAGCTAAACCACACTCAAACCTCATAAGGCAAACAAAAAGCATTCACAGCATTTGTTACCATGACAGCTTTTCTTGTGTATTTTACATTACTTTACACAAAAGCGCATATCGAATAACAAAAAAAATGCACGTTAACTGCTTGACTGTACTGCTGTTCCTCATTCAGATGAGAGGTTTGTAAAAGACCACAAATGCAGACAACAAAAAGCCGAGCGGATGAAGGCCAAATGCAATCATCTGACGGGAGATGCTTCTGTATTTGTATGATAGGGTAGGAGATGTACCCTATCATTACAAATACATAAGGATGTTTATTACATGCAAGGTTGCCTAAAACCGATACAAACGTTTTAAAGCAAAATCATATGCGTTGAGAATTCACCACTTTCACCACCGCTTTTGTAAGCACATTAAGCCCATATGGAGGGCATGACAGGGCAGAGATCCAGCAGGCTGGGGGCCTGTGCCAGGAGGTGCTCTGTAAAGCACATGGTGAGAGCCTGCAGCACCAATCAGCCTGTACTGAGGTTGTCAATTGGCTCATTAGCGCTCATTACAGCGACCCGTTGGGCACCTGGGTGCCCTTCAGAGCTCTTATGGCAGAGGGGGTGGGGGAGGTTGTGGGTTGGAAGAGGGGCAAAGCAAGGAAAAACAGAGAGTAAAGAGAGGGCAACAAAAGACAAATCCTATGGTTTTGTCTTGTAGGCGATGAGGATGAAGACCGGTGAATTGAGGGAATAAATGGCAGGAAGATGAGGTGAGGATAATGATGTTATACTACATAGATGCAAAAAGGTAATTGGAGGAGAATACACATTAACCCTGGTTTGTTTTCCTAGATTGTACTCCAAAGATAAAAAGGCCCTTTACTGTCTCCAAATTGTAAAAAGGATAGTGCTGTCCATTCTGGTTGAACACAAAGTGCTTTTTTTATACAAAGCTTCTTTGCCCAGCCCATTCTCACCCCCAATGCATCTCATAAAGCAGCCTGGTCAGTGGCCCCATGCTTCTGAAGTAGACGCTGTTGTGACAATTTAGTACAATAGTATACAGAGAGAGAAAGGTCTGAGAGAGGACAGTTGGATGGATGGAACAGCTGACCTTACCTGCGGACACTGGAGTTTGTGTCCCATCAGTGACTCCAGTTCATTACACTCTAGTCAGTATCTAGGGAGTTATATATAGACGATTATATAGTGAGGTCATTGGCCAAATGAAAAAAAAACAGTTTTGTAATTTTTTTCCCCTCCAGCGCAATGTATGATGGTATATAATGCCTGGTTAACTATATAGGGTATAATAAAACTCACTATACATCTGAACAACACTACAAAAATATGAACTCATTATAAAGTCCACTATTTAGTGGGTAGTAAGTGATTGTGGACACAGCTAATGATTTGTTTTTAAGTTAAGTAACATAATAAGTTACCATATGTAAATAATGTATCTTATGAGACTGACTGTAATTATTTTAACCCAAACTGTGATCTGTTCCTTAACCTAACCAAGTTGGTTTTGTTCCTAAACTTAACCAAGCTGTTTCTGTGACTGAACCTAACCAAACCATGACTGTTTGACAACTCATATGAACTGTTTTTTCAGCAAGCCTTCTTTTTAAAGTCCGCCCCGACGTTGAATATTTGGTAAATTTGCCCATTTGACCATGGAGCCCTTCACGCAAAATTGATGCTACGGGAGTAGACACGTGTGGTATTTGTCAAGTTGGGAGTGGGAATGTGTTGCTTTGCCATAGTTTGTGCTGTATAGAGAAAATTTGGCTTTTGATCACCTCTGTTGACTTTAGACACAATTACATCGCAGCGAAAATTTTGCATGTGTGTTTAATCTAAACACACCTTTACTGCTGATGTCATTGTCAACTCACTAACCTTTATACTTGGCTGTGAAAAAAAACACTATGTTTGATTAAGAGTGTATTGTGTTATCATGCAGTTGAAAGGATGATCTGGGACACAGAATGTACAAAACAATGCACTGTTCCTAACATTAAATGATGAGGTGAATCCAGGTGAAAGCTTTAATCCCTTGTTAATTTCCTTTATTAAATCTGTACTGAATCCAGATTGAGATATGGAAAAGTAGATGCGTGTGAGAAGTTTTAACATTTGAGACTACTGCCACTCAACACCCAGATATTCTGTAATTATTTTTGTATTATTTGTAGTGTAAATTATTTGTGTTCATTGTATCCAGCCTATGCTGCATTTCATTTAGTGGGGCCTTCAGAGAGCAACAAGTTCAGCATCAATAGTAACAGGTTGAACGAAGCTCACACAAGCATGAAATCATCTCAAACAGCCCCATCAGTTTGACACCCTCTTACCTAACTCCCTCTGCTTTCTCTGTCAATATGAAAGCTTTCACATGTTGCTCATACTTACCTGATGTTTTTTTCTTTATGGTGCTTCAGCTTTGAGACTCTTACACTTTAAGTGTAACACTTTTTGTTAAAGCTAGAAGTATTTTATTTTCAGCACTCTGTCTGCAAAGCACTAAAAATATAAATTGTGCAAAGAGTCAATAGTACTACTTTTTACCTTGCATATGTACAAAAGAAGACGCTGTAAGGAGAAGGCACTCTCATAACGAGGCACCTCTTTGTAAGCAGTTCAGAGGATATGGCAGAGCCAAGGGACACAGATGCATTTTCTGAACACAGGAGCTCTCATTTTGACACCAATAAAAGTAGACAGAGCTGTCAAAAAAGAGTATTTACAAAGATATTACAGAACTGCAAAAAAGAGTATTTGCACAGATATTACATAAACACATTATGAAAAGAAAACCCTCTCAAAAACACATAAAAATTCAGAGGATTGAACATTTGTTTCCCTAGAGGACTCAGACTCTGCCTGCTCCATGTGTTGCATGGGTTTAGGTGTTCCTTGCACAATAAATAAATAAGTTACTTAAACTGGGCACTGTAGTTTTTATCAAACGTCACTCAAACAGGAGTAAATTGTGCATTTGCTGGGGACTATTTTCAGCCGTGGATCTGATGCACTAGTGGATATACTTCAGGAGCACAGTGTATTTGGGATTAGGTCAAAATAATAATGTTCATGGTGTAGCCTGTAACAATAGTTACAGATGCAGTCAGTTTAAAAAAATCCACATATCTGTCAAAATAGCCAGTTCAAGCGCTGTGACAAGCAGTTTTATTAGTTACTGTACTATATCCCCACTAATACATTTTCATTTTATAACAGTGTTTTGATATGAAACGATTTCTGTCCAGACAAGCTTTGTATCATCATTCCAGAAATAATTACCGTCTGTACTTCACACATGAAAACGCATATTAGTTGACCATTAACCTACACTGAACAGCACAGAATCCGTATTTTTGAAGGCAACCAACAATTTCCTCATAACAGCCGAAGGTGGTCTCTCCTCAATCTTGTTCCTCTTAAATCTTAGCGCCAGCTTGACACAGTGGACTACACAATACTGATTACCATCTCTGGGTAGGGGTCAGCCCTTGATTGGTTCAAATCTTACATAACAAATACAACCTTCTCAGTCTCTGTTAACAACTCATTTTCTACCCCTGCATAGTCTTCATGTGGAGTCCCTCAAGGCTCAATCCTTAGTCTCCTCCTGTTTTCAGGACTAAACAGCAGTGTACACGCTAAGCAGCTACATGCAGAAGTTCACTTCTAATCCTACCTTCTCTTGTCGGATTGTTATTTAGTGAGGACAAATGCTGACCTTCCTCTTGTTCATTGAATGACACTTTTGAATGATAACACCGACTCGTAGCTGAGTACAAGTAGCAGCTAACCTTCAGGTTAGAACTCCGGGGGCTTGAACCATCTCCTCTTGTTTTTTTAGTTTAATCCCCCCAAAACTGTTTTGGGAGCAGCATAAAAACATCTTTCAGACACGTGCAAGGACAGGTCCTGTAGCTGGTCGTGGATTTACATGTGAGAGACTGATCGCTTAACCCAAACACCGGCTACTGCCGCTGCTAGCTGGCCTGGCTTAGCCTTGTTTGTAGCCTGTAGCCATGGGTGTGTGTGTGAGAACTGTGTGCCGGTCTACTCACAGATCACTGAGGATATCCATCGCTTACGAGAGGATCTGAAGATGAAAAATGAACTCTTCATACACTTCTCCAATCGCCACTGCCCAGGCAAAGCACATCTCGTACATTTCGTACTAATTGTCAGCCCTGGCCCCACCGGACTGCGACATCACTGTGCCCTGGAATGGGTCCATGCTTGCCGTGGGTGAGTTAGCTCCTGCTGATATCCCATCAGCTATGAAAGACCCCTGCCTGAGCCTCGATGCAAAGCCCAAGACCCCAGCTTGTTCTATCCCGGAGCCCTGGACACTGGTGAGAAGCAGAGCGTTTCGAGCAAATGCACATGCAGCAAATGTCCATCCTCAGCGCTGACCATGCCTGGGCAGGCGTCCCAGTGCCCGAGGAAGCACTCTGCCGCTGCAGCCCGCTTTCACCCGAAGGTCGAGCCTCGCTCCGAACTGCCACCTTCCTCCTCAGGACACCCTGGGATAGCCACCCTACTGATGAAGCCAGGCATTCTAGCGGTTCCTTGTTGGGTCATCCATGGTCCGGCATGTGCAGATTAACAAGTGCCGCACCTCCTGCCATCCAGGTCCGCTTGTGAAGGACATCAACACCTCCGCCCTGCAGCTGCTCTCTAGCTCAGCTATCTCCAGTACAACTTTAATTTAGCAGACTTGCTCAGTACTGTAACTCAACTCTGGTTCCATGTGATTCTAACCTAAACTGGTTAACGTATGATTCAAACCGTCTAACAGAGATATGTGACAATCTCAATATGGCACAGCTGATCGATGGGCCGACCAGACCTAATTTGAGGGATCCCTCAGGGTCAACATTGATACATCAACTTCTCAGTTACCATAATTGATAAACATGCACCCTTCAAAAAGTGCAGGTTTAAAGATAGATCAAACCCCTGGTTCAGCTCAGAACTATCAATGATGCTCAATGCAAGGGACAAAGCCTGGGCTCTAGCAAAGGGTACTGGTAAGGAAGAAATAAATACATGTCTTCATTGAAAAAGCAAAGGGCCAACTATCACATTGAATTAATCTCCAGCTCCAGTATGAACCCATTCAAATTTTGGAAAGCAGTAAATATAAATAAAGACAAATCCTCTGTGTCCATACCTTCTTGTATAACATTTAATAATTGCCAAATAGATAAACCATCAGATACTTGTGATGCTTTAAACAAATATTTAGCAGCTGTTGGAAATCAATTTGACATGGGTTACTCAGGTTCTGCTTTTAACAGTTAGCTGCTGCCTCATGAGCCCTCCTCAAACCATATCTCTATGTTTACACTACAGAACTTCACTTCCTCTGTTGTTAAAGAATCACCTCTAGATGTAAATGTAAGGAAAGCAACTGGGGAGGATAAACTAAACCGATATTTTTTTTAAAGCTATGTGCTCCATTTATTTCTGATGAAATTACTTATCTTTTTAATCCATCTATATTTCTTCTGGGGTTATCCCTAAGATCTGGAAAACTGCACATGTTGTCCCACTGCATACAGGTGGTGATAAAGCTGATATTAACAACTATCAACCAATTTCTAAACTGCCTTGTCTTGCTAACGTCCTGGAATCATTAGTCAATAATCAACTCAAATCATTCCTCTCAATATATCATGTTTGAGGTCATCACCAGTCTGGTTTCAGAGCTAAGCATAGTACTGTTACTGCTATCACCTCAGTTACTATGATATTATATCTGCTGTTGATAAAGGGAAAGACTGTGCTACCCTCTTTGTGGATCTAACAAAAGCTTTTGATACTGTTGACCATGCTTTGCTCATACAGAGGTTAAGTGATGTTGGTTTTGATTGTAATTCCTGTAATTGGTTCAAGGACTACCTGTCTCATCATTGATCATTCCGTGTTTTACTATTGTCTAAAGGGGTTCCACAAGGTTCAAAACTGGGTCCTGTCTTATTAACAATCTATATAAACAATATTTCATCTTCTAAAACAAATTGCAACATCCATCTGTATGCTGATGATACAGTCATCTACTTATTGCTCCCTCCACGTGTGAACACAGTGTTACACTGAGGTTGATCAGGGTAGACATTCAAAAGTTTGCTAACGATTCCTCTGGAGCCACAACTTCACTGATGAAATTATCCCACCAGGCAATGGTTCTTTCAGGTTTCACCGAGAACCAAGGCTCCATGTAAGACTAATTTTACAAAGATTGCTTCAATAATAGTTTGGCTCCTGAGCATGTAGTAGTAGCATTATAATATTTAATATTTAACTGTACTACAGCTCAGTGGCGGCTGCTGGTCTTTCAAGGAGGGGAAGCTCATTTTTCCGGCCTACATCATCAATGTGTTTGTTTATTTATTATATATATTATTATTATTCAGGACACCTGAAAAGACCTGTTACTTTTCCCCACCTTTTGCACTAAATCAATCTTGACCTGCCCTGCTGTTTAACTCTAACAACATTCATATTATCTGCCATGATGTGCAGCTTGCTAATGCTAGCAGCTGGAGCTGCTGCGCCAGGCTACTGTGAAGTGTGACCGCCTGTGAGTGTGAGTGATCGTGACAAAGTCGCTGGGGATCGGTAAAGTCTCCGGATCAGTTCAGAACAACGGAATGAAAAACTTGGAAAATGCTCCGGTGGATGTTTATTCTTCAAGATCGCTGATTCGCTCATTTAGCTGTCAGTCAAAAAAGGATTCCACCTCAGACAGCTCATCCAATCATCATGCAGAAGCCGAGCGTCCGGGCCAGCCCACTGCCCCATAGACCCCCAGAGACGCTGAGCGTCCGATGGGCGGGACAAAGCCCAGCATTTATCCAATGACCGTCTGGTTTCGCTGCAGTGGAACAACCCGCTCTACGCTTCCCCATTGAAGTCAGTAGAAGCTGAGCGTCCGACTGTGGAAAGCGCTGTGGCGCTGCGGGGATGAATGAGAAGGAAGTTGCGCCAGTTACCTGTGATAAGTAGCTGATTCTGAACAAAAGATGAAGGCTTTCTAGCGCGTATTTAGTCAATGAAATGTACACACAGCAGTACATATTTCACCACTTTTTTTTTTTTTTTTGGTGACATTTTAGGGGAAGCTGAGCTTCCCTTGCAGTCTTAGAGCAATCGCCACTGCTACAGCTGCTAGCACATATCCATGTTAGTCAAATAACCACTTGTACTGAAGGTTGATGCAAAAGGGTCACATGATAGGGGGCCTGACAAATCAAGAAAGGTCATGTTGTTACTGATAAGACCAATCAGGAAGCAAATGAGGGTGTCTGAGTTTTCAAACTAAAAGAAGATCAACAGAGTTCTCCATTTTAGGGGTTCTAAAATGCCAGTTTAGTGTGGATAGGAGGCATAAACACAGCAAAAGTTATGTTTCAAAGCAACTACTTATTCATGTGGATGGGGCCTAAAAGGGAATTAAAACATCTGCTGCTCTTGCTAAGAAGGGAGGCTGAATTGGGAGAGGACAGTCAGAAGTGGCAAGACAGTGTGGCAGACTGTTTAAATAAGAACCAAACAAAATACTATATCACTTCCCCAACCTATAGGTGCCCACATCCAAGTTGCAACCACACACCACTCCGCTGCAAATCCAGATACCACACCAGATGAAAACCATGCCCAATGCATCCACTGCTTGCCAACCCACAACCCTACTGGAGAGAAATATTGGACTGGTGAGTGCTGGAATTTAAAAATGTTTAACTTTTAAGAGGTGCCTACCTACAAAAAACAAATCATAGTCATTCACTTCATCTCGGATGGACTGCGTAAAAAAGACAGAATTCCCTAACCAGGATGGGTAAACCTATGGTTGGCTCTACATAAACATTGACATTACTAAATTAAGAAAGCAGCTACAGTAAGACACAAAGCCTCAACGTTCATCCACATCCAAAGCATAATCACGTCATGTAGGAAAAACTATTCTGTTCTATAATCATCTTTTTTCAGCTAGGACTTTTTGTTTCCAAAATCTGTCTTGGAAAAATGTAGTACAGCAGTAGAGCAGGGTTAAAGGTAGGATGGAGTGGCTCCTCGGGGAAAACAGGGCCAACACAAAGAAGTGCCGTAAGGTAGGTAAGTAGGACAGTGTCCCTTTAAAAAGCAGAAAGGGGAGGACGAAGTGTGGCACATAAATTTTTAGTGCCTTTACAGAGGAGGAGTGCAGAGCTACAGAGATCGGAGGCACCGATATAACGGGGTGAGGGTTTAAAGGAGTGTAAAGGCAGCTCAGTGGAACATAATCCAAGAGGCCTTTTGTTCTCTTTGCAACGTGATACTGTTGGTTCATAAAAAAAAGCACTTCAATTGAGCGAGTGTATCGAGTGGGTGCATGAATTTGATTTCATTCCAAACTGCATTTCTGATACGTATTCTGCTCAGGTGTTACCAAAGATGAAACACAATTAAGGGACCTCAATCTGATCTAACATCCTCCACAGAGAAAACTGGTAAAAAGGACTAAAAATACTAGGACTGAAAAACGAGCCCAAGAAGAAGAATACATTAAAACAGCTGATTTACAATATTTTCTTTAAATATTACTCATACAATGGACTCCCACCTGGTCTGCCTTTTGACGGACAATGTCAGCGAATGTTGCCTGCACCTGACATGACACAGAATTTCCTTCTTGAACAGTTTAAATCTAACATCAGCACCCCCCATTTTACTGCGCCTCAAATACCGTTATAAATGTTTCAGAACCAGCAGCACAATATGGAAACAAAAAACGGATAAATACTCAACTCCCTGCAATGGGGATAAGGCCCCAAAATATGTTTTGGAAACATAATCAGCATCATAGCAGCTCTGTGTGTCTGTTTACATTGTGGCCTCTACCATCGCTCCCCTCTCTTCCAACAAACAAGAGGACGGGGGGATGGAGGAGAGGAATAATAAAATAAAGCAAGAAATATCTTTTGCATATTATTTTAAGTAACTGTTCAAATTTCATTTCAGAATGGTAATCCACAAAACAAATATGTAGCGGCATATTTTAAAAAGGGAGGCTCCGCTCGCTTCAATTTCCTATTGTGGCGTTCGGCGTGTGTTTGCTCTTTGTGTCTGTTTGAATTGATTTGCACAGCTCGGCAGACAAGGGCTGAATGCTCAGACCAAGAATCCATAATTTCATATGATCTGATAGTTCTGCAGTATTAGATTGATTTTTTCCCCTCTCGCTCTCTCCCTCTCTTTGGTGTTGATGTTAACAAACAAGCTGAGGTACCTGTGCTCATGGAACCGGAGAGCAAAGAGAGGCATTTTGTTCAGGCTAAGGTGATAATGTGGAGAAGGGAACATGTTTGTTTGAGGAAGGGAATATGTTTGTTATGTGTTGTTTTCTGAGGAGGTACTTCCCATCTAGCCTATTTAGCTGGCAGGCTGTGGTGTCTGTAGCCACACAATATCCACGGCTGGAGGCTTAACGCGGTGCTTATCTACAGCCGGTCATGTCCGCACGTAATGTCCGCACTGCAATTACTTCAAGTGCAACAGCCCTGATACCTCATAGAAGATGAGTAGATCAGATATCAGTTCTGATGGAAAATAAGCCATCAGCCCAAGACACTGCAGGTTTGTAACGTTGGGAGAGGGGGGAAAAGAAAAGTTCAGCCTTTCCTGTTAAGATAACCTTTTCCTGACTTAAGACCATTTCATGCCACGTATTTATTCTCTCCCTAATCACAAACACCCATTCATATTTTTTTCTAAAACATGTCAACACACCACCCTGTCTCCTTAATAATGTGTATACCCTACATAGAGTATGCTCTTAATGCTGTTTTGTCAAATATGTTTTAGAGAAAACACATTTTCTGCATGGATTACATTCACTTGGATTTAATAATACTAGTGTTACCACACAGTTAGGTGGGTGTACAAAGTGCAAATTTTTGACACAGTTGACTTCTTAGATTTACACTTGAACTTGGTCTTAAGGGTCACGTATGCTTCCTTTTTGTACTAAAATAGATACCTCCATCTCAAATGATGTAACCGTAACTGCCCACACTCTTCCATGCATTGTAAACGTTGGCTTGGATGTTAGGCAATACAACCACTTGGGGGCAACTCAGAGTCAACAACAAACAAATGAAGATTTACCTTTGCTAATATTACCAATGAGATTTTATTTTTATTTTTTTTTTTAAAAAAGAAGAACATAATTTCCGATATTTTTGAATGCAATGGTTTACATTTTTTGTCGTGTTTTATGCTTAAACTGCTGGCTACACTGCCTCCGCAAAATTTCCGGTAGTATTGCCCCATTTCTTCTGCATCTGCAAGCCGTACGAAAATGTTCACAAATTAGTATGGACAGAGGGCTCCATCCACATCTGTATCACTATCTAACGTTGAGCATAAATGAGCCTTTAAGATAATCTCTGACAGTTTGCTTACATTCGATTCATAAGACAAAAGAGGAAAAACATGCTTGAGCAGTTTCTAAGAAACTCATTCGTAACTTACACACCTGTTATTTATACCTAAAGGGTTATTACCCCTTAAATAAACAGAAATTGATGGCTCCTGCCTTGTAATTTCCCCTTATATAATCAGGGTTTATAGGAGGCCACTGCATTACTGGACCACAGTAAGTAATTAAGAGATTGCACAACCTGGGTGTCAGTGATTTAATATACAATATGTGCACAGATTGTATTCTTTTATTCACCTAAAAGGGGGAAGCTGTGTTGCAGCCAGTGCACCCTACACCCAGGGATAAAGTGCATGAGGCTCCTAAGTCAGCAGGTGCCAGTGAGGGCAAAGGTTTGGCCACAGGTGTCAAGAGTTCATCCATGTCTACCTCCACTTCTGGAGGTCGTGTGTTGACTGCCCCAGTCCTGAAAACCCAGAACAAGTTGAACACACTGGTTAAAAAAAAAACATTCTCAGTATAATGTCTGGCATTTAGTTTCTTCCCAGCGATCTCCGTATGAGCTGTCATATCTCACCGCATCAGCCGGGGCAGATGTTCCGTTTGGTGGTGGGTCAGGAGGCTGTTGGGGGTCCATTTTGATATCTGCATCCAGTTCAACACTATGCCACAGGGCTATGTTGTAGAGCACACCAAATGCCAGTTTTATGTGTGTGACTTTTGATTGGGGAGGGAAACCATTTATTCTTAAAAAAGGCAAAAATGTTCCTGGCGATATCCTGTGGGTGTGCAATTTCATGAACAAAACTAAATGGACATTGTAGTAAATGTTTCTTTAAGTTAGCCCAAAACTTAACTTGGCCTGTAGAAGACCACTTGCCCTTCAGTAGTCAGTGGTGCACTCCACAATCGATCTTATGCCATGTGGTCTGGGTTATGCCAAATTGTTGCACATTTCCTCTGCTGTTTGTGGATTGGGAAAAGGGTGTGAGAAGACACATTTTAAAGGGGAAAACCATTGTTTCACATTAATTACATGCTTAATTGCCTATTATACATTAAAAAAAACTTCAGAGAAACCAGTGGTTTTTGATATAGCCAACCGGTCACTGATTTCCCAGTAGCGAAGTGGACAGAACAGGTATTGCACGTGGATAAGGGGACTCAATCTAATAGAACATTTATTGGGAAACAACAGTGAGTTATAAGCCAAAGCAGATCATCATGTGCAAAAAAAGTACTTCACTGAAAACTCTTTCACTTTCTAAAAACTTGTTTTTTAATGTCGTCCAATGACGCAAGTACCGTGGTGGTTACTTCTCTCTAATTTTACACACTATTTTAAAACACATAAAATCCTGCTTTGCATCAAGCAATTAATTCCTCACACCATATTTTTTCAAACAGTGATTATTCAGTTTTACAGATAAGTTCAATGCAAATAATATTTGAGTATTTTACAACTAAAAGAGCAAAAAAGACTGAATTGGCAGAGGATTAAAAACAAACACAAGCACATGCACCTGCAAAAAGGGGTGGGTTAAAGTTGCTTAAGAATTCTGTATGAAAACATTAATTGATGCAGTGTACCCAAAAATAATATGAGTGTAGGTCTGCTAATTGCAATAATTGATAATTCACAGCCATTAATTTATCATTCCTAATACACCGATCAGGCATAACATTATGACCACTGACAGGTGAAGTGAATAACACTGATTATCTCTTCATCATGGCACCTGTTAGTGGGTGGGATCTATTATGCAGCAAGTGAACATGTTGTCCTCAAAGTTGATGTGTTAGAAGCAGGAAAAATGGGCAAGCGTAAGGATTTGAGCGAGTTTGACAAGGGCCAAACTGTGATGCTGGACGACTGGGTCAGAGCATCTCCAAAACTGAAGCTCTTGTGGGGTGCTCCCGGTCTGCAGTGGTCAGTAGCTATCAAAAGTGGTCCAAGGAAGGAACAGTGGTGAACCGGCGACAGGGTCATGGGCGACCAAGGCTCATTGATGCATGTGGGGAGCAAAGGCTGGCCCGTGTGGTCCAATCCAACAGACGAGCTACTGTTGCTCAAATTGCTGAAGTAGTTAATGGTGGTTCTGATAGAAAAGTGTCAGAATACACAGTGCATCGCAGTTTGTTGCGTATGGGGCTGCATAGCCGCAGACCAGTCAGGGTACCCATGCTGACCCCTGTCCACTGCCGAAAGTGCAAACAATGGGCACGTGAGCATCAGGACTGGGCCACGGAGCAATGGAAGACGGTGGCCTGGTCTGATGAATCACGTTTTCTTTTACATGCGGTCGTGTGCGTTGCTTACCTGGGGAACACATGACACCAGGATGCACTATGGGAAGAAGGCAAGCCGGCAGAGGCATTGTGATGCTTTGGGCAATGTTCTGCTGGGAAACCTTGGGTCCTGCCATCCATGTGGATGTTACTTTGACACGTACCACCTACCTAAGCATTGATGCAGACCATGTACACCCTTTCACGGAAACAGTATTCCCTGCTGGCTGTGGCCTCTTTCAGCAGGACAATGCAGCGTGCCACAAAGCAAAAATGGTTCAGAGATGGTTTCAGGAGCACAACAATGAGATTGAGGTGTTGACTTGGCCTCCAAATTCCCCAGATCTCAATCCAATCGAGTATCTGTGGGATGTGCTAGACAAACAAGTCTGATCCATGGAGGCCCCACCTCGCTACTTACAGGACTTAAAGGATCTGCTGCTAACATCTTGGTGCCAGATACCACAGCACACCTTCAGGGGTCTAGTGGAGTCCATGCCTCGACGGGTCAGGGCTGTTTTGGCAGCAAAAGGGGGACCAACATAATATTAGGCAGGTGGTCATAATGTTATACCTGATCAGTGTATATTTATCATAAAGCACACACAAAGTTCACCACAGGTTTGGACACGTGTGTCCCAGACTGCAGTATCCCTACAATGAGCAGGACAATCACTTGTGTCAATTCTAGATTTTGCTTAGAGTGATCATTGTAGAAAATAAGGCCCCAGGATTTAGGCCCAACAGGTCCTCTAAATTAAAAAAAAAAAAATGTATTTTTAAATAATCTTGAGAATGACACATACTTTATACTGCTACTAATTTTCCATACATTTCAAAGTTCACACCCTCTGTAACTGATCAAAAAACACATTTCCCTTCTGCAATGATGTGACACGTTCAGTGATTAGAGCTGATAGTGGATCTACTCGCATACATTAACCCCTGGATGAAACCTGGATAGGGTCTCAATTACTAGGAATTGAGTGGGCTGATGAAGACATCTACTTCTCTGAACAGTAAAGGCAAAAGGCATGGTCATTTAGGCTAATACTTACTGTATGCACGTCTATCTTAATGTCTTCTTTTTAACGATATTGCAATTGTCTTTAAGTGTGTGGAGGATATTCTAGTTGTGGTCTTTCTGGTTTCCCTTTAAGGGATGAAAAAAAAGAAGTTTGAAGTCAGTTTAATTGAGGATCATGATATAAAACAGTCATCAGTATCTGTGGAGTTACTTGTGTAGGTGAGCAATGGTATCTGGGAAGCTGTAGTCAAGCGATGTTCCACTGCTGTGAAATGGAAAGACTAAGATCTCTTACAGCCCTGACAAACAGTGCCGTATCACGAAAGCTGAGCGGCAGAAAAAATGCATGTTGCATGATTTATATGAAGCAAAACAAGAATAAAACATATTTGCACTGTGCACTGAAACAAATGAGGTTTCACTCTATATCGGGAAAATCAATACAATAACAGGCTCTGTGCTCAACGCACCCCGTGTGCATGCTTAATAAGTACTAGCCTCCTGCACTGTTTCACCGCGGATATAGCCTGCAAAGTTACATATTATGATATCAAGAACCTTTTTTTTTTTCCTCTTTTTAAATTCCAATCTCAAACCTCTCATTTGGGATTTGGTTTGAAGAGTGGGGTGTTAAGCACTAAAACTACAGTTCAGAAGAGGCTTATGCTAAAAGAGTCATCCTGAGACACTCACCCACCGCCTTTAAAAGAGGGGGAGAGACAGAGCTGTGATGCTATCACCTCCCTTAACTCCCGTGCACCCCCGTTCGCCCCCATCCATCCCCATCCGCCATCAACTTGCACGCACCTGTCAGAGACTTATATAAATTCTTAGCTCCCGCTAACCGGGCAGGCAAACACCTCAGAGGGAAGACTGTGGGTGGGCAGGTGAGTTTGAGAAGAGATGCGGGAGAGGGGGGGAGACAATCAGAGAGAGCGGCTCTGCTAAGGCAGAGGAAGAAAGTAAGTCAGTGATAGAGGGAGATGGGGATAGAAAAGAGCGATTAGGTTGAAAAGCGGTAACATCCTCCTATCAGTGGGGCGACAAAGCGGAGTGAAGCCCAGGTATTAGCCTTCCCTCTCTCCCCGTCTCACTCACTCTCCCCCTCATTCTCCTGCCGCATACCTCCTCTACCTGCCGCCGTCTATTTTAAGCCATTCCTTCAACGCGGCGTCAAACAAGCTCGAAATCCCTGCTAATACTAGTTACCCCTGAAACACTGATCTCACCGCACCCCTCAAACCCCCCCTCGAGAGGAAAAAACTTAAGGAGGAAAAACAGTGTTTTGACATTGCCTTTACATTTTGAGCTCATTAAATCCAGGGATCTGTCTCACTTCTACCTGGATTTTTTTTTTTTTATTCCGAGAGATAAGCCAAATTAATATGAACACGCCAGGGCCGGTTTTAAACGCTTTGTGTTATCCAAAGCCCTGTGCTCCATCTCCCTCTCGCTCACACTCTCTCAAAGTTATCATGGGGCCCGTGATAGCCTTTAAACAAGCAAGGTGAAGTGCTTTAATTAAAACTAGCAGGGTTCCATGGGAGAAAGGAATGGGAAACGAACAGGGGGAAAGACTTCATAATTTATCATAGCAAAGGGCTTTCCCACCGGTGGCTAAAGGAAGAGGGAAGGAGCTAAACATCTCTTAAGTAGAGGCATAAAAGATGGCCACTTTAAAGAGATGCACGGCTTCCCGTGCATAGAGCGCACACCTCGGAGACAAAAATGAAAGCCTTTTGATGTATGGGCGCTCATACGGTGGGACGCGGCGTGTTCGCCGCACAGAGAGCTCATATGGCTGGTCTCACTCTTAAAAGTAGTTACACAAAATCAAGATTCAAAATGGGTTCGGTGTGCTCCTTCTGATGTTAAGTGCAATGGTGCACTTAACATAAGGGAGAAAGCCCCATGCAAGCCATGTAAATCAATCTGAGTTATATTGCTCTAAACTTTATGCAATATAGCCTCAGCTGTCATTGCTTCTATAATGCACATTTACATACTGTCTACACAAACATGCACACACACACACATGCATGCAGCGCGCACACAGACTCCCTCTCACACACACATGCATATAAGAAATCTATTGAGTGTATTTCTCCTTGCCAAGGCTTTTTTTTTTTTTTTCCCTGAGTCAAAGATAATACAATTCCTTTTTTCTTATTTCCTTACAATACATCTTTCAGTTCTGCCTTTTGCGTGCATGAAATTCATTTTCTAATGGAAATATTTGTTTTGTAAATCAAATATGTATTATGCACAGAATGCAAAGCACAAATTAAATTATGTTAATGAAATGAAAGAGATATGAAATGCATATTTCATGGACAAAACATAACCCTGCCGAACAGCCATTTCTTGATAAAATCTTTAAACACAATCTCATTCGGAGAAAGACATATTGCCATGGCAGATAGCACCTCATTAAAATGGTCTCCTTTAATATCAGTGCTTAGTATATATGGGATTGTAAATAACCACTGGGGAAGAGGAACCAATAATGAAATACTGTCTTTAATAGCTTGCCATTGATGTCAGCATAAAAAGTCTACTAGAGGAATATTGAAAATTGGGTGTGCACACACATATAGTCAAAAGCTGTAAATGATTGCATATTTAAATAGAGCTGACTAAGGAAAAGATGATATAGATATTAGTAATAGGCAGAAAATTATGCTGACCTTACATAATTCCACAAAAAAAAAGCCCAGACTGTTTTAAATTTTATATTGGTTACACTTAATGAATAATAGATTCTGTGGCTGTTGTTGTGCAGTCCATGATGTTAATAAAAGCCTAAGAATAGGAGCCCTGCTCTGCCCGGCCGACTAGCAAATGAACTAGACTGGCTTTTCAGCAGAAATAAATACAGCAATAAATACAAAAGGAGGGGGCCGGGGCGGTGGGGAGGCTGGGTGCGGTGGGGTGGGGTGGGGGGGGACAAGAGAAAAACAGGGAAACGATAGCGGGGGGGAAGAGAAAGAGGGAAGATAAAGTAATAGATAGAGGGAGAAAGGTGCAAATAGACGGACAAAATGCGGAGAACACGAAGGGAAAGAGCGGCAGCGGAAGGCAGCGTGGACGTTACTGCAGCATGGTGGAGGTAAGTGGGGTTTGGAACTGGACAGGAACTCACTCATACACACTCACCAGGATGTGTTTCTTTAAATGTTGACTGGGTGCAAAGGAAGAGTGCGTTTTAGGAAATTCATTTTCTCGCAGACTGTTTGCTGAGACTGTCTATATCAATATTAGCTAGCCTGTTTCTGTCCCAAGGTCTGTCCATTCATCTCCCAACCAGCACCTTCGAAAGCTCACTAATTAACACATTCTTTCTTTCTGTTGAAGCCATACATACACTGATGTGTAAAAAAACGAGTTATGGTTTGACAGCGGGTTATGTGCCTGTCTGTGTGTATCATCGAAGGTTTGGACCCAGCTTGAAGAGGATAAGGACGGAGCGAGAGCAAGTGCCTCCCTCAATTCCCAACTGCTAACATCTGTAACTTCATCCAATCATAAGCGTGGTATCCATCCTCCTATCAACCTCTCTGCGGAAATAAGCGTATTTCCTCAAACTGCAACGTACTTCTTTTAAATCACAGCTCAGATGTAACATCCCAATATTGTGATCAGACTTCTGGTTCAGCAAACTGCAGGGAAGTTTAAAGTGCCAAATTGGGAAGTGTCTCAAGCTGCGTTAAGCAACAGCAGTGAGACTTCATTTCTAGTCAGTCGATTTTTAAGTCTGTCTTCATACAATGCTCACACTTTTCGTTTTGAATGGACAGCACTTCTTTGCTGAGCCTTAAAATGTTCAGAATGGACCCTTTGAGGGAAGCAAGGCCATGACAAAATGGCACTGTCCAAAACGCAAGGTGGGAAATGTCAAATAAATAAGAAAGCTGGAATTAGTGGTGCATTAAAAACAACTGGACTTGAACACAACATACATAACTTAATAAGAAAAGTTCAAGCTCCACCTGCAAATCACCTCAGATGAGTGTCATGCAGCGGGAACATAGGAGCCAACATTTGCAATCCTGATCATGTCATAAAGCTAGGCCTAAATGGAGGTCATACTGATAACATTTTTATTTGTTCCTGCTTTTAACAAGCTTTGTGAGACAGTGGTATAATGCCGATGGTATCGTGTGGATTCTGTGTTTTGTCAGTGATCAAAAGTCTTGGTAGTTTCCAGTTTGTGGGAAAAAAACGTACATCAAGGGGCACATACTGTGGAACTGTCACGTAGTACTGCCTAACGTTAGCTCGCTAATGTTAGTGACATTAATGTTAGCTGCTTTACTATTTTAGATATTGGCCAGTGATGTGGTTTAAATCACTTTCACCTGTCCAAACTGTGCAACAGTGTAAAAGCAGAGCTCAATCTGTTAACATTTCTCTTAGTTCTCACTGTTTCCTTCTGTTTTATCTTAATTCGTAACAAAGGGAATAAAGTAAGACTGAATAAAAAGATCAGTGGTCAGCTTGTACCCACTGGGCTGAAACAGATGCGACAGCACACACATCAGGGACCATCACATAAATACAGTGATGTTATTTGGTTGTTTTTTCTATTTTGAATAACAGATTAATTCTTTCAGATATGCTCAGTGCTGAGGATGCGTGGAGCCGGCTTTGTCTTAAGTGTATTATTCTAAATAAATCAGGTTTCTAATCACATAAATGTCATCTTCTTCTACAGTACCACAAGCCGACCTATTATCTTGTTTACACTGAACGAAGGGAAATTCCATCGTCAAAGAGAGGAGTGTGCGTGACATTTTCGATCACGCTTAAATTTTTAAATGACAAAACGTCGAGATCGGTGAGGATAAACGGGAAACCAGTCCCTTTGTGGGTGATTTGTAGTAAACACAATACATCGGGACATGTGGAAAACGCGGAGCTCCAAAAGATGAATGCCAGGGACCCGTAGATAAAACCTTTTATCCTAAAGAAAATCCATGATCGTAAGGTACCAAGCTCACAGTGTGCCCCTCTCTCTGAACACATGTCTGTTGTTGAGGCTGTGTTGTAACAAGGGCATGCATGGCTATTTCTAAACACCTTTCAAGGTAGCCCGATTTATCTAGTAAAGAAATAATCCGATTAACACCTTTTAGCTGAGTTTTAGATTATTGTCAAGGTGTTTCTCTCTTCATTGGCAAAGGGGGGATGCATGTGCGTCACACACAGGCTGAGACAGAGAGGGACAGGGGAGGCGAGAGGAAGGGGAGAGGGAAAGCCGGCGACGGGACGGCAGCGTAGGAGAGAGATAAAAGAATGACGACAAAGAGAGGCCGATTTAGAAAAAAAAGACAGAGAAGTTAAACAGATGCGTGTGGTAAATAGCAGAGATAGTAAGCAGATATGCTATCTTGAGATGTTGTGCGCCAGGATGTTGGACAAGAAGCAGAATTCTGCAAGATACTTACGTTTTGTTTTCATTTGTGGTCGTTTGCGGCGTGCCTGCACTGCATTTCCCAGAAATCACTTGTCAGTCGATTTTATTTCGGACTTCGACATGCCTTTGTTTGACTACATTTGAATTTCTGCGGGTTGCCTTTATTTCTAACAGATGTTTAAAAACAGTGTTAATTCTCATATAAAAGCATAAAGCGTGTCGGTGTGGTAGTGTTGCTTTTTCTCTTTTCTCTTGTATGTAGAGATTTTCA
Source organism: Lagodon rhomboides (assembly GCA_039737535.1). Taxonomy (NCBI): domain Eukaryota; kingdom Metazoa; phylum Chordata; class Actinopteri; order Spariformes; family Sparidae; genus Lagodon; species Lagodon rhomboides. The sequence continues at coordinate 12,625,494 of CM077784.1, forward strand.
AATACGCTGTATTGAACCAATGCAGTTTACTCATTATCTTTATTGAGTGTTCCGAAACGTACCATATCGTCACTCACGATGGTACTGCAAATTATGATTTGTTATGTTGTATGCGTCCGTCATTCCTAATAGTAGGAGTTACCGATTGAGGGTCGAGTCAATACATTCAAAGGTACACGTACATTTGACTACACACCATCTGGACAATGTGACTGGCATGCACAACAAGTCGCAAAGGGGTTTTACTGTAACATTTTGTAACTCTAAAGTAAAGTAATGTTAGCCAACACTCCAATGTGTAAGTGTAATCAAGACATAAACCTGATACAAGACAGATTACTCTCGGATTCAAACGGTCAGCGAGACACAGCAGGGAGGAAATGGCGAGGGTCTGCATGCGACCGTGCATCTGGTGGAAGGAATCTTAGCAGGATGACATGGAGGAGAACATTTGTCTGAGTGTCAGCGAGGAGGAGGTTTGTCGAAGAGCAGGCCGATTCTTGACAGGAGGTCACCACACTCAATCACTTCATATCAACCTCACATTACACACCTAATTTACCTCCCACTCCCCTCCCACTCCTCCTTTCTCCACTGCCCCTGAACTTCCCCTCTTCTCCTGTCTTCTCGCTGCTTTCTCTGCTTCTTCTCCTCAACCTCCTCTCCACCCATCTCTTCACCTCCTCATCTCCTTCGCTGACTTTCCGGCCAGAGTGCCCTGAAAGTGGAAAGTTCAGGTTGTTGATCATTCACCACCTAGTTAAAATGTGTCATCATGATTATAGGTGAACAAAAGGACCACAAACAACTTTCTTCATTTATCAGAAACATTTTTCTTTTCATGACCTGTTTTGCACACACGGGGTGGATCATCCCTGAGCATCAGGTTTGATATGTCTCATCATTTCACCTCGCCCTGACAGTTAGCTTGAAAATACTTTCCAGTGTTCAAAAGACACCATAATCACATTCTGGGTTATTATTGCACATTATGATTTTACAAGCAGAATATCAGCGAATATGAATAAATGATATGAACGCGTTCTGCCAGTAGAAATGGTTCCCGAGCCTCGCTTGTGCTTCATGCGCAGCTGTTTGTTAAACAGGTAACAGACAGAAAAATCACAGGCACAGTTTGAACTTTAAAGTTGTGATTTCACCAAAAAAAAAAAAGTTTCATGTGTATAACAGAAGCTTCATTTGCACAAAAATTAATACTCAGGATATCAGCAGGTGCATCCCACCCCGACATGTCCAATGAGTGATAAAACTGCGGGAAAGAAATAGGAAAATTAACTCTCACAAACCACAAAACCAGACAGCAAAGCAGATGCAGCTCCAACTGTTACAGTTCCTCCAGAGATCAGTCTTTGGAAGAAATAAAGTGATCATCCAGCAGAACTGTTCCCCGCCCACTTTTAAGTTATTTCAACTTGTAAAAGGGACGGGATTGATGACAATCAAGAGCACAGACAGCAGGTGAAACGACGCAGAGCCATGGGGATGTCAAAAGACATCATGTCTTCATTTTAACCCATTCATAAATCAAGTTGAGCACAGTCTAATTTCCAAGTGTAGTCCTAAACTATGTTCCTCTGACTTTAATTATGTAAAAGTCGGGACTGATCACACTATAAACTGCAAAGACATACATTGCTTTTATCTCGGTAGTGATGCGTAGATCACAGGTAGGCCTGTGTCCATGGACACTGCGGAAAGTCTGTGGATAAAGCAGTCCAGGTAATAAAAATAAGCATTGTGATTATTATCAGATGGGCTGCTGGTGGATGAAATAATATATCTCAATGAGGATAGAATTATATAACCTGCACTACAAGAAATGTTATACTGTAAGTGTGTCTCTCCGTTGACAGAGTGGTGCACAATTACGCACGCCGCACATCAGTTTAATTTTATTGATTATTTAAATCTCTCGACAATTATTAGTTACGTGTTAAAATGAGAAACTATATATAGCTAGTGGCATTTTTGGCACAAAGTTATCAGAAGCATCTACAGCTTATGAAGTCAACTGACAGCTGATCCAGCCGTGATCAGCTGTCAGCTGTCAGCAAAAACAGACGTCGCTTAACTTGACGTTTCACAGGAGGGGACGTATTTGAAACATATTTTCCCGTTTCCTCTCCCCTCCGATGGTTTCCTCGCGCCTCTCCACAAATCCTTGGTGGCTCCAGGCTCGACTCCTCTTTCACCAACACCTTAATCAAAGCCAGATTATGAAGGCGCCTGTTGGCCTTTGTCGAGCCCTCTATGCTCTGGCCTCCACTTGCTGCTGCTCGTGTTCGGTGTTTCAGGTACATAGAACAGTAAAGTTTAAATATTTAGTTCACCAATTTTGACATGACGTTGTTATCTAATTCCAATCTTTTTAGCTTTATCCCTCATGGCACATTGGCGGCCCCTGGTGTAACAAGGCCCATGGTTACCCTGCTTACCTTGTTCTGATTGATCCCTTCCGGTATCCCCATACCAGCTGGGTGAGTATGGTGACTCAGCATGTACAAATGTCACATTAATTGCAGTACACTGAGCTTTCTTAATAATCGCATGTTTTCAATGTGGGTTGACCTACAGTTAAGCTGCTGCTGTTTTGCCCCCTGTGAAACCAAAGTAAGCAATGACTTATTTTGACTTGCGGAAGTGGCGTACTTGAAATACGCAATGTAAAACATGTAATGTAATTTGCTTTAATATAATGTGTATAATATGTTAACCCAAACCATTGTCTTTTTCCTAAACCTAACCAAGTTTTGTTGCCTAAACCTAGCCATACTCACTGTTTCACAATTAGATCTTAAATTCTATCAAAAGCCTGGCTTAAGGATCAAGGAAAGACTTGCACTGCAGCACGTGGTTTCTCACTGATCCGATGATAGAGCACAATCAAACTTACTGTAAGAGGAGGCACACCTTCTATTATTGGCCCAATGAGGGGACACTGGAGAGCTAATTTCTGTGGTAGATATTACCACCACATTTTTGCAAAATTGGTCATGGTAACAGGACAGCCCTAAAAACCACTGAGTTAATGGACAGCTGACTGACCATTTAGAGTCATATGGTGAAGCACTAGGCTATAAAGTGGCCAGAAAATGAACAGGCACTTGGGCAGGTAACAAATTAAAGGAAAATCTGCACTGAAGCTGGCTTGGAGTTCTGTGGTGTACTAACACCATTCAAAGATTTTTTTTTCTTTCATTTGTTGCCTGTCTATGTCCTGTGTCCTTGCTGTACGCTGCACACAGGATTCCAATACATTCTTAACCTCAGATACCCTTCCTTCTGTGTGTATTAGAAGAATATAGTATCAGCCTGACATGTGGATGACTTTGTGTGTTAAACTGAACGCAATATTGAACTTGTAGGAAATGGTTGTCAAAGTCAAGCCCAATGAAAGCCCACAGATATTCAAAGATGCACAATGAAGACGGATAAAGAACCTTCATGTTTACTGTGACTAGGACACAAAACTGTTTTTAATTTTAAAATGTGTTAGTATCAGGATATATTGTGTTTATCAGTGTGATCTAATTTACAATTTTATTCATCCGTTTTATTTTATTTTTAAGACTTTGATTCTACGGTGTTTTTTTCCACTCCTTGTAAGGGCATATTTATTGCTGTTATTTTATAGTCATACTTAAAAGGTAACTACCGATTTTACACAAAGTGTGCTTACAGTTCTGGTAGAGTACTACTACATACTGTATGTGGAAAAAGAGTCGTTTGTGGCTCCAGAATGTAATCTGGTAAATCGCCTCCAGTGATGTTGCTCAGTGGCTACGTTGCATTGTGGGTAATGTATGCGCCAAGGAAGAAAAAATCATTAAAAATGTAATAGCTCTGGTTGTGCTGTACAGACCTTCAATTTTTTTTTTTAAACTGTCCATTATGGGTCCAACGGTATTAGAGGAGTGCAGTGCTAAACCAGTGGGCTGATTTGCCACTGAGTGACATCACAGGAGGATATTTATGGGTGCCTTCCAAATGGGTTTGTCTTTTTTTTTTTTACTTTTAGTACATACTGCAGTTGCCCTTACAAAGTACATACTGTTGCATGCAGTATGTGTACAATTGGGACGTAGTATTTCGTCATGACCTTGAACTTGGATCCTCTGCTCCTACATCCATCGCAGCCTAAGCATGAAACCACACCGCCGACTTATGTGACGTATCTTCCGTTGCACAGAGGATTGTGGGTAAGAACAGCCAGAAAAGCATGCTGGCTTGCATACTGCAAAATGCAACTGGATGTAATGGGACATCCTGGTGTTTTTGGCAGGCTGCACTTTACATACTTGGCATTAGGACATACTTAATATTTCTCTGGCACACTAAATAGTGTGGTAGCATGTGTATTGGAAGGCAGGGTATCAGATTTCATGCAGCTTCCTGTGGAGCCACAAAAGGCTTTATACTACATTTCCGCGTACAGTATGCAATCGTACTCCTCAAGACCTGTGAACACACTTGACTACGAACTTTTAAGTGTCTATGAAACAGTCTTGTGATTCCTCTGATGATTATAAAGGACCTGTAACGCGGCACGCGCTAGCAAGGGTCTTTACAACAGCAGGCGCTGGGATCGTACCGCTTTTGTCAAAACGGGCCACAAGAATCAACTAAAACTGAAGGTTTCCCGTAGTCACTTTAATGCGTGATAATAGTAAAGTCATCGTTTAATGCTTTTAGTCATGTGTGATTTGTTGCCCTAATTCATTATAAGTCCGTGTAATAGCCTGTAATCTGTGTTATGGTCTATGGGTGGTGCTATTTTTAACCATTTATGTTGGTTTTGCTTGCGATAAAATCTTGGTTCTAATACCTGTGTTCCAACATACTTGCCTACTTAAGCAAACAGCACTATTAAAAACAAAAAAAACTTAGTGGTACAGGCTGCAATATTGGCCTACAGTGTGTAAAAATCACTCTGCAGCCTATCTCTGATCCATGCTCTCTCTTAACACAAACCATTGTCCTCATCAGTCCTCCTCTCTTCCTCCACACCGAGTATGGGAAACTTGGTAAATGTAGACAAAGGCCATATTGTGATGAGTTGACGCATCGTTTCTGAGTGGAGGACAAGAGAGAAAGGAACAATGGCACAATGAATCCCCATTTTCTCAAAGCTTAAAAAGACCCAGGAAAAGGAAAGTTCTGGGGGAAAAAGACGTTCAAATTTAAAAATGGGACACTGCATATAGGCAATTAACACCATTCTTCTGCTTTCCCTTTGAATCCTTGAAGAAAATACTGTTGAAGAAAGGATACCAACGGTAAATTTGGTGGTAGAGAGAGGTGACCTTGTTAGGTAATTAACATCTTATTCTGAGTTTAATTAGACAAACTAAATCAATTCAACCTAAGTATGAAAGGAGGGCGCCTCTGAAAACAGGGAAGGGAGAAGGAAGGTAGATTCTGTTTTAATTGTATGAAAGCATTAAAAACGCACCTGTTCGCCGGCAAATTGCCTCACTCATGGAAATCCACAGGGAGATGCAGCCCCTATTCAAAATAGCATCAAGTTGTTAAGATAGCTATTTATGTGCTTGGGTACATGGAAAAGGAAAACAGACTAGGGGGGAGGAAATCTAAATTATGTTCCTTGTTGTTCACAGTCCCCCTTGTTAGGGATTCTAAACAATGCCTGAGAAACTTTTTAGATTTAGCACTTTGTGTCTCTGTTGGCTTGTCTTTGCCAGCCAAACCCTGTCTTAACCCCCTTTGGTGTGCAGCGAACAGACTCAACCTCCCCGCAATCATTTCCTTGATGTTTTCATCCTCTCTCTTCTTCATCTTTCTTCTCCCTCTCCTCTCTTCTCTTGAATCCCTGAGCTACTGCTTTATTTGCATCTGGTCCAAAAATAAAATAAAAAGGGCCCGGTTTCTCGTCAGGATGTGTTGAATGACAGGCCAGTGACAGGAGACTGTATATGAATCATAGATTCATCAGAAATTTAATTGAGATTGGGTCCAGAGGTCATGAAGTTAACGTAGCGGGGAAGCACTGGCCTCGTAACCATGATTGATAGCATGACAGTAGCCGCTCGACATCGCACACACGTGTGCATGCCTTTTCAATGTGAGTGTGTATGTGTGTGCTGGTGGATGACTTCTTGTGTGGTGTAGTGGACGATCTCTGCTGCAACCACTGTTTTACAGTTGCACTTACTGGTCAATCCATCCTTTGTCTCCATGCCATACCATGCTGTGAATTGATCTGGACTTACACAGTCATTTGGGCTTTGGTTCCTTTTATCTAACATGTTGCAGTTATGTTATATCTGATGGAAGAGTTGTATCAGTCTGAACATTTCCTTAACGTTGATTCCAAGGTTTGTTTGTGTGTTAAATTGCACAGATGAGACAAACTGCTCATTTCTGAACGACTGTGTATTTTCTGTGCTGTTTGTAAAATGGAAAGTTTTCAACAGGAGCCTACTGATTGAGCTTCTGCCCTCCATACATACTTTAAATATACTGCTCGGGCACACTAAACCCAGGTGGAGTGGGAGTGTCTAAAAGTCCTTCATAAAAAATAAACCTTAAAGTTGTAATTGCACCTCCATAGAGTCGAGCATCTCAAAAGCAGCAGCAGCAGCTTAGATATCCATCCCTCCTCATTTCAAACCACACCGAGACCGAACCCAACCATTCTCTAAAAGAAATTGAAATCTCAAATCCAAATTGAGATTAGAGAGGTTGTTTTCAAAGACTTTCAAAAGCCCCCTCTTGACCCATAGAAGACATTATATATTTGTTTTCAAAAGCTGTAGTACTCATGACAGGTACACTGAGATGGTAAGGAAAAACTGAGTTTGCTCAGTTATGTTTCAGTTTGTTTGTTTTCCTGAGATTTTACTGGCCAAACCATGTCCTTAAGGAGTCCATGAGATGCTGCTGGTTTACAAATCTTTTTCATTTTTTATTCAACTAATAGAGTTGAGCAACTACTCGGCTGAAATGAGTGGCCAGTACAGATAATGCGCTTTTTATGAGCACGAGTATCATCCGAGTTAAATCTGTCAATGTCCGTACCGTAAAACTCAATTCTTAGGCTGCTCTGTAAATAGTTTTTTTTTTAAATATATAATAAATATAGCAACTTCTGATCAACCCATATCAATTTCAGTTTTAAATTAACAACTTCCAGATAGTATCACCGACTTCTGGTTTGAGCTTAACCCTTTCAACGCACAGATATCACCATCCCTATCAATGTTATTATTAGGTTTCATTATTATTGTATTAAAGTTTATTATTATTATTATTATTATTATTATTCACTTTATTATTCTTTATTTCTTTTCTTATTTCCTGTCTTACAGATTTTCTCACAGGTAGAAAGCTGCAAATGTTTCCATGTGATGGCATGATGTGCCCTTTAAAATGGGAGCTCGCGAATATTTGGACCGTCAGCCATTAGTGTCAGGAGCTTTGTCCATCCATCACCTGAAAAAAAATAACCAAAATTACCAGTCCATGGCTTTTCTTCTTCTTTTTTTTTTTTTTTTTTCGTTTACCAACGGAGCGCAGCATTTGCTTTGGGGAAACAGGAGTGACTTTAGAGTATTTTCAGGCTAATCCTCTCTACTCCACAATGACACAACACCTCTTTGATTGGTTAATACAGTATTGACAAAACTTGATCAGTGATCATTGGACAAATGTGGGTTTGATTAATATACTTTTATTTTCAGAAAAGAGGGAATCTAGAGTAACTGTTAAGGAATCTGTCATAATCATATTTTCCTCTTTCTCATATTTACCACCATATCTATATGTCCTGAGCAGACCTCTCACCCGTGAGCACGTCTTCATTACTCCACAAAGGCAGCGTGTTATCGAGGAGCAGACTTTGCTTTTTTGCACTCGGCTTGATAAAACAGGATAAAGATGAAAGAACCTGTTTTTCATTCAGCTGAATGCAGATAAGGGCAAATACAGCAGCTAAGCAAACTAGCAGCAGATGCAGAGCGCATTTTGTCGGTCTGCAGTAAAGAACAGAGCTGAGCTGCTGAGGCGGTCGGGCCTGCTGGTGTTTGGAGCCGGCTGCTGGTCTCCCACAGCCAAACGGCATGCAGCAGGTACCGAGCACGCATTCTCACAACTGTAATTGGTCACAATTGATGCTCTAATAATGCAACCCTCACCTCCCAGCCCTCTCGAGGAGAGCCTTTTCTCTGCTTTTCAAAAAAGGGACGAGCACAAAACTAAGAGAGCGCGAGGGAAGAGACAGACAGAGACACAGAGAAAGAGAGAAATAAAGAGAGGCCAGACCACCATGAAAAGACAGCCAGCGAACAAAACCACTCCACCTTGCATGAGACAAGCTCCGATTGGCAGTGCTTCATCCGCCCTCAATTATACAGACTAATTAGAGTTTCACAATTTTCTTGTTTGAAGTATAAAGAAACGACAATGGAGGTCATGTGAAAAGCTCTAACGCAGAGCGTAATGGTGTAAAAAATCCAAGACCTTAATCCAACACTACCATGTGCCCTCTATGATAACATGGAAGACAGAGTGTAAAGAACAGAAGACAATATAGTGGTTAAAAAAAAAAAAAATCTGAATTATGTATCCTCCATCCCTCTTTCCTTAACTCCTTTCCTCCCTCCATCCTTGCTTTCTTCTCTTTTTTTTTATTTCCAGCCTTTTTTTAATTTTATGCCATCTGGCTCTCATCTTCCACCGTAAAAAAAAAAGAAAACTAATTCATGTTCCGAGTCATCCGCATGATGAATAGTGCAGGTCCAGGTGCTACTGGTGTAAAAAAGGAAAGAGAGAGAGAGAGAGAAAGAGAGAGAGGGAGGGATGGCGAGAGAGAGACAGAGACTGATAGAAAGACAGTCAGAGAAAAGGTAAATTACATTATGTATACTAATTATGGAAGTAAGCCATTATAAATCTGTATATTGTATATCTTAATACAATACTCCCATGCCTATATGTACAGTACACTGAGAGAATCACTGGTCTCTGTTATCATGCCTCCTGTCCATACTGGCCGTGAGGAAATCTCATTCAAATGTGCCCACACCACTGAGAGAACAAAAAGGCAATTTTGAAAACCACATTAAATGCACAGTATGTAATATCTGCTACCAGGGATCTCCCAATGATGGCAAAAGACCTAACAAGTGTTGGATCATGGGAGTTCTTCACTGTTAAACAAACATAGCTGATAAAAATCTACCTACGTCGGACAAACAGGCACAAATGTTCACAGACGAGGTTATGTCTCAGTGTCTTCCATCTTTACTCTCTGACTCTCGCCCAAAGGTTATAGCAACAGGCAAGCAAATTATGTGCACTGTTTTCTTGAGTAAAACTATGCATTTCTCTTGGTTCAAACATTGTTGGAAACATTTTGAATAATGCAAGCACACAACTCAACCAACTACAACAAAGGTCTAGTTGTTTGTCCACACTGGAATGCAGAAATGTTTCTTATCATATCTTTAACTGAACATCAGTGAGTCCCACCTTGGACCCTGGTTGTTTTTATGGTATTTTATGGTCTTAGGTAAACAAGAGAAACTTGAAATCTATCGGGCATAATCGGAAGGCCGCTGGTTCGAATCCCGGCTCCTCCTAGCTGCATGTTGAAGTGTCCTTGAGCAAGATACTGAACCCCTAATTGCTCCTGATGAGCAGTTGGCACCTTGCATGGCAGCCTCTGCCATCAGGGTATGAATGTGTGTGTGAATGGGTGAATCTGACACGGTTGTAAAGCGGCTTTGAGTGGTCAGTAGACCGGAAAAGTGCTATAGAAATATGAGTCCATTAACACAAAGATTTTCGTTTGAAATTTTAGGAAAAAAGGTGTCCTTTCTTGACATTTTGGGAGTTCATATGGTTCATTTATTAGACTAAAAAAAGTTAAGTTTGTAAAACCTAGAAAACTCACCACTCTTGCACTCTTGTGCAATCGGACTATAGCCTCTTGAGGTATGAAGTGGTTTTAAGAGACAAGAAATGCTGGGGCGAGGTGGTTAGCTTCAGTAGACATCTCTGCAACATAACACCAATACTGTTGGTTCTTAACACTTATAACCAATGTAACTTAATTACTTGAATGTTTTAAACTACAGTTTTGGCCGTATCGTACACATTGCACCTTCAAGAATCAAGTCAAAAGCAACGATTGCTTATTTTTATTTTATTTTTAGGGGGGTAACTTAATCTCAGCAGAGCTCAGCTAACGCCAGCATGTCAACACGCTCGCAATTACAATGTTAATATACTGATGATTAGAAGGTTTTATGTTAACCTGCTTACCATTTTAGCTCGGCATGTTAGCATGTTAACATTTCCTAATCAGCACTAAACACGAGGCACAGCTGAGGCTGGGGCTGAGGCTGAGGGAAACGTCTGGAGATCTGCAGGTACTCAGGACAACATGTTTGACCTGATGATTGTGATGCATCAAAAATGTAATGTCAATTCTCCTGAGGGGTTGTGCACTGAACGAAGACTTTGTATTTAGTCCTGATTTTGTCAAGTAAGGAAGGAATCATTTGTTTTCAATAAACACATGGAGTTTATGCCATAGAGTATCCAAATCTATCCTTCTAAGGGAGGCCAAAATACAAAGGATTTCTATTGAATGCTTACTCACAGTTCTTCTGATTGTCTCCCTCTCTTTCTTTACATTTTCTCTGATTCAGTTTCTTACTTACTGTCTCCCTCCATCCTACTCTTACTCTCCTGCTAAAAAGTTTGATATGAAGGGAACTCAATCACCATAATGAATCGGAGGCCTGGCAGCAATCTTCACATGAAGAAATTCTAAGAGCTTATGGAATTTGTAAAATGAATAGCTTGAAGGAGGTTAATTGCCCCATGTAGCAAATGTACAGTAAGTGCTTGTGTGTGTGTGTGTGTGTGTGTGCACTGGTTTGGTGTGTGTGCATTTTTTCAGTTCAGTTCAGTTTGGTCATATGTATGGACATACAGATAAAACAGCAGCAGCAAAAAATATTTTAGTTATTTAGTATTTCACTTGAGCTTATGTTTCCTACCCTTTTTTCATATCATATGAGCAGATCCTATTTTTGTACTCTATGAACAAAGCATAACAGAAACAAAAACTGAAGTTCCAAAATCTTTTCATACACATAATGGTTATACTTGAGTTTTGTAATTGCTTACCGCCTTATTTTGAAACATTTTTGTGAATTTGCAAAGTGAAGTACACGTTTTTAATGACTTGTCACTGCTCATTCCACAAGTTCACCCCTTTGGCAGATGGACATCTTTTCTTCATGTTTGTCCTTAGCTTAACATACCTATTCCCCTGAGTTCATACTGACTCAAACAGCCTCTGAATACTGTTAGGGGGCAAGTTATTTTGAGCTCTGTACATTATCTTTGCAGGTTTATGATCAACTGAGATGCACCACGTTTGAAGAAGCATGGAAGTTAATAAATAGTGCTGCTGTTGGTTCAAAAAAATCTGACTGTTTAGCAGTTCTTGTAGCTTTTTTCTGTAGCAGGTAAATTGGATTAGTTTTGGTCTTGTGTTTTATCCATACCTCCACACAGTAGGTAATGTATGGGACAATGAGAGAACAGTACAATATACAGTATATAGTGAGTTTTGATTAAAGGGTATCTTTAGTTTCAGAACATAACTTCCATGCTTCCCATCACTGTTGCAGAACAAAATGAAAACAAAATAACTCAAATTCTCCCAACTTGAAATTAGATAACATGAACACAATGTCAGGTTGAATGAGGAAAGTAAAACGTATTGTCAATTCAATCTGGTTGTCATGCTAGCTAGCCACTTTTCACATCATGAGGTGGAGGGGGTGGCCGACAAACGGACAAAGTTCGTGCGACACCATTTGATATTTTTGGTGATATTCCAAGCATTTTCTGTGGTAACCCAAACCTGCTTTTTTTCATGACAAGTCAGACCATATACGCCTGTGATAGTGGCGACCAAAACAGGTATTTTAAGCCAAACTGATATTTTCCTGACCTAGTGTTTATTGCACATAAACCTAAGCAGAGTGTTTTGACAAGAGAAATTTAGATAATATATCCTAAACAAACCAAAAGTTTCAACATAAAGAGGTTTTAACTTATCTGTGGTTTTGTGGATGCATACTTAGCTAAGATTGACGCATGGGTTGGTGTCCAAGTAGACATAGGTTTGGTTAAATGTTGGAAATCCTGGTCTCTGCTGATTCTACATGTTAAGGACGGATTAAAAGAGTGATCAGAATTGCAACAAACACTTCCTTTTCATCTTTGTGAACTGACCAAAGGAGTCATTTATAGTAGCTGATTGTCTTTTCTTATAACGCCACAGAAATGGGCACCAAAGATGAGTAAAGATTCCATGAACCCTTATAGGCAGGACACACACTGGAGTTTGCCTGCAATAATTATCAATAAATACGATGACGTGATTTTCCTTTATGCCCTTTGAAAGAGCAAGAAAGCAGATGGGGGCTAAGAGAGGGAAGGAGAGAAAGTAAAAGAAATGTGAAAGTGAAAGAAACTGCCTCTTACCTGTTGTGTGTGTTCTCCTCATATCTGTGACATCTTCTACAGGTACAGATATTAAAACTGTAGTGAAGCACTGGTATGATGGTCGTTTTCAGGCTTATTTTTGCCGAGAATCCAGCATCCAGCGTGGCCGCTCTCACCTGTTAACATGAACGTTGAAACGAAAAGCGAGAGGTAACACCACGCAGCAGCGCATCCGGTGTGTCCAGCATGTTTAGGACGCCCACTTTCAGTTAAGATTCAGTCACAGCGGCACCACGCTGGGGGAGGTGAATAAGAAGAGTAAAAGTTTAACAGTATCAGGATGAGGAGGTGCAAATTCCATGACATATCACCAGTGAAATGCGGCTCACCCACAGGTAGAACCTCAAAGGCAATCCAAAGTTATTTGGCCAAGAAGGGAACCATAACATTTTCACAATATGAGAAATCCAATATCGTTTATAATTCTAAACCTCCATCACACTGTGTGCCATTATCTTTCAACAATAGCTGGCTCTGTGCATACACCACCTGAACATTCTGGTCAATAAAACCACAGAGAGACTGTGGAGCTGCAATAGAGATGCCAGGACTGGCTGTGGCTGTAATGAACTCTTAAGACCAGGAAGTACTGGCTGTGTGTGTGTGTGTGCGTGTGTGTGTGTGTGTGTGTGTGTGTGTGTCGTGTGTCCGTGTGTGTGTAAGTGTGTGTGCATATGGTTGTGTGAGTACCTATGTAAGCCCAAGTACATTTATCAGTGCAAGAGTATAGACACATATGTACATTCATGGTTGCACGTCTCGTGAGTGTGCATGTCCAGCAGTGCATGTGTGTGTGTGTGTGTGTGTATGTGTGTGTGTGCGTGTGTGTGATCGAGCCCAGTAGCTCATCAGTGTCAGGGCTGAAAAGGTTGTGGGATGAATGAGAGCAGAGAATCAAAGAGAGATTACACGTCTGACCATGTATCATCCTCGATATATTGAACGCAGCCTTTGTGGAGATGGGGGCCGCTTATAAAAAGTGGCATTGTGCGGCGGCTGAAAGAGCGTGTGGGCTCAACTCCATGACTAATCTGTCCCCCCGCATTATTTTATTCAATCTTCCCCCGACTTTATGTCTTCGACATTTTTGCTACACTCAGTAACTTTGAGTTGAATGGACAATTTTAAAGATTTTTAAAAGGCATTTGCTCGGGCCCGTACGCTGAGAGAACAAAAAAAGAGACTATCTCTTTGTTTCTGTGCATAATTTATGACTAAAAATGGTCCTCCGACTAATTCTGGCGGGCAGGGTAAAGTCTTGAGCACATTCTTTTTAGACTCAATATTGAAAAGAGTGTTGAATTTCTAAAGGGAAACATTTGATAATACATAAAAGGATTCCTTTTCTCTTTCTTGCCTCTATAACCCACTTCACCCCACGAACTCACTTAGACAAAAAAAAAAAAAAACACTTACATTCACCAGCACGTTTACACTTGCATATGAACACACACTCAGAAGTACAATTCACTCTCTCCATCGCTCCACCTCTCTCTGTGCACTGTGCTCGATCCTAACTGGAAAAGGATGTCATACACCCGTACGACTCTGAATGACAAAACCCACCAGTGTTATAGCACAGCATTATCCACTGCATGAGGAGATTTAATAGCTTGGAAAACCAACTTGCTTTGTTTAAAACCCAGCATATCCACCCCATACCATTTACTGAGCTCATTCTAAACTTAAAAGTAGTTAACTGAAATACCAAAACCCTAGCAACTCAAAATATACGAGTAATATATACTTTACACATCAAATGACCATTATCTTCTTTCCAAAGATGTGGTCTCCTATTGTCTTCCATTTCTGTAGATGTTTACGCTCCTTTGGTCTACGGTAACAAAAAAGAAGTTTAAAAAAAAATAAATAAAATACATTTGGTAACACAGATATACTGTATCATACACTGCCTGGCCAAAAAAAAAAAGTCGCCACCAAAAAAAAAGGTCATACACTCTAATATTTTGTTGGACCGCCTTTAGCTTTGATTACAGCACGCATTCGCTGTGGCATTGTTTTGATAAGCTTCTGCAATGTCACAAGATTTATTTCTGTCCAGTGTTGTATTCATTTTTCACCAAGATCTTGTATTGATGATGGGAGAGTCGGACCACTGCACAAAGCCTTCTCCAGCACATCCCAAAGATTCTCAATGGGGTTAAGGTCTGGACTCTGTGGTGGCCAATCCACGTGTGAAAATGATGTCTTATGCTCCCTGAACCACTCTTTCACAATTTGAGCCCGATGAATCCTGGCATTGTCATTTTGGAATGTGCCCGTGCCATCAGGGAAGAAAAAATCCATTGATGGAATAACCTGGTCATTCAGTATATTCAGGTAGTCAGCTGACCTCATTCTTTGGGCACATAATGTTGTTGAACCTAGACCTGACCAACTGAATCAACCTCAGATCTGCCCCCACAGGCTTGTACAGTTGGCACTAGGCATGATGGGTGCATCACTTCATCTGCCTCTCTTCTTACCCTGATGCGCCCATCACTCTGGAACAGGGTAAATCTGGACTCATCAGACTACTTGACCTTCTTCCATTGCTCCAGAGTCCAATCTTTATGCTCCCCAGCAAATGTAAGCCTTTTTTTTCCGATTAGCCTCACTTATTAGTGGTTTTCTTAAGGCTACACAGCTGTTCAGCCCCAATCCCTTGAGTTTCCTTTGCATTGTGCGTGTGGAAATGCTCTTACTTTTACTATTAGACATAGCCCTGAGTTCTACTGTCGTTTTTCTACGATTTGATTTTACCAAAAGTTTAAGTGATCGCCGATTATGATCGATCAGGATTTGTTTCTGACCACATTTCTTCCTCGAAGATGATGGTTTCCCACTATCCTTCCAGTTTTTAATAATGCGTTGGACAGTTCAAAAGGGGCCATGAAGAAACAACTTGACTACTTGAGCAATTACACACGAAGAGAGAATATCCGCATTGTTGACCTACCCAAATCAGTGGAGATGTTTAAACCGGCTGATTTTGCGTGTAACCTCCTCCGTGAAGTTTTTGGCCCCAATGCCTTTGAAATGCTTATTATCACTGGCTGCGTCCACCGAACCGCCGCACCCAAACCACCAGCTGAGGCCAAGCCAAGACCACTTCTGGTTCGGATGCACAACTACAGAATACATGAATTGGTGCTGCCTCTCGCCAGCCACCACGAGAGGCTGATTCTGTACAGACAAGCGGATTCACCTTTTCCCCATTGTCAGCCTGGAGGTGGCCCGGCTCCGCTCTTCTTCCTGTCGGACTCCCACCGCAGTTGGTCTGCACAGATAGCTGTCATTGGGTTATTTCCCCTCAATGACTTGGGTTAGCTGTGTTACTGTTTGTTAAAAGTGACCCACTCTGCGTTAGCTGTTAAGAGTGTATGTTGGACTATATTGCAGCAGCCCATTTAACCTTTTCCTATTGTTCTCTCTCCAATCTTAATTGCCTCCTGCTTTCATGTATGCTGTTCAGTGCACATGTAAATTTGCAGTTCTTTTCATTTGATACTGGTAAGATAACCTCACGTCCTTCTACTCAGATGAGCTTGAACTAAGTACTATGTTTTCCCCTCTCCTTTTTCTTTCCTTTTTTTAAATGGACTCGGATGTCCCCAGCTAAAGAGATTGCAAGCCGAGCTGTTTTGGTTTCATGTAAACGTGGACTCCGTTTGTGGTACTGCTACGTATATGGAGAGAGGTGGGAAAAGAGGAGAAATGGAGTGGGGAAAAAAGCTCAACTGAGATTGGCAGCTATAAGTTAAATGCACTTTACTTTTATTGGCTCATGCTGGGAGTAGTTGTTCAATGCCCATCCAGTGTGCTTTTATTCAATTTTTGTTTACTCATTTATTTTATTCCAGCTAATTAAACAATAACACACAGTATCTCAGTTCCTTTAGGATTGGTTTATTAAATTCCCATTTCCTTTGTAGAATTATTTCCCAAGCCTAAAACGTTTACTTCATTATTATTATTATTATTACGACCTTGATTTGTTGTTTGTCTCTGGTTTGAAGATCTAGCCAATTTTCTAAAATATTAATTATAAATATAAAAAGTTTGCTATTTTCCTGTTTGTTTTCTGTTTAGCCAGGATGCTGCTAAATAGGCATCGCAATATGTATATACATGCAGTTATGATGTGTTGTAGGGTAGGCTGCCTTTTGCGTTTGATTCTTCTTATATCTATTTTTTTCACTTTTTTATTTTAATTTCTTTTTCCTTTTCCTTCTGGTGTGTTCCTTGTATTTGCGTCTCTGTCCACCCCTCCCCTGTCCCACCCCACAGGTCCAGTTGCCACTGCTTCCTCACCTCTGTGAACGGTAATTATACCAATAAACTCTTTGCAAGAGACACATCTTCGTACAGTGGACCACTTTAGGGTCAGAAAGGGGTGGGTGGGGCAGATGTTCCACTCTAACTTTCATTCTAAAAGCAGAGGTACTGCAATCCTCATTCATAAAGATGTTCCTTTTTCTGTATCCAGCTCCATTTCGGACCCTAATGGTTGCTATGTGATGGTCTTTGGCTCCCTGTATAATAAAGCCCTTGCACTGGTTAAAATATATGCTCCTAACTGGGATGATGTTAATTTTTTTAATAACCTCTTTAGTTCTATACCAAATTTAGACACACACCATCTAATCCTTGGCAGTGATTTTAATTTAGTTCTAGACCCTGCCCGTGATCGTTCCTCCAATAAACCATATCCTGCCCCTAAATCATCTAAGGTAGTTAAATCATTCTTGGAGACCTACAATTATGTGGACCCTTGGCATTTCAAATTCCCTTTCAAATGCTTTTTTACTTGGTTCTATTAGATCTTGTGATTATCAAGATATTGTTGTTTCAGACCAGTCACCACTCAAATTTGAGCTTGCTTTACAGGAAAGACCCCCAAACAGGTCATGGCGCTTTAATCCTTTTCTCCTTCCATCCCTGAGTTTGTCACCAATGTCTCAAACCAAATTGACACTTTTCTTTTGACTAATCCTGTGGCTGATACCTCTTCATCTATCCGCTGGGAAGTTTTGAAGGCTTTTCTGCAGGGACAGATAATTTCTTATACATCCCATGTAAATAAGCTTCGCAGAAGTAGAATCTCTGACCTCACTTTCCCTATTCTCCATCTAGATCAGCAATATGCAGTAAACCCTACTCCTGAGCTCCTTAAAGATAGGATCGCTTTACAAACAGAGTTTGACCTCATAACAACTCACCGCGCAGAGGAATCACTACTTAAATTTCGCCCAAAAACTATATGAAGACGGGGATAGACCTACTAGACTTTTAGCCCATCAGCTTCGCCAAAAAGCTGCCTCTCGCACCATTCCTTCTATAAAAAAAATTTCTGGCTCTATCACTTCCGATCACAAGCTCATCAACGATGAGTTCAAAAAATTTTATTCAAGTCTTTTTACTTCTGAATCTCAGCTTAACCCAGACCAGTTTGATGATTTTTTCATTAATTTGAATATTCCCAAAGTAAGCCCTGAGGATGTTTTGTTACTTGAAGAAACTATCACTGCCGAATTTATAAAAAAATCTATTGCTTCAATGCAAAGCGGGAAGGCTGCAGGGCAAATTAGCAAAATTATCAGACAAATTAGTGCCCCTTTTGCATGCGATGTACACTGAATCCTTTCAAACAAAAAGTCTTCCTCCAACTTTGTATCATGCCACCATTTCTCTCCTTTTGAATAAGGACAAGGATCCCCAGTGCTGCTCTTCTTATCGACCTATAAGCCTCCTTAATCAGGATTTTAAGATTCTAGCTAAAGCCCTAGGTCTCTGTTTGGAGATGATTCTCCCCTCCATCATTTCTAATGATCAAACTGGTTTCGTCCGTGGTAGACATTCTGTTATGTACAATGACTGCTCAATATCTTGCACACTCCATCCCAACATTTGGGTGCTGAGGCTGATTTCACTGGACGCAGAAATGGCTTTTGACCGTGCTGAATGGGATTACCTTTTCTTGCTCTAGAGAAGTTTGGTTTCTGTCAAAATTTCCTTGGATCAGGCTTTTATATGCATCACCCATGGCTTCTGTACTTACTAATTATCAATTGTCCAACCATTTCCATCTAGGTAGAGGCACAAGACAGGGGTGTCTTTTAAGACCCCTTTTGTTTTCGATCGCTATTGAGCCTCTTGCCATAGCTTTGAGACAGGATAACAGGATAGAGGGAATTATTCAGGGCGGTCAGACGCATAAGGCTTCCCTCTATGTGGATGACCTCCTTCTTTTTCTCTCTAACCCTGATACCACTCTCCCTCACATCTTATCTCTGCTCATTTCTTTCAGGGCCATCTCAGGGTACAAACTTAATTCACATAAGAGTGAACATTTTCCCATGACACCCTCCCCCCCTCGGCAAATTGACATACCATTAAAGTCTGTAAGGGACTCATTTAAATATCTTGGTGTGACTATCACTCGGACATACTCATCACTATTTCAGGCTAAGCACTGTAAAAGCCGACTTTGCACAATGGGCAGTCCTTCCTCTTTCTTTGATTGGCAAACTTAATTCAGTAAAGATGAACGTTCTCCCAAAATTTCTTTATTTATTTCAATGTCTCCCCATTTTTATTACTCGCTCATTCTTTAAAACTTACCCTAATGACTAATTTCTGACTTTATCTGGGGGGGTAAACATGCACGCATACGTAAAGCGTTCCTTGAGAGACCTAAGCGGCTTGGGGGCCTTTCTGCCCCTAATTTCCGCTCTTAATTTTAAACTATACTACTGGGTGTCAAACTTGACCAACATGTCTTTCTGGCTTTTATCTTCTGACAGTGTAAACTGTCCAGCATGGGTCAATATCGAGGCCTCCCTTTGCCATCCGTACTCCCTCTCTGAACTCTTAGGGGCATCGCTCCCGCTCCCACTTTCAATCCCCAAACATAATGTTGCTGTGTGGAATTCTTTAAGAATTCTGAAACCATTTAAACTTTCCTTTGGCCTGCAGAGCAACTCTCTCTTCTCCCCGCTCTCTTACAACCCCTTATTCCCACCCTCCAGCCATTCCTCTGTTTTTAAAACCTTGCATGCCCAGGGCATCCAAAAACTGGAGCACTTGTACATAGATGGTGTCTTCACCAGTTTCACACAACTTAAAGAAAAATTTGATCTGCCACGGTCTCCTCTTTTTCAGTTTTTGCAGGTGAGGGTTATTATCTCAAAGGGGGAGGCTGGCCAAAGTTTATGAATATATAATTTCAATTAATATGCCCTCTTTAACTATTATGAAACAGCACTGGGAAAAGGAGCTTGGCCTACATTATTGTAAGACTGCCCTGACAAAAATTTACCTACACATTGACCCCCTGTGTGACAGATGCAAAATGCTTCCTGCGACTTTATATCATATGTTCTGGGGTTACCCTGAATTAGATTGATTCTGGTCCTCTTTCTTTGATTTACTCTCTAAAATATTTTTTAAAAAAAAACCTGTTACTCCCTGCCCCCTTATGGCTATTTTTGGTGTAACCTCAGAAAAAATATCTATGACCTCCTGTCAGCGCAAGGCTTTGGCATTCTCCTCCTTTCTAGCGCAGCGGTTGATTTTGCTAAACTGGAAGAATGCCGCTCCACCCACACATACACATCTCATCAAGAGTATCATGTGTAATCTCAAATTAGCAAAGATCAGGTATACTGTGAATGGTGCTCTTCAGAACTTTCATAAGACATGGGATGATTTTATTGAATTTGTAAAGCAATTAGATGGGCTTCAATTAGAAAGATAAACTTCCAGCTGACCCACTATAACTATACCCTGGCTGATGACGATTAGTTAAATGCACAACTGGACCCCCCGCCCCCAATCCTTCCCCTCCTCTTTATGTTGTCCCTTCCTGTATTTGTATGTGTGTCTCACTGTCCCCTTTTTTTGTCTCTTTTCGTTTTTTTTCTGTGTTACTTCTATTTCAATTTCACTTTTTTTCTGTTTTTCTCACACAGTTATTTTGTTCTACTTGCATTGTTTGGGTATATTTTGATTTTATATAATCTTGGTATTGTTGTTACTTTTGTATTTAGCGATTCTTTTTTAAAAAAATAAAAAAAATTGATGTATTGGATTAAATCCTTTGTGTCCTGACAGTTGTTATAAACATCCATTCAAGGAAAATTCAATAAAAATAATTTTGACAGAAAGAAAGTGTCAGAAGTTTAATGAGGATGGCAAATCAGTTTGTGTTAAAAAGAAATAGGCTTCCAAGGCAAAAGAGTACTGATTAAATGGCAAAAACTTCACACTGCCATTACTATCAAACTGTCATCTTAGTCAATCTCTAGCTTTCTCTTTTTCTCTCTCCCTCTCCCTTATACACATGCAAAGAGACAGACACATGAAAACACACACACACACACACACACACACACACACAAAACACTCCTCTTTACCTTCAAAAAGCCTGGGGAAGGCAGTCAGCATGAATAAATAGTCTAAGTGCTTATATTTCTATTCCTGCTTACCCAACTGCTAACAAGACCCAGTTCACAGTCAATGAGCTACTTCGGCATTCATGAGGATCACTGACAGTCACTTTGCATTCAACGCCAATCACAAACAGCAGAAAAAAGAGCATACACACACACTAACACACATAAAGAAATTTGATTACAAGAGGCATTCTGCAGTGCTTCAGCATTCCCCGGTGTTTTACCAAAATAAAACAGACAACCCCTACCCATCCAGGCAGTTTGAAGCACACACGTACATGAGTATGGCAACAAGCAGGAAAAACATGATTACCCTCCACGCATTTAGAGGTCACTGGCATTAGGAGATTAGGTAAAGTAAGCAATCATCATTTGGATATTTGATGATGAAACTATCCTGTTAAATTGATTATAGTGGTGCATGGGGCAGGAGAGGGTGACAGACACACCTGGCGACATATGGTGTGTTTTTGTGTGTGTGTGTGTGTGTGTGTGTGTGTGTGTGTGTGTGTGTGTGTGTGTGTGCGCGCTTGTGTGGGTTGTGTGCTTTTTTGGTGTCTGAGTAAGTGATTTCCTACCACATGTTATAATGCCATACCTGTCCTACATTGCTCTGCTCCTCTGTCCAACCTCTGTATGCATGACGTTTTTCTTATAATTGTGCAAGCATGTGCAAGGGTGTGTTTGTGTACGCGGTTGCCAGTTCACCTCTTGGGTGTCTGAGCTAGTCACTGAAGCCCTAATTGCTTGGAGCGTCTGGCTATGTGGCAACCCCATCACTCTTCATCTATAGTACTTATTCATGTTGTGCTCTGTGCTCTGTGTATATTTCGGGTGTGTGTGTGTATATATCTATATCTATATATATATATATATATATATATATATATATATATATATATATATATATATATATATATATATATATATATATATGGGTCTCATGTGGCTAGAGTATGCCCTGATCCAGTATGGAGGAGATCCAGGGCCATGCCCAGACATTTTCGGGAGTGCATACAGGTACGAGGGGCCATACACACTACTGAGTCACATAATGAATTGTTGGATCAGCCTGTGATTTCAGTTTTTTCCTTGTCCAGCCCTCATTAGGTTGATGATTTTGGTTTCCATTGACCGTTCTTACGTCATTTTGTTCTCAACAAATTTTACAATGTTCATCTGTAAAGATTTACAATTTGATAAATTTTTTCTTCAAGATCTGATGTGTGATTAAAGTGTTCCCTTAATGTTTTTGTAGTAAGATGGAATGGTAATCATTTACAGGTCCCTCAGAATTGACTACATATATGTTGTATATATTAGAAGGAGGTGTTATTGATAACATCAGCCACTAAATGTGGGATGCCATCTCCCCCCTTCCATTGAGTTGTTATTACAATACCGCTGTTGTTTGAATAATCTGCCCACTGAAGTGGTTGCCAGTATTTGCACTAGCTAACATTGCTAACGCTAGCTAACATTGTTAACGCTAGCTAAAATTATTAACGCTAGCTAAAATTGCTAACGCTAATTTAACTGACAGTAAGTGAGTTCGGGAGCGTCACAGAGGAATGGAGCTGCTCTGATGTCTGGTGGTATGGCAGTGGATACTTCTGTATCTTTTGTGAGATGGCAGCAGGGTGAACAGATAATGGCTGGGTGGGAGGGGCTTTTGGGCTCTGTGCAGACGTCATCACATCATCACCCACTGATATCATATATACACCTGAACACTTAATCATGCACAAAATGTGAACAACACTGGAATGATTGTGTACAACTCACAAATAACCGATGAAAATCAGTATCTTGTTGTATTACGGTGTTGGAGTCAAGTTATACCTGGGAAGGAGCACATTGAATATCATTAAAGTTGCAATGGTTAATCAGAGAATGTACGTTGAGTTCTGAATGCTTCTGAATGCAGGTTCCTTTACAATTATTCATATGACGTCAAATGGCACTAAGTGCTGACTTTCACTGTGTTCTTGAAAACCTACCTACCAACTAAATTAACAGAGTCACAGAGATGTAATAGGAAATTCATAATCTATTTGAAAAGATTTAAAAGTTCCACTAATATTAAGTATTCTTCTCTGTAGAGCCTGAAACTTGTTTCTCTTTTTCCCACACATATTTTTAAGGGTTTGTTTTTTGGTTTGTTTTTGCCTTTTCCCAATAATGCTTAGTGAAATTGGAGGCTAGGGATGAGACATGGTGTTTCTTCATTTCATCGATCTAAGAATTAGGGCAGGTGATAATGAAAGTTAAAAACATGTTTTTCAACCGCAATATTAGTTATTAAATACGAAGGAGTAAGTGGTTAAAGTGTACTTTTCTGGGGGAAAGTAATAAAACATTCTCACCTACATGTACCGAGACACATTGCTATATCCGTCGGCAGCTTGAGATCTCAGTCAAAGCCCAGGAGGAGGCAGAGAGAAAACATGCTGGAAATACCCTGAGTTTAAAGTGCTAAAGTGAAGACTAAAACACAGATTTATTCAGCAGAAGCCAAAGACCAAGGGAGAGTTTTAACACATTTACACCAGAGAGCCCTCTGAGGAGAAACGCACCAGTGGGTGGTTGTGTGAGAGCTTATTTGAGTATGTAGCGTATGTCTGCTTGTGTGTATGCCTGTGTGTGTGTGTGTGTGTGTGTGTGTGTGTGTGTGTGTGTGTGTGTGTGTGTGCGTGTGTGCGTGTGCATGCTCCCATTGGTGCGTTCATTTCTCTTATCCGTACACCCACCTTTTTCTTGGTTTCGAGACAATCTCCCAGGATGCCTATTCTACATTAAACAGTGCTTTGAAGACAATTGAGCTGAGACCCAGGCTGATCAAGGCTCCCTTATCCCTCCCAGCACATCTATTATCAAAGCCTGCGTACCATTACCGTCATTATACACTATGTATTATTATTATTATTTTGAAAATGCAGCGCTGAGAGCGAGCGAGAGACGGGGGCCCCCGTAAACAAATCTATTATTGGTGATGAATTGCATAATAACACTGGCATAATGCCGTTCTCTCACAAAACTGGTGAAGGTGCTGAACTGGAAAAAGTACCCCGTCTGTAAAATTTGAATAAACAATGGGCGAGAGAGGAAGAGAGACAAAGATGGAGTGGTCGTTAGATGGTGTGTTTTTACTTGAAAGCAAAAGACTGTAGTTTGCTCAGTGCGTACTGGTCCTGTGCTGTCATCATTGTTTGTTGTCAACCATCACTTACATGTCAGTGATGATTTAAGGCACCATCATTTCAGAAACACTTTGAGCTCTGGCTTTCTTTGATGACATTTTCTATGTGAAAGAATTTATCTTTATCCCCCTTGGGAAAAACTGTGGAAAGTAACTAAATACATTTACTCAAGTGCTGTCCTTTGTCAGACATTTCCTCTCTAAATGTTTCAGATGGTTTCATTTAAATAACTGTTTGAGGCTGAAAGAGGTCCTATTATCCAATATTTTAACAAGAGCAAAGATTACAGGAAATAAAAATAAAAAAATAGAATTTACTTATACATTACACTGCAGTATTTTTAAGTTCAAAGTCTAATCCAATACAGAATTCGATAGCTCTGTATCAGTGTAAATTTTAAACCAACCATAAATGCTTAACCATAATTTAAGCTCACTTGATCTACGATCCGAATCAAATTTTACTCACTCATAGATACCAGCCTCCTAAATATGCCTGATGTTTTTCATCTAGATCCCTGCACCATTACCTGAGAATTAAAAAAAAAAAATCCTGGATCCATGGATTTGTCTGTATCAGCACCAAAAGTTAAAGGGGTCTATTCTGGGCTGAGGCCAATTCTCCATGCAAGTTTCATGGAAATCCGTTATTTCTGCTGACAAACCAACCAACCAACCAACCAACAGGATAGACTCAGGTGAAAATAAAGCCTTCTTGGCAGATGTAACAAGTTTAGGACAACGGGCAAGGAAAACACCATCAATGAGATGAACATGATGATATATCTTTAAGACGCTATGATTTGCAAGCGACATATGGGCTTAGGTGCGTGTCTAGTTTGAAGTACATTACGGGAATTGAATTGCCAGTTTGGTTGGTTTTGCTACATCGAATGTGTAGACCAAGGATCAAAAGACCGAGGATTGAATTTGGCAGACGGTGTGAACTCTGAGCACCGAAGGAAACCAAAGAAGGGTGAGGGGAATGTTGATTCCGGTGTATGGGCTACATTGCAAGGTAGGAGGCTAAAACATAGGGTCGTGGTGGCGGGATGAGAGGTCGGGAGTTGACATTATTGAAGTGAACAGGAATGGATTTTCTTGAAAATGTGTGTCCCTGCAGGGGAGCGGTGATGGGGGTCAATTTTTAAAACTGACAAAGATGGTTGAAGAGGTTTTTGAAAGAACTCAAGAACCGGGTGCCCATGTGGCTTGAATTGGCAGAAGGGGCAGCATCAGTGAAGAGCTGAATGTTGTGTGAGTTAGACAGTTGATCTTCATAGAAGAAGGTGAGGTTCCAGTTTACAAGGAGGTATTTCCAGTAGGGGTGTGCATCTCTCTCTTATAAGACGATTTGATACATATCTAGATACATGGGCAACGATACAATTCAGGGATGATTCTCCTCTATTGTGGAATGATTAGATTTCAATTTGGTACAATTCGATTAGATCTAGTTTGGGTACGATAAGATGCATTCCGATTCTTGGATACCCTTTTTTCTATTGTATAAGGAGAAGTTTTTAATTCGGAAGATTTGTGTGATCACATTTCCCAGTGCTGGAATGTTGATAGTCATTGAAGCGGACATAGTAAATTAGTGGTTGGTAGGGTTATGGAGACGGGCAGGTCGAGAGTGGCCACAGCCACAGAAGGAGCACACATGCAGGAATCTGCACTGAGGCATGCTGCAGCCAGATCCGTTGAAGTTATTGCATATGGATCGACCTCAGCACTGGGCTACCTTTTCGTCTATGTTTGTGGGTAAGGGTATGGAGGCGACAAAGCTTGTAGCTTTTGGAATTTAATGTCTGGTGATGGAGTTGTGGAGGAGAGGCGAGAGAAGGGAGAGGTTTGGCCAGTCGTATGCATGTATGCAGTTGAGTTGCATCCGTGGAGATGCGTCCGTTTCACTGGTGGGTTGTCTGCCTTGGGAAGTGAGCGAGGGAGCGAGTTTGAGTTGCAGATGTAGGAATTGCCTTGTTGTTTGCTTGTCTTGTGGCTGCTGGTCTTCCTCGAGTGGAACGTATGGTTGGATGCTAGTCTCAGGGAGTCCTGTTGTCTGGGCCGGAGGACACAGTGAGCGGGGTCTCTGGAGCGACCGTGGTACTGCTGTTTTACGGGCCTTGCTGTAGGCTGAGATCAAGGAGACTGGAGCTGAGCTGAAGAGGTCTTCATTGGAGGGGCTTAGGGACAGGAGGTCCATGTTGGAGCGATCCATGGGTGAGTCTAAGTTTTGAATGACTTCAGGCTGCGATGTGGGTTGCTTACGAACGATAGGGTTCGATGTTCCGTGCATGACAAACAAGAAAGGCATGGAGGTACGGAGAACGATGAGGTTTATGTAGGCACATGACAGGAAGGGGAGTGATTGAGGTGTGGTCCTGCTCCTGAACTTCAGCTAAAACTTTTATCTTGATTTGCATATCTTATGTCATATTTTCTTCTCTATTGGAGTAGAATTATACTGTACTGTACACTACAATTAAATTGCTCATATCTCGAGACATGTTAAAAAGGTCTCTGACAGGGCAAGAGAAACAAGCAGTAAGACAATTATACTTGTTTTAAGCAAACAAACTTATACAATTATTGAATTATTACTCACACAGAAAAAAAGGTGAGACGTGGAATTTCCAAATTATGGTCCGTTGCACACGCACATGAGTCATGCTGTTCAGGAGCCACGACTTTTCATCTAGTGACAACATGAGGTCAACATTTTAGGTCCATAGTGAAATTTCTTGACAACAATTGGATGGATTTCGCCATGAAATTTTAAACAATTTAAAAAATATCCCATCAGGACTGAATTGTCCCCTTCACCACAGCAATGTAGTTAATTTACAGTAACATCATATTATACAGAATACCAAGGCAGCAAAATATAGTGTCAACAACACAACAACAAAAAAAACATGATAGATGACAGAAATACATCACCTGGACAAACAATGGGGGAGTTGTGTATGGCAAGTTAGTCCACTTTGATGGAGGTAGGCTGAATAGAAACTCATCAACCCCTATTTCCCCTATTATTTTTATTTTCTCTGTGATGATGTTGATCCTAGATTGACAACAACACAGCATGATTGTTTGCCTGACTGACTGTGGGATATGTGCCCCTTATACCTATTTCATTTAATTGATTTTATTGAATTAAGTTGACAAAGTCCTCAGAATTTGCATTCACTACATGTCAAATAACGGATGGGTAAAGTACCTGGATGGTCTGCTGTCATCTATGACAGTATTTGCATCCTAGTCTATCATCCGCATAGTAGTTTAGCCTTTGTAGTACAGCATGTCAGTGAAGCCTCTGTCTTGATCTAAGTCCATTCCAATCGGCCAATTACTTCCTTCTTCTTCTTCTTACCACGTCTTCTCCTTCACTCTTGGGGGTCAAAGAAGAACAAGAGAGTGAACAAATCTGTCCATGTTCCTCGCACACACTCACAAACTTGCAACCCCCTCACCGCCACCACCACCCCTCAGTGTGCAGACACTGTTTAGCTATGCTAATTTGAATATATTTTTGGGTCAATTGTGCAATCACCAGAGACGGCCTCCACGCCTACCCTTTGCAGAACAATTTAAATTTTTAATATTCCATTTAATTTATATGGGCCACCACTGAGCCAATCTGACAATGCCAAAAAGCTGTTTTGATTTTTTTTTTTTTTAAGAGATTTCTTTTATAGTAATTCCATCGCCCTGCTTTCTGCCATTCCCTCACCTGACTCCCTGTTCTTATCTATCTTAAAACCATTTCACCTTAAGAAATAATCAATAAAAACAATTATAAGATCCAAGCCTAGCACCAATGCTCTCTCCTCTTCCTTTCCTCTTCCCCATCTTTTGTTTTTTCTGTTTTCCCCTCTCTATCTCTTTCTCTCCCCTCTGCCTGCTTTTATCCTCTTGTCTCTTCTCCCACCATCCTCTTTCCTCGGTGATTCACCGGGTATAATATTTAATTATACTCTATAATTTATGCAGGTTATCAAACTCTGAGCGCATCATTTTATGTACATTGTGTAAATTGCTTTTTCTCGCTCCCTCCCTCTCTCTCTGTCTTTTTCTGTCTTTTCTTTTACAGGCTTTTTTTCCTCTTGAATGGGAGGAGGGTAAATTCTTTGCAGGCATAGACAGAGATATTGAAGCCTGGGTGCAAATGTGAAATGAATAAACAGGCTGGATCTCTTCTTCAAGGGCCTAAATGAGATCTG
This sequence comes from Lagodon rhomboides, assembly GCA_039737535.1. Lineage (NCBI taxonomy): Eukaryota > Metazoa > Chordata > Actinopteri > Spariformes > Sparidae > Lagodon > Lagodon rhomboides. Next base: position 12,653,945 of record CM077784.1, read on the forward strand.
CACAAAATAATTTAAACTAGGCCCATTCATCAAGCCCAGCCAGGGATTGTGTGTAGCAGCGTCCTGTGTATGTTGTCCGTACTGTATGTATGTGTTTGTGTGCATACCATGCCCCTGGCAGTAGCAGTAGTAGTATTCTTCTGTAGAGACAGAATGACAGAGATTAAGAGTGAAAGACAGCCAAATAAATACTGAAAATGGAGGTTTTATAGAAAAGTTTAGGAACAACTTGGAAGTGAGCCAGTTCATACACATGCTTTCTTGCTCTTGATCACAATGATATACCTGAAAAGCATTAGTAAGCTCAAGAAAATTCCAACACTACTGTATATCCCAAAAAAACTAATGTACAGCACATAGGTTTGCCACGGTGCTAGTATATCTCCATTGTTTCACAATGTCCTATTTTTCTTTAAACAAGTGTCTATATCAAAATCATGGCCAAATGAGGCAGATCTATTAATTACGGAGAAAATAATGCCTGAGCCAAAAAACTCTTAAGTCATGTTATTTACATTGGAAACAATTGCAGTGCTTTCACAAGGTTTAATCCCACAATAAATGACTTGATAAAATGTTCATGGAGTGAATGGAACAGAGGTAATCCAAAGTCATTGTAGCTATTCAAACTAAGAGAATAACCAGATGACTGCAAAATAGTCAAACACTGATTGAAAACATTTAAACACTGATGCACAAATACTTAAAAACAGTATGATTTGCAGTGGAAACATCAATAAATGTCTGTAATTAGTGCTTCTCAATTTCTCAAAAATCTGAACTGATGATCCAAACATTATCATTTTAGAATTGTCACTTTAAATGATCATTCTTGAGATTATTATGAGCAAGACTGACCATTATACTAAACATATTTATTATCGCCTACTCAGCATCAGGAATGTAGACCTAGCACAATCAAGTCAAATTTTTGATTTGTTGATTACTTTGATTATGTAAATTTCATGATCTGCAACAGTCCAGCCCAAAAACAAAATTTCTTCAGACTGTGACAGTGTGCACTAGAAAACCAAACTGGGTGCTCATTTTGTGTAATGTTTGGTTAGGTTTCTCAATAGAAGACCCAAATGCAGGACACCAAGACAGACGGGTGAAAATGCAAAAGGCGAGCTTTGATATTGTAGAGCTGAAGTCTAAAAATCCCAGGCTGGCAACATAAGGCTGGGCAACAAAGCAGACAAAAGCAGGCTGGGGCAAATCCTAAGTACAAACCAGGATGAAGCATAGTGAACACTGTCAGGATTGCAGAAAACGTGAAGAGCAAGTGACGGAAACAGGTGAACAGGAAAAAATCAGGAAAAAGACAAAGACAGGAAGTGTAAACAAAGCATGACACACAAGGACGAAACCCGCAAAAATAAAACATGTATGATTTATGAGTGATACATTTTATCATTCTTTTTATTTACACTACATTGGAAGCATTATTTCCCTGTTAATGATCATTTCAATTGATCGTTCCTTGTGAAGCACTTTGTAAAGTCTGTTTCAATATGAGCTCTATAGATAAATCACTGATGAGCCTTCTGTTTTAAAAATGATGATTTAGATATTACCGCAACGATGGTTTACAGATACATGTGCGGGCAATGTAAATATCCACAGCCGTGCATTAATGGTTGTGCATGAGTACAGCTGTTGCCGATGCTGTTTGAGAACCTTGTTGATGGGGTACAATCATTTGTACCTTTTTTCGTCTTTACCGTTCTTCTCATTGATAGGTGTAACAAGCGGTGGAGTGGGCACACGTATCAATATTTCATATTTGTTTAAGGGTGTTCTTAAGTCCGTTTATGGACAATTTTGCAAGTGGAAATGAAGCTTGTGCATGTGCACTCATTTCCACAATGACTGAGATAAAACAGAATCCGGCCTACACACAGCTTTATTAATCTGATGAAAATGAATTTGCATATGCATATTTCTATCTTTGTGCATACACACAGTTTTAGTCTTGAATCTAGTTTTACATATCTGGACCTGGATTATGATCAGGAGGGTATATGGTACCGGTGTTCCCCAGCTCAATATCCTCTTAATATGACACATTAAGGAGACCATTCAAAGGGTTTTATGTTTTCAGCAGTTATTTGCTACCCAGGGTCAGCATGTTGAAATCATCCACCTACAGCTTATAGGCTACTGACATTATACATGTTACTTATGCCCTCAAATTTGTGGGCAAGACAGTTTCCTTGAGGTCAGACATTGATATCTCCACAGTGGCTGACACGTGTCCCTCACTAAACTGGATAGAGAGGTGCATGGTAAGAAATCGCATTATCTGTTGAGGTAATTGAATTAGTTCAATTAGACAACAGAGATGTGACACAGACATCATTATTAATCCACTTGATATTAGAATGTCGACTGAGGAGTAATAAGAAAAGCATTCAGGAAGTCAGGAAAGCGAGTGTTCAGTGTGGCTGGCCCAGTTGCCTTCCAAGAGAGAGAATTACATCTTCGAGTGATATGAACACCTTTGTATGAATGTGTAACCACGAGGCGTCCAACAGCACTTAGATATAAAATGCAAAAGAGCGTAGGACCCCGGGAACAGAGAGATGAGATGCATGATAAAGGCTGAAAATGGTCACAGTAAACATAGTGCCTTCAGCATGTAAACACTGTAATTGTGGGTATATTAATGTGCTGACATTGGCATTTAGCTCAAAGCGCAACTGTTCCTAAGTCCAGTCTCACTGCTAGCAGGGCTGTGGTGTCTTACACAAATGTGTGCTGCATTTGTCATGCCCACGGGAATGGGACAGCATATCAAGTGACACAATAAGGAATATCAAAGATGTAAAAAAAAGAAAACAGCTATAAAAAAGCCATCACATTCAGTGAGGGAGAGACAAAGAGAGAGAGCAGCAGGTCCAGCAGCTGAGATCGAAGCAGGCGACAATGGTAATATATAGTTACAATATATATAATCTCCCCATCTGCTTGATGTTTACACCTGGCCTTCAGAGGTAGAAAATTCTCCCCACAAGACTGGTCCTTGAAAATTGGATGACCTTAATAAATCTAATGGAATACATAGTCAACCTCTATTAACATGCCTCCTCATATTATTCACGTGATCCTCCCCTTAATGCATATGCAAGAAAGAGAGATGGAACTTTCAAACAGTTTGATGAATACGCCACATGTGTTTCAGGCAGAATGCACTACACCTGTGCCAGAAAACCAGATGCAATGGCCTTAGTAAATGTGATCCTCAGTTTTGCTATCAATCATGCTTGTGTGAGTTTGTAGAAATATGTGCACAATTTGCATGGAAATATACCAAACTAAACAAAGTAATACAATAATTACTGAGGAATCTTTGTTCCATAAAAAGGTCCTCTTCAGAAAAGGAACCATAAAAGGCAAAAATGAAAGCAGGTTATTAGTGATTTATATATATTTACATTGGTTGTTCAGCAGCCATCTCTAGCAGCTGTGGTAATTATTACAGCTGCAAATGAGAAAGTGAGGAGGAGTTCTATATGGAGGAGGTCGAGGATGGATGGTTTGGTTAAACAGGTATAGGATGGCCGCTGTTCATGTCCAGTGTGAAAACAGAAGTCAACAACGAGTTCTTTTAACTAATATAGTGAAGTAACGTTATGTACATAACGTAAAGTAAGTTACTTAGGTAATGTGGGTTCACTTGTAACAGAAGTTACAGAGGTAACATCTTTATTTTACCTCAAAACATAATATTGTCCTGAACCTAACAAAAAAGTTCCAACTGCAACAAAATGACAAAGGTCTGGTACACGGGTTGTTGTTATGGGAATGGTGATATATGGTTTTGGGAGACGCTGACACTCGACCTGTTCAGTCGTTTAGGTATGAGGATGAATCGAAACTACAGCGAATAATAACTTAGAGTACAACAATACCAATCATTTGTTCTTTGGTTGTCTATGAAGGTTTTAGTAACCTGATCACAATTACCAGACACAACCTTACTGTAACAGATTAGTGGCACAGTGGGCCTCCAGCCCTAACAGATCTATGGGAATACACACAAACACACACACACACACACACACACCCTGCTTCTCTCTTTTTTACACTCTCTGGTGTTTTAAATGTCATTGACCTGAGGGCAAAGCACATACCATCTCAAGTACACATCAGTCTTCGACTAGGACACATACACACACCAACATACTAATCAAGTCTCAATGGGCTTCCTCACTCCCTTGTCTCCTCCCCTCCTCCCTTCCCGCCTTTCTTTTCTTCTGTAGAAGTGGGTTGGGGGAGACCTCATGTAGGGAAAAGCCAATGGGTTGGTACTTTCACGAGAAAAAAAGGTTAAAGGGATGGCTGACATCAATCAGTTATGACATTCATACCTCACGATTTGCCACTCTCTTCAGTCAGTGCTCTTTGCTGTCATGCGATTGGCAAGTCTGCAGTGTGATGTCGAGTGGACATTTGAGAGTGTTTAGGTCATGTTCAGGATGATACCAGTGTTGGACTTTTGGATTTCTTTGTATGTGGATACCACAGAACTGATGAGTTACTTATCTGAAAGGAGAAAGATGTCTTGCCTCTGTTTGACTGACCAGTGATCGTGGAAGCATTAAAGAACAAGTTCATCCTAAAATGAAAGTTCAGTTCTTATCCTCTCACCTCTCTCACCCCACAGTTGGGTGAAGTTTCGTAGCACAGAATTTTTCTAAATAACCAAAGTAGATGGGGACTGGTTTTAAAAAGGTACAAAAAAACAACCAAGACAACATTGAATGGCCCCATACAGCATGTCCAGTGTTATCCAAGTCTCCAGAAGCCCTGAGATCCCAAACTCATTTTAAAAGAAGTTATTTACACCCTTGATGGCGCTGGAGCTCGTGCACCCACTTTCGAGGGTGTGCACGCTTTCAGCTTATCAACTACAATGAAGATTTCAGCTATTAAAAAATGGTGTAAATGAAGTCCTTTCAAATCAATTTGGGATGTCAGGTGTTCTAGAGACTTGGATTAAGACCGGACGAGCTGTTTGGAGCCATTTTAGGCTTTTTTGACCGATTTGTCTCCATCTGCGTCAGCTGTGCAGGAGAGTGCTGCAACACTGTTTTGCCGTGAAGCTCCAGAAATGTTTTATGGAATACAAAACTTCACTTCACTGAGTAGATAGTAATTAAATTTAAATTTTGGGGTGATTTTATCTTTTAATATTGGTACCTAACACTCTTTAATTCATATCAACTGTACAGAAAAATAACAACACTAATGCCAGGTGCTTGTCCGGGGCTAATTTAGCAGATGGGATGCTGTAATTATACGTTACGCTTTGGGTATTAATTCATGTCTTTCTTTGTTTCAGCTTCTGGTTGTAAGTGTCTCCCACCCACGTTGCTTAATTCTATTATTATTGGGCATATCAGATGATCAATACAATGACAAAGATAAATAGTAGGCATATTCAACCACATCACTTCATATTTAGCCTTGATATTTATATGCACTCACAAGCAGGAACCCCCCGACCCCACCTCCACCCCCTTTTTATCCCCAATATACCCCCGGCCTGCTTGTCAAGTGCTTAGGGAGTGGTACGTAGGGAGCAGTGTCTGCATAAGCAGCTACACAAAGATGACATGCATGGTAGCAAATACAATGTACAGTAGGGCTTTGAGGAGAGGAGAGCGAAGAGAGGAGAGGAGAGGAGAGGAGAGGAGAGGAGGCCAGCATGTCGCTGCTCTATTGGAAATTACATCATAGCAGGAGTTAAACAGCCACCGTTTACCTTGATTTATAATCCTCCACCTCTGCCTCCTTTTGAGGCACCCCACCTCCCTTTCTCTTCTCCGTCCGCCCTACAAGGATGGGTGAGGCCTGACTGCCGGGGAGGGGGAGAGAGCCAAAAAAGAGAGGATGGGAAACATGGTGCAAAAAGAATGGAAATTAATTAGACCATGAAAAATAAAGCACAGGATTAAGGATGAACGAGTGAATCGATACGGGAGGCTGTTTCGTTGTCAAGCAACCTTTTAACTCCAATTCTGGTGATTTCAGATTTAGAGTATGTATCGTGTTCACGCCGGAAAAAAAGACTAAATCAAGTATCCTAAATCCACGCAGTGTACGGTACATAGATAAATAGAGTCAATTTGTGAGCGTGTTGTTGACGGACATTGTTCTCCCACAATGCAATGCACAAAAGACATTGAGAAGCTGCTCACAGCTGTAAAAGTTAAAACAAACTGTGGGTGGTGGTGACACAGCTCCGAAGGGATCTAAGAAAATAAGCATTAAAAGAAGTATTAAATGTTAACAATGACATTTTCTTTGTGAAGATAAATTGACAGTGACATGCCAAAGTCGTATTTGATTAACGTGGGATGCCCCATTTATTGAATCATTTCCTGTTAGTATAAGTATAGTGTGTTCATTTTTGTGTATACTAACTGCTTAACCAGCATGCTACATATGATGATAGTTTGTAGTACACACTGTCTGTACATGAGCGTGTATAAATCTGGATAACTTGGATACATTTTTTTACCAGTGACCATTTTAAAAGCACAATATGTCATTTCTGTGGCTTGGGGTCTGTCTATCAAAAGAAAAGAAAACACATTTGCTGATTGTTGTGTAGGGAGGGCCATGCAGCTCTGGATGAGAGAGTCAGGTGCAGAGCCAAACAGTCTGGAGGAATAAACAGCCAGAGTCAAGTAGCATTCTGCTCTGATCCGGTTTACCGATGGGAGGGGAGCTCAGAGGTTCCTTTTTTACTTTTGGGATTAATACGTAGATTTATCTTTGATCCCATGAATAAACCTGACTGCAGCAATGATCTGCAGAGGTGACCTCCGCTGTCGGGTGTCTGTTCTGTAATACCGACTGCCGAGTGGAGCTGGAGGGAAAATGTATTTTACCTTATGAACGTTGTGATTCAGATGAGAGGAGAGGGAAAAAAGAAGAGAGACAACCAGAGTCTCTGGTGAGTGCTGAGATAGGTGATTGACCTGAATGTGTGCTTTCGCTCGCTAGCTTACAGTTAATTTACAGTATAGTTGCTAATAAATCGTTCCGCAAGTAGCACAAATAAATACAAATGACCCCACAGTCGAACTCAGTTTGCTGGTGGTGAACCAGCAAACAACCACCATTGCTGATTAACTCTGTCTGTCTATGTGCCTCAGGCACAAGTGTTCAAGAGGAGGTAATGTTTTAGTGTTTTCATGCTATGCTTTTCAGACTTCCTTCGCAGGCTTCCTTCCTCACTATAGCCCAGAAGTTGTAGCGACAGGTGAAAAAAGACTTACCTTAAGTACACTTGTGGATTTGTCTGGGTTTTAACATTGTTGGAAACATTTGTGATAATGTACACAACTCAACAAAATATATAACAAACAGCGGTCATTTTTCGACATATTTGAATGCAGACTTCTTACATGTTTAATCTTTATATAGAGGACTTGATGATCGCCCAAACGGATGTCCTAAACACAAGCTTGAATGTGAGCATGTGTGTGGATAGAGAAGAGAGGGGGAGATGACAACATATTCCAGTTGCCTGGGGGCTGACTGAAGCTCAAGCCTAAATTCCTCATGTCTACCATAAAACAGTCCAGCATTCCACTACTTTTTGACACACACACACTCAGTCACACACCCTCTCTTCACAGCGGTGGCAGCACTTCACAAAGGAACCATTGAAGGGGCTCCTTCAGTTTAAAAGTTGAAGAGTATGTCTAATTTTGGTCAGAGTTCATTAGGCAACACAAAAGTGGGAGCTTGCAGAGAACACGAGGACAGTGGCAGAGGCAAGTGCTTCATGCCAGGACTGATAAGAGCAGACAGAAACTACAAAGGCGCTTCTCCTTCAGAAGGGAAGGATGAAGAAGGAAGAGAGGGAGGAGAGAAGGGGGGAGAGAGAAAGAAAGAAACCGAACGGGAAGCTAAAGTCTTGGCCCAGAATGTTGTATGGTTTTTTAATACTTGCATGTCAGTGTTTGTTAATGTGACAGAGCGAGCCTGCAACATACCAATATTCAGCTTTAATGTTCAGCTGTGGGAAAAAAAAGAAAAAGAAGAGCAGCACAAATGTAATGGGCAAATAAAATGAAATTCTTTAAGTATGACTACTATATTTGGGGTATTAAATTGTCACCACGTCTGTGTGAAAGCTGCATCAGAAACGGGACACGACTTTATGTCAAATGCAAATCCACACTCTTAAGTCGTCCCCTCATTAAGAGGAAGGACATGCATATAAAATAAAAATATATGAGTAACAACGGCTAAAGAAGGAAATTGCTTTGCATGTCCTCGGGATCACCAACATTGTTGAGGAGAGAGTGTGAAGATGAATGCCGATCTGCCCGTGAGATCTGTGTTTTTTACTGTAACAGGGGTGCAGTGTTGCTGGTTTAGTTCAAGGCCCTGAGCTGAAAATGGATATTGGAGATTAGATCTTTCATCTGGAGAGAGCCATGTCATTTTCTTATTTTTCTCTCTTATTGATTCTGGCCACTCTCAGCTCCACATGAACAAACCCTTTCAGACTGGGATAGGCTATTCCAGAGCTGTTCATATTCCCTACTTATAGATCTCGCTATATTATAAGAGATGTTACGGCAGATGGGGATAAGATTTGCTAGATAAATGTGTAGATGTGTTGAGAGATGGATATGCGTTACCATCCGGTGTTTTATTCCGAGATGTGACTCATATATTACTATCTATAATACACTGCATGTACCGAGAATCTTAAAGAGTCTTGAATGTATGAACTACTTCACTCAGCCGTCCACGAACGATTCTTCAGATGTAAGAAACGGGCGTGTTTAAATGCGGCCTTATTATATTGATCTCTTTATGTCTCCCAAACACACAAGCACACCCATCACAGTACTATTACTACTTTAAACACTGTATCAGTCACAACCCCAGACATTACGAGTTCAATATTTAGCCCTGCTGGCTCCGGTGTGTTTATGCAGCACACTGGAGCCAACCATGGGTGGAGATACTCAGATTAGAGGTGGCATTCAAATGAGCTTCCACGTCACGTAAGGAGGCCAGACCCTGAATGGCTCCCTGAATTCCATGTTGTCTGACCTAGGTAGCCCTCAAAAACTGACTGGATCGTCTTACATCACTGTCGTTACAACACAATAGAGCACTAACGAAGTCGAAACCAACTTTCCACCATCCCCAACGACCGTACTCTAACGACTGTCGTTGGCAATAATGGAGCACATACGACCCATAGACATCAGTGGCCTTGTGACCGCCTCCTAAGAGGTTAAATAGCTGGACCTCCACACCGGCTAGTTGGACTAGTCCCAGCCTAGTCAAGCGAGCAGGAACTGATGAAGCCTCTTGGATGAGAGGTGAAACGTCTTCAAGACAAAAACCAAATCCATTTGCGTTCGATTCAATTTCCTTGAGATCACAGTTCAGTGGTTGGTAGGTACTCCAGATATCCCAATGTATTTTCACAAAAACTGAAAAAGTACATTTTTTTTTATAATATGTCCGCTTTAACAATTTGTACAAAAAGGGATCATAAAGCTGTCTCCAGCGTCAAAGACACATGCTTTGTATGGACCACCTCCCTAAGGGGCTTTGTAGCATCAATGTCATGCTACACCTGCCTTTGCTTTTGAGATACATAAGCCGAAGAGCCACAGGAGGATTCTTGTCAGCAAAAAATGTAAAAGCATTTCAAGCATTTGAAAAAGCAGCCAATCCTGACATCTTTCTGGTGAGGACAGGCCTAATTCGCTGTGGTCGCATGCTTCACCCACCTCCACATCACTCAGCCCTGGACTGGAGCTCCACCAGGCTGCAGCACAAGGACCGATGCAGCTCTGGGCTAATTCCTTTAGCTAGCGAGGTCCGTCCCCATAATGACTAAGCTTCAGCCACCCACCCTTTTTCCCCACTGCAGACTTACCCTAGCATTGGGAGCTAATGAAAACAAATGGCTTTTCAATAGGCAGACAAACCTATTTCAGACATTCATCATCAGCCTCATAGATTTCTAAAATCCCATCAAGTCTGTCCCTGGCCCACACCTCACTTTGTCTCTGGCGATCTCTCTTTGTCCGTCTGTCTCCCCCCCTTTAAATGCCACTCATAACCGGCAATGACAAACTTTTTAACTTTTCAGCATCATTTTATACAAGCCCCATGTAGAATAAACCCACCTGACAGCCATTCACTCACCCCTGACAGAAACAAGTGGACAGGACTGTATTATCTGGAGACGGCAGAATGAATGGAGACTCGCTGCTAATTTCTGCACGGCACAGCTCGGAGCTTCCACAGAACTTCCACATTTTCCACAGCAAATAAACAAAAATTTGATTAGATAAGATCAGACTTTAATGATCCCTGTGAGGAAATTAGGTTGTTGCAGCAGCACAGAGAAGAATATACTGTAGATAAGAACAGGACGGATATAGATTGTTTGAAGAAAATGCAACAAATATTAAGTAATAACAATGAAGGAACATAGTGACGATAATACTACAGATAAATATGTGAAGACGTAGAGAGATATAATGCGGGTCATGTGCGTGACACGAGATCAGATTGTGTATGTCAGACAGATGTTCAGGGTAGTGCTGAGCATGGCAAATTGAGTTTGGATAGAAGCATTTTTGTTAGTCTGAAATCAGCCCTTGAGTTGTTGGCCAGAAGTGCTTTTAATATCTGTCTTGCAAAACATGTACTGAGTCCAATCAGCATCTTCTCAGAGGCAAGGAGTTGCACAAACCTTGAGGGTTGAAGTGGTCCACGTGCTATTCCGGTAATTAAGATTTACAAATTGATAAGAAAAGGTGCTGCTGCCGTAATATTCATGAGCAAATTCGTGATGGGTGTCACGCCAGGCAATATTTATCAGTGTATTTGTTTAATAATTAAATCATGAATCCAAACAAATAGCTTATTTGTTTTATGATAGCGAACAGCAAACCAGAACTTCCCATGTATTTGTGATGTCATCAGGGTTATCTCTGACTGGGCTCGCTTCATATTTATAACAGAAAGCCTGCATCGCACACTGAGGGCTAGGTGTTCGGCACACGCCGACAGTGTCGAAAAGTCAGAAAACCACAACATGAACATAAACAGATGAGTCACAGACTCAACTTCAAAAACTCTCGGAGTTATAAACCATGGCAACAGGAAATACGTCCGAGCCGTGTTCACCACTTTTTATTGTCCTCTAGAAAAGGTTTCCATTGTCGTCTGTGCTACTTGCAGCTTGTCTCTATTTTGTTGCATTGCCTGTTCTCTAAATGTTGCACAGGTGTTGTCAAATTTTCTTGTGTTTTTTCTATTTACATGTGTTTTCTTAAAGCACCATTTTGATGGGGAACAGTGTCTTGTAATAGGGTGAATGGTGTCTCTGTCTCAGCCTCTCGGCCCCAGCTGACGACAGTGTTGCTGCACTCAGAAACTGTGGGGGGTGCCAAATCACACAAATGCCAATTTCTACATAAAGCTGCTTTAAGTTGCAGTGCACTGTGTCTTTTCATGTCACCTTAATTTACAACCATGTATTCTACATTTGAGATCATTAAGTCATTCAATCTCTGAATATGAATATGAATTTGTATCAATATGTATGAAGTATTATAATATGCATGAACTGGGATGTTTGACCTGTCTACTCCCATGACCGACATACAACCCACCTGGGTTTCAAGACACTGATGGAAGACATCAGAACCCAAATTGGCCTTAAATTTGAGCTGATATGAAATATGTCTTTTTAACTCTTTCAGATCACATCCACTGGCATATTTATATTTAACAATATATGACTACTTATTATTTGTATTCTTATATTAAAATCCAGTGATGTCACATGCGCTCAGCCCCGCAGCTAGCATTGAGGACACCAAGGTCATGTCCTCTGTATTTCCTCTGGGGTGTTTTATTAAAATGTTCAACATATTCATTTCATTACATTTTTGAATTAAAGTGGCCATTTGCTATAACTACTATATGGTATGTGTTGAATAACGGTTGTCATCATGTCACCACCGGAGCTGAACAGCTCTACATACTGTACATGTAACAAGCTGAGGCCGAGGAGCTGTACTGCACCTGGCCTACGCACTCAACAAGTAATGAGGCTACGAGTTACACTACAGTAACAGAAACAGAAGCAGCAATAATCAAATTTAAAATAAGCAATTTAAAACAAGACATGTCCAATATTTTGTATACAGAGTCAGTTGGGAGTATTTGAAGCTAACAATCTGTCAGGAGTTTCTTCCAACATTTTCAGTCACAAAAATATTCACAGTAAGAAATGCATCATAACAACAGTTACACTGCTCAGCGGCAGCTTTGAATGAACCGTCAGCCTACCTGCTGCAGTCATCGCCTACTCCAAAAGCGGCCTGTGCCAGGCTTCATGCAAGGTTCACGGAGGATCACAGCAGGGCAATAAATATGTTCACATATGTATGAGACACAAGTCGGTCTCTTCTGGGTCATCGTGCTGGTAAAGATGTTGTAATGACAAGTTTTTCTAATTCCTGCTCTGTATGCTGCACCTTCATGCATCAGAATCTCTGCATTGGAACCAGTCCATCGATCACTGATGACAAATACCTCTACTACAATATTTTATTGCGAATAATAATTACATTTACAGTATCTTCCTATTTTAAAGGGCACATTGCAGAAAGCAATAAAGCCATGTTAGGCCTTTGTATCTTTTCAACAATTTTACACAACAAGGAATTTTATAGAACAAGGATCAAACTGTATTATTCGAAGTAAAAGACTTTTAAGTGGAATAGCCACTGCATTTGTGCTCCTCTGCTCAATTTGTCTGATAGTGAAGGTGATTTCAATTCAATAAGAAACTGAATTGTAACAAGAGTTATTTCAAAATTGCCCATATTTGTACTGTATCTTGTCTTCAATTTTCCTCTATGTGTTGGCGCTGACATTATTTCTTAAATGATTTTAACTCTCAATATGCATTATAATGAATAGGTTTATACTACGGTCTTCAAAATGTTCCGCAACGGGAGCTTTTTTGACTATGGCCCTGCATGCGCTCAAGCAAGTATTACGTACGAATTTATGGAGACAATGTTTTCTGGTTTTCCCTTGTTGCTAAAGTTAACAGCTAACTGCACCAGTTAAAAGTGAAACAGCCAGAATGAACACAAACTCCAACACCAACTGCAGCCAATTAGACAACAGGGTGTCCAGTACCACGGTGGTTTACAGAGCTGCTGTTGGACAGCTAACGCTTGCTCATTTAGTTATCCAGCTAACATTAGCAACCCTATTAGCCCCGGGTTGCCAGGAGCGAAACACGCAGATAGACCCATCTTGGTGCTGCGTTCCCTGTCGTCAAATTGGCAGCTTCTTGTTATCTTGTGCAAAGCTGACACCTTACTTTGTGTGACTGGCAACTCAAGCTCAGACTTCACGGGACGGCTGAGTCAAGTAAATCTTTTAAAATGTTACATGAAGGTTTAAACCTCTAGTTGCATTGTTTTCCTACCACAAGAGTTATAAAATATCCAGTTGTGCTCAAATGACAAAACTTTTCCGGTTTCTTAATTTTAGCATAAAAACCTTAAGGCAAAAACGGCACATAGTTTGCAACACACACACACACACATTGTTAGACCAACCGTTAACTGGAAAAAAGAAAAACACTGTCAGGTGATTTGACATTAACCTGATCTATAAAGGCAACGCTTTAAAGTGCATAATGTAATCTAAGAGGGCATAGTCTTGGAAAAAGAAACAGGTAGGTGACTGGATGAACCATCTGTCTTACACTGTCTGTTATGGCCTAAATTCAATCAATAAGATAAACAGAAGGAAAGCTCTACCACCAGCAGAGCCAGTTGGTAATTCAAACTCTTGCCTAAGCCAGTCGAGAGAAGAGCCAAAACATTTTTTCCATGGAGAAAAGCCTTTAGTGCCATTCTTCACTATTGTTTTAATGAAATCTACTCTCCAGTTCTGACAGAACTGACGCTAGTAGCAACTATGATCCTCTTGAAGAGTCGCCATTGGTGTTTTCAAGCGAGTATGGAGCCCCAGTGTGCAGCGCTTTTTAATCACTTTTTAGTCTGCTGTCAATGATCAGCACCTCTTTATAGCCCTGTGTGTCACCCTCCCGTGATTTAAAGGAACAGTTGTCACAAAATAGTGTGGATTTTTTCTTTCTTATTATCAGCAACACGATCAAATAATAACGCAGCGGGAGAGCTTTAAAGTATGAATTACAAGTAATAGTCTAAAGTACAGTAACAATGCTCATTTTTTTCTTTAAACAAGTTAAAACAAGTCTCTAAAACAAGTTAAAGAAAAGAAAAACAGCCACTTCAAAGCACCAAAATCCTGTAAAAGTTGCTTAAAAATGGCTGGATTTACCAAAATAAGTTAACAGCATGAGTCAAAGAGCAAACCAACTACTGTTAATATAGCTCTGTATTAAAATGGCGGTGCCACAGTCTAAATACTGGATGTAATTGTCCTACTTATGCTCCTCAGGGTAGTGTAGGGACCTGTCTGTGTTACTGTTGTCGCGTTTGACCTGCTTGGTTTGGTGTCCACTGCGTTTCCCATCTACAGCCGGTACCTGTTGCCCCTCTTTCCTGGGACTGACGCGCTGCAAAGAAGGAGAAGAAAAGCAACCTCAAGTGTGGCTGCACACAGGGGGACATACACACACACACACACACACATGCACACAGGTTTGGTCAGCTGAATCACTTTCCTGTACTGAGCTTATAGCAGGCACTGAACCATGTCCCTCTGCTTTCACGTTCCTCTGGCAAGCCCACGGCTGCTGTCCTCCACACCACGTCTCAGGCCTTATTTCCTGCTCTGTTGCCCCGTCTTCTGCAGACAGACTCTAAGTGTGGCAGCCTTAGTGCCAGTCCAAACTTTTGTGTGCGCAGCTCTCCTTCTCCCGACATGCAGTCCATTCTTCTCTCTCTTTTCCTGCCTCCTCGCTCACCTGTATCATGTCACTTAAAAAAGCCCATTGTCATGTCTTGCCCAGTCCTGAGCTGCAGGGCTGCGGGGCTGTGGTCCATCAGTCCAAAACACATGGAACTTAATTCCACTCCAGTGTAGTATATTTATGATATTTTATTTTTTCCTGACAATGTTGACAAGCTAGCAGTGTTCACCCAAATATTTTTTGACAAATAACTTAATTTTGTGCTCAAAGTTACAAACTTTAAGCTGTTGCTGAAATGGAACAATGATGTTTGACTAAGGTAGAGTCTGGGAGTCATGCATCATCTGCCTACTCTGTGATTGGTTGGCTTCGTCGGTTTTCATTCTCAATGCTTGTCACAAACCGTTAGCTCACGCAGACGCTCCACTGATGTCTGTTTCTGGCGGTGCGTGAGCTGTAGTAACACTGCGACCTCTTCACTCATTCTCCGGAGCAAAAGTGGAGTTAGGTGGAGCAAGCGGACCAGCTGTCCGCAGGGTGGGCTGCCGTCCTGCCGCTCCACCACCCATCCTGTCTGCTTCACCTAACGAGCCCAAAGACACTGCAGCTGCGACAGCCAGACAGTGTGTTTACCAGTGGGGTAACTCCGGCTCACAACCCTCTGCATCATTAACATCTGACAACCACTGAACATAAAGTTAGGAAATAATAACGTGTCAGTGACTACTGTACATAGATGTCAATGGCCCTACTTTGAACAACAGGATGGAGGTAGGTCAGTGCGACCCGCAGCTACGTGCCATGTATTTCAGCTATCCGCAGGATGTTACCTCACGCTGGAGTGCCCTAAAATCAAACTGCTATACAATCACAATGTATATACAATTAATAAACTCTGTACATATTACATTTATTATTAAAGGACAGTGTTCAAATCATTTTTTTCTCTTTTTTAATGTATAAATAAATATGATAGATATCGTACCATGGCCTATATATCGTGATGATATTGTACTGTGACACTGTACACTATCCATGCTAATATTCATGCTATTGCTTAGCCATGCTAATATCGTCGCTATCGCTAATCCTTGCTAGTGATGTTGATTTTGCTAGAACATTTGGTTGTGATGGTAATGGATTATGTACGACAATTGACCACACCCCCAATCTGTGTTTGAAATGTTAATTGTAGTGGACATGCCAAAAAAAGACATCAGATGGCATACAATTTAGATTAAGCCTCTTTTCTTACAAGGAAGAAAAAAAAAATTGTAATGAGTAGAAAATGAATGGATTCAGGTCTCAAAGGTTTATGTTAAAATTGTTAAAATGTGTCCTTTGTTTGCTGTTTCTTTGGAGTAAGATGATGGCTGACTGGAGTTCATAGTTTGCTCACCTTTTTACTTGCCATCACATCAATGCCTGATACCCCCCACTGCTCGGCTGAACAAGTGGCATACAGAGGGACACTCGTTGTAACAGCAGGGCTGACTGATGGGCAATGATGATGTCATTAAGTGCCAATCCTGATCAGGGCGGTGGATCAGTGCCAGGCTGCGGGTGGCCGTAGCAACGAGATGCCAAGGCAACAATGCCACTCAGCCAATCAACGAGAGGAGGCATGATGCAATATGGCAGGTGTGTTATAGAGAAAAGCTGTGTATTAGGAGCATTAGCAACAATAAACATTGTTTGGCTCATTATTATTCCTCTAATGCCCATGTGTTTAAAGAAAATCCATCTTTAGGCACGCATACTGTAAGATATAACATGTCATGCTGGGTGCATTTTAGGAATTAATTCGTCACGCAATGTTACAAATTCCTTTTCCGTCTGTAGTGTACATGCAGGCTGTATGAATGACATTGAGATAAAGGTTGAGTTTAAAAGATCAAAAAATGTCATTCACTCGGGTGTATTAAGACGAAATTTAAACTCAGAGGAAAATAAGGTCACCAGAACACTGTTTGAAGCTAGAAAGGTGGCAGGGTCTGCCAAACATAAGCAGAGTAAAACTGTGTTGTCCTTTCAGGTCAGTTTATTTATTCAGTCATAAAAATTGAGAGTTTATTTATTTAGTTTGTTGAGACAGAAAAGGTCAGTCAATAAAGATCTTTCTCTTTTTATTAAAATTTTTCCCCCAAAACTAGATAGTGCACCTTTTAGGTTGCTTGTATTGTTGCGTGGACACATTTGAACACTGCTTTTAGGTAGATTTTTGCAGTTGTAGTTCACTTTATTTCAAGGAAACATGATCTTGACGTTTGCTTTGTTCAAACTGACCTACAGTAGTAGAAATGAACCAAGAGGCATATCAACTAAGTGACATATAGTTACTTATTGATTGGACAGTTTTGGAGCCTTTCATCCTACATCATCAGTGCAACCCACGTTAGAAAATGTAATTCTGGTGACAAAGCATGTCATAGTGCACTTTACTGAGCCTTTCACTATAATTTTCTCTGGTGGTGATGAAGAGCACCTGAAGAAATAATTGGCAAATTAGAACCTTTGGCTTCTATACGAGAGGACGAAAACATACATGGTGTCAGTATAGCTAATGAGGTTCATTATATGCAGACGATACTCTTTTGTTCCTCACTCAGCCACAATCATAAATTAAGAGACTTCTCAATACCATAGAAGTTTCTCGTCTTTTTCGGGCTACAAATTGAAGTGCTCAAAAACAGACAAACAAAATGCTCTCACTAATCTTGTCATCACATTTCCTCTTGATTTTGATGATAAAGTTAAAGTTAATATTTCCCCAATTCTGGATAAATTACAAAAAAAAACCTTTGAAAGATGGAAAGGCACAATATCTGCCATAAAAATGATGGCCATCCAAAATAGGTCTGTGTGTTAAGTATGTTGCCAATCCAAATGCCTGACAATCTATACAATTAAATTAACAAACGTATGACTACTTTTGTATGGAATAGGAGAAAAGTGCATTTAAGGCTTACAACTCAGCAAATACCAAAAAAAGGAGGGTCTTATTCTTTGTTTCACTGTGTGTGCATTTTTTAAGTCAGTTAGTTGGTGGTTAACCAAACCATCTTGGGTGAGTATGACAGAGCAATCTACCACATCTAATCCGTTGAAACATTCTTATGAAACACCATAACATTCTTTCACACTCATGCCTAAACATTGTGCACTACATTTGGAAAAAGCTGCATAGCTATCCAAAAGAATCCACCACACAGTCCCAGTGGACAACAATTTGGGATAACCCATCTATAATTGTAAACCCCAGTAGTTGTTACCATTTATATGGGGACAACATTGATAAACTAGCTGATCTTTTTAATGAAAAAAGGGTTTAAACCATATGCAGATATCAATCACTCAATCACTTATCAACTGTCAGACTGGCTGTTCATGTGAGATACAAACTACTGCCGTACTGGCTAATATTTATTTTTGTTTGTTAATAAAATGGGGCTGAACGAGGGGGAAAAAAGGAAAACCTAAAAATAAAATCCCAAATGCATTCGCACTGTTTCCGTTTGCCTTTTTGCTTTTTGGCAGGCCGTCACAGCCACGTTTGGGTGTGTCATATGGTTGTGTTGCGTCAGCGCGCCAGTCGGCTAGCGAGCTAACCCGAGCAGAGAGCGTAGCCTCTGCTGGTTCAACAGTTGCAAACATTTAGCGTGATGCACTGTAGGCTATACATGTACTAGCTTGTGTTTTCTTGTTTTTATAGAGGCAGCTGCTAAAAGTGTATGTCTCGGCCAAGTTTGCTGTCTGATCGTTTATATATAAATAAATAAATCATATCACACATATATGCCCCTGGTCTATCCTCTAAGTGAAATCAAAAATGGATGGATGAACATGTAGATAGATAGAGAAGTGGATCGTAGATGAAAAGATACCTGAATGAATGGTAGATAGATTTATGTTATCAATGGTACAGTAGGTTCCAGTCAATAGACCCACAGCCGGAGGTTTTTTGGAAAATCAGATGTGCGGCTACAATGAAAAGCTACACTGATATGAAACATTTTGCCATAAATAAGTCAAAGTAACAGACTCATTGACTGGTCTCATTACTCTTGTAACTCATACTCCAAACCAACTTACAGTGCTGAGCCAATTCATTCATCTCTGTCAATCACACAATAGCCCTCTGCATTACACATAATTACGTCGCTGCATTTTAATAGCATACAGTGTACCATTTAAAGCCCATCCTCAGCTGCAATTCTGACCACCGTGCTTTAAAAACAAGAACGCATTTGTAAAGCCGGCCCAGTACACAAATTAAATATGTCTCCCCTCGCAGTGTAATGTACACGAGGTCTTTGTGGCGGATTGTAATGTGATGGTATGAAAATGCACAACAGAAAATATAACATCAAAATAGCAATTTTATACTTAAATTAATCATTTTTATCTGTATCACACTGGTGATGTGTTCAATTTGCTGTTTTTGTGTTTTTTCTCCTCTCTCCCTCTCTCTCTATCTCACTAGGTAGAAGCCCTCAGCAGCAGAGGCAGGAGTGGTGAACAGTTTAATAGTGGCGCTGCAATAACAATAAAATGTCATCAATCTGTGGGCGCCTCCTGCCTCTGTCACACCAAGTTTGTACAGAGTAATGACATTAGGCCCGGAGTAGCTGGCACACTGCTCTCTTAAAGGCACAGCACCTCCAAAACAAACAAATAAACACGACACCCACACACACACACACACACACACAAATATAAATGTTCAGTTACAGTGTGTTTTAATATATGTTTTATTGATCTGTGTATGTCATGCAAATTTCAGGTATCTGATATCCGATTCTTCACTGTTAAATACATTATATTGGAATAAAACACACATTTTAATGTCCAACGTGCAAAAACAAAGCTATTAATATAAAAACAGATTATCAGCACAATCATAAAATCATGGCTATCCATAAACTTAGTGAACCATAGGAAGTACAGCTAGCAGTGTATGTAGCTAACATTTTTGTTCTCATGTTTTTTTTTAACTTCTACACTGGAAACGTTTTCATATTGTTACAAAATAGCACGTCAGACATCTTAACAGCTGTAAGTGTGTGTTATGACTGAATGCAATGAAATGACGCAAATGAGTGTAAACAGACACTCTTTCTTGAGCTACATCATTAGCAGTTATTGAGAGGCTTTGTTACTCAAATGTATAAATGTACCAAGTGGCCTTGGGTGATGTAGACCTTACTGGCAACCGACAATGTCGACAGTGAAATTATGTGAAAGACGATGATGTTGTTGTCACAGGGGAAGGTGTGGGTGGGTTACTATGTGCCTCTGAATTTGAGGTTACAGTATGTATTTCCCACCATCACTCTGACCCACTGATCTCACCCAGCCAAGAAAACCGTCTCCCATCACCACCGACATATAGCCCCGTGCCGGGTTAAAAGGGTCATCTCCCGCCTGGACTACTGCAACTAACTCACTCGTTTTTAATCTACCCAAATTCTGCCATGTGATCCCCCTCCTCCTCCGTGACCTCCACTGGCTTCCTGTAAAGAGGAAGCCCGCATCCGTCTCAAGACGATGGTGCTGGCCTTCAAGGCCGTCAATGAAACTGCACCCGTCTACCTCCAAACACCGGTCAGACCACACGCCCCAGCTCCACTACATCAGCTGGCCGGCTGGTGCCGCCATCGCTGAGAGCAAACAAAGCTCGCTCAGCAAAGTCACGACTCTTTTCTGTTCTGGCACCTCAGTGGCGGAACAAACTCCCGACCAATGTCAGGACAGCGGAATCACTTGCCATCTTCCCCTCAAGACTCATTTGTTCAGACTCCTAAAGGTGTATATATATAAAAAATATAAGAAAAACACATATAAACTTAAAGGAACATTTATTTCTAACATGTTTTATGGAACATAAATAACATATACAACATGTATCAAAGCCCACTCCAGTCCAGTCCAGTCATTTATGCCGCATAGCAACGCCATTTTGGATCTCTGTGGAAGTTACCATTTATAGTTCCCTGCTGGGTAAAGGGTTAACATGTACTTACACCCAAACCTGACTGGACATGGCGTTGAACGCATTAGTTAACTCTGATAAAGCTACCCACATTTTCACATGGAGCGGTTCAATCAGTATAACAATGAAAGGATTGATAAAATGTATCAGCTTTTCTCAATATTAATAAAATGTTCTAAACCCATAAAACCTCATATATGTGTGTATGACTATCTTTCCATGTGTGTGTGTGTGTGTGTGTGTGTGTGTGTGTGTGTGTGTGTGTGTGTGTATGCTTTTGCACTGGTTTGTTTGTGTTTGTGTGTGCCAACGTGTTCTCATTGGGGTGTGTTGACTAGCATCCATCTGCATGCCCGCTGGTGACACATCAGCCAAGAGCCTCCATCAGTGACACACACACTTGGGGGATGGGGGCTGGAGGGGGGGGCTGATGGGGGGGGTAGAGTATGAGAGGGGAGACAAGAGTGTGTGTATGTGCATTGGTGTAAGAGAACGAGGGAGGCAGAGTGAGAGAGAGAGAGAGGAGGGTCTGGCCAGGCGGCATTAACACTGCGTTGCCTGAGGCCAAGCCGTGCCACTGATCCTGTTTCTAATTCACCCCTGCTGGCATTGCTAATGCCAGCCACTACCAGTTACCACACAATCTGCTCAGAGGACTGCCCGGCCCTGCACAGCCCTACACCCACATACAATAATCTGGGCTGGACTATGCATAATGATTAGCATCCTGCTCAGACCGTATATCTCCTCACACTGAGGAAAATGATAATATTAAACTGTATGTACAAAGTAAAAAAGCATATAATCGCAACTCCAATTCATTTAGTTTTTACCTCAAGCTTAATGTTATTTTGTGTTCTTATCTTCCAGCTGTGGCAGGATTCACCTCATCATTTGATATGATAAAAACAGGGAGCTCTGCCTTATTTTTGCACTGTACTTTGTGTGTTTTTAATGTATCTCAGACATGGTTTTAAAATGAGCGAAGCACCAAAATGACGTGTTTCTTCTTGTTAATTAAATCCTAAAAATAAAATGTAATCGGAACATTTTACCTAATTGATTCTTGTTTGGCAACACGTGTTGCTTGATTATGTAGACTGGTTATTTGTATCATGCTGTATCATGTCCTATTTTTTAATGTGCTCTCACCTTGTCTTAATTTGCTTCCATTACCCCTCGCCTGAGCCATCGCAAAACCTGCCTGTTAGCCACAATTCATTTCTTAATTTCCCTCCCTCCCCTGCTGCTTCTCACTTGCTCTTCCTCAGTTAGTTGGGGTTGTACAGTCTCCTTTTTACAAAGAAAATGCAATGACCATAAAGAACATATGATGATGAGCACTGACTGCTGTTGTAAAGGCAAAGGAAAATGGCTGGTAAGGTAAAACTATTTGGATTTTTGATGGTCAATATATAGGTAGATGTGCACAAACCACTGGGCCCTGCAGCTTGAAGACCATGAGGTGGGGAAAGGGCATGGTTCAGGTGAGGCTGGTCCATCTACCCCTGTCTCTTTTTCAGCTTAATCTTTACCAACTGTACCCTAACTCAGAGCTGTAGGTATGACGTTTAGGTTCAGTCAGAAAGACTATTTGATGGTAGGGCTTCACAATTAACCAACCAGATTTCCTCACGTTCATCTATCAGCCAACCTGTCCTTGCTGTCAAATTTAAATCTGTTCCCCCTCTGGCTGTCAGTTGTCATTTCAGAGTGAACCGTCACGACCCCCTCCCTTCACCACATTCACCTGTGGATAATCATTCCAACATCAGGTCTTACTCACTAGAAGCCTGCTCAAGATCCCACCATCTTTCTCATTCACACTGGTGGTGCACAAAACAGTGATGGCTTTTTAAAATCAAAAGCAGTCAAAATCAATCAAAAGCAAAAATTGTACTGATAAGGAAATAGTACAGAAAGGTTCTATCCAAAGATACAAATGGAAATATTAAGACAGGAATGGACCTTTCTGAGAGAGAAAGTCAAGATTTGGAGGAATTTGGAGGAGAAGAATCTCAAATCCCATCATCCACCGGCCAAAATGAAAACGTCAAACATAATGAAGCCTTCATTAAATTTGCTAATTTCATTGGACCATGTCAATCCACTATGCAATTTTCTCCTAAAAAACAGCATTTTTAGGTGCATTTGTATATACAGCAACCCTGGTTAGGATATGCTCCTGAGACTCATGCTGTGTGCATGCAGCAGCTGCGGACTGTTTCTAAATGATAAAAGGTGTGCGAGCAGGACTGGATGAAAATCTGTAGGGGTTAACCTGTGGAAACGGGCCGCACACAGAATCAATGACCACTGCAGTAGTGAGTGAGTCACATATGCTAATCATGATCAGATGGTATGCCCATGAAAGAAGGACAGTGGACACTGCCTTTGAAAAGGCAGACCATTAACTGCAATCTGACAAAGAATTGAGAGATTAGCTCTTGTTTCACTGACATTAAATTAAACTTCTACACTTCAGAGGTTGTGATGAAAGCCTCAAGTTCAAACAGAGGAAACTTCCTGGTGCTGGGGGAACTGCTTAGTCAATAAGAGTGTCCTCATGTTTCATCTTGATTTAATAAAGGAGAGGCGAGTCTCACACAAAAAAATCAGGTGTCTCTCCTTTCCAACAGAACCCAAAATGATTTGATAAGGCATTTGGCTTTGAAAAGTTTGTTCGATGAGTCCACTGTTGTGTCATACATTAAAGGCATCCCCTTGTTGTCAATTATGTGTATGACATGGCCATAAAGGTGCACTGTATTCAGCTGTGTAATGTACAGTGATCAACAGGGGAGGATCTTCAAAACTGATGAATGTGCTGATGGAAAAGCTTTTGAAAGTAGCAGTCATCCAGGGCCGGGGTTATGATGGGCTAGCCAACATGAGGCCATTACAAAAGTCTTCAGTCCAGAATCCGAAGACAAAACGAAAACATACCATATGTCCATTACTAGTCACGTTGATTGAATCTTGTTTCTGTAGAAACTTAAAAGTCAAGCATGCATTTTTTCAATGTAGTCGAGACACTTTGTACCTCATCGCCACCGCTCCAAACACCATGCAGTATTTGTGAAATCATCATAAGCCATGAATCCAAGTTGTTGCTTCCTTGACCTGCACCCAATGGAGCTGCAGGAAACGAGCCATTAAAACTAAAAGAGCCACCCTGCTTCCGGACATTTCCTGGAGGAGCTGACCAACAGTGAGCCACCTGAGCTGGCTGCAGGAAACTCCTTGTCTCAAATGCCTACATGGTGATTGATTGGTGTCCTGAGAACAAAGACTAAGGACTGAAGAGAAACAAATTGCTAACAAATTTAAAGTAAGCACTGCTCAACAGCTGCAACAGAAGACCAACAGGTACAGTCTTTGGAGGAGTATTACAGATGAAAGGTTGGACTTGGATTTTGGATACGATGATTCGGGAACTCCAGACATGATCTTGAGGAAAAGGGAAGACAGACAAAATCTAGTCATCACTGCAAATTCAGTGTCTGAAAGTGTAGCTGTGTGATCATAGATGGAGCCCTCTAACTCTACACTTTCCTGTTACGCATTGCCGAACTTAAGTGGATGCAGTTGTTGGTAAACTGACTCTTTCACGAGGCTCATAGTTACAGTTTTTTTTCCGTGTTGGCTGGTTGAGCGTACGTTGTGCACATTTTTTTGTGTGTATGGTATGCACAAGGACATGTCTCTGGTACAGACTCTGCCTGTGTTTATACAAGTAGAATTGTAGCTCATAATCATTGTGTCCTCTACTTACTTACCCCGAGTTGAGCAGTAGTATTGTAATTAGTAATTGCGTGTGACACTTTCAAGGGAATCAAAGTAGATATTTAAGAGAGAAGGAGAGTTGAATGGAAGTTCCTCAGGCTCTGTTAGGGAAATAACATAATCCTTTATTTAATCAGGCATAGAACTTTACACAAAATACACTAGGATTTATCCTTCAAGGAGTACAGGCAGGGCAAATTAATGACAGCAAAATACTGAAATAAAAAGGTGACACTGAATATCTTGCGATAATGTTGCTCTCAAATCGTACTTCAAATCTGTTAGATAAGAATTCAAATGTTGTTCACTTGTATTTTCATGTCTTTGTTCCTGGCCGCATAATTAATTTACTGAAGGATCAAAGCAGAATATAAACTACTCCCTGTGATCTTAAACAAGCATGTGTTTTTTTTTTTATAACAAAAGTCTTCTCAAAACTAAAAGTCAATGATTTCTTTACTGTGAACAGGCAGGCCACAGGAGGGTATGAGGCAAAGTCACTGTTTGTGTGTAGGGGAGGGGGGGGGGGGTATGTTGGTTGCCTTGGAAACACTTCAGTCCAGATAATTATTACTGTAACTGTCTCTGCACACCCCACCTATAATAGAAATGGATCATAAATTATAATCACTGAGTGGCAGCCTTCTGTTAGGGCTTTCTGCTCACTGCTGCCACCCACTGGGAAGCAGCGGAAATGCAGGACTCACCATTCAGCCGTGCCGAGCTGCTGTCGACTGGGCTTCACATCTCAGTTCAGTCCACTGCCCTCCTCTGAACTGACACAGAAATAAACTTATGTCCACTTTTTTCTCCTCTATTTTTAGTAAATCATTTCTACAGTGAATGACACACCCGGATGACAATGACAATCATTTAAAAACATTAATGGCAGAATGGAAATATGGCATCATGCTGAATCTGTTTAAATATTTACAAAGGCCTATTCCCATGGCCCATTCCTAAGTAATCAAAAAACAATTAAATATTCTTCCCGGTTGAAAGTCGCTTTTTTGTTTGTTTGTTTTTAAAAGAAAATAATTCAGTGCCTTATAAAGAAGTAGTCTGGGGTTGAGTCGAAATTGCAAAGTGAGCGCCCTACTTTTTCTCTCCCCCTTTGTGAGAACGGGGAAGGAACAACCAAAAAATGAAAAACAAGGGGAAAAATTAATAAACAAACAAAAAAAAATAGATTAAAGTAGCATTTAGAATATAAACTAGCAGCCAAAGTAAATAAGATAATTGCCTGGCTGTGTATTTATCGTGTCCTTTGTTTAGCAATCACACTCCACAGAAATGATGAGTTTCTGACCTTCAGTTTAATAGCTATAGCATGCAGGTTCGTGTGGCAGAAGACTTTTATGAGCAGAAGACACTGGCTCTTTCTTTTCCTCCCGCATTTTAACTATTCTTTACATCCGTATCCTCGTGACAGAAATCTGCCTTTACATTAGCTGCTAAACAGCTGATTTAAAATCAGCTTTTTCCTGTGAAGTGCTTCCTGACAGGAGACAGGTCTGCAACAGAGGTCCTCACCGCATCGCCAATTACTGGCAAGACACAACCGCCTTAAATCAGCTCCCATTTCTAAACAATCACTTCAACCTCAGCGGTCAGATTACTGTAAAGCAGCAGGTTTAAAAGCCAAACCTCAACAGAAATTCAGGTTTCATATCTGGTGTCGACTCTGCACACGTCTTCTGTTTTAAAATGAGATGCCACAGCATTTTACTTCCTGCAGCCACACATGGATGAGCAACAAAGTTTCAGCCTGTTCAAATGACCTCAGCATTATGATTGTAACTCTGCAGAAAGCTTGGCAATAAAACCTTTTAATCATCAATTGTTGTTTCTGCTGAAATCCCAGTCCATTTCTTTTCAAAGGACAGACGGTGTCACACACACACGCGCGCTCACACCGACACAATCACACACGCCGAATCGCTTTCAAAATAAAGAAAAGGGGAAACATCTTCTATCCAGCCACTGAACAACTTTAAATTACACCATCTCACAACTTCATTTCAAACGAGAAGATGTGGCTGTTTCAGGAGGGAGGACCTTTGAAAAGTTGATGGCACCTCATGTTAGCAGTTTACGGCCAGGGGTTTTTGCTCACTGCACAACGCAAATCACAGGTGGGATTCCTCATTAGGCGCTATTGACAGGCCACATAAAACAGAATCTGTCACTCCTCCAAAAGGCTCGGCAGCCGCGATCTAGCGGGCCCTTTTGGTCTCCCCCTTCTCCTCCTCATCCTCTCATCTCCCCTCTTTTCTCCACCATGCATATTTCAGATCAGGGATGGATGCCAGGCAGTGCGTGGGAATTATTAATCTCAGGTTCTGTACTTGTGGTGAGCTGTTTAAGGATTCATACTAACAAAGGGCAGCGGAGTCACGCAACGGGGCTGACAAGGCCTGTCTTTCTATCTCCATACATCCACCTGTCTACTGCCTCTCCTTCTCCGGTAGCGGCCGCACACACACAGTCGCGCACTTTTTTTTTTTTTTTTGTCTGTCTCTCACTCCATGCCTCCGTCTCTCTCTCCCGCTGACCTTTGGAGCCGCTTAGGTTCACAAAACACCTCCAAACAGCTCCTCTCTAATGGCCTTCTACTCAAACAATCGGTAGAACGACCTGACGAAGATGATTGATCTCTGACAAGCGGCTCGATGCATTCCTATGAGTCATTAGATCAGCCTGGACGGAGAGAGAGAGGGAGAAACGGAGAGACGGAGAGAGAGAGAGAGAGAGAGAGAGACCTATCGGAGAATTGGTACAGCTGTGTGTACAACCAGACTAGGCATTTATCTAATGTCAAGACGTGCAGACAACCTTTAGTCTGAGTTTGATGTTGGAAGAGCTTTGGAATGACAACAGCGCTCACATCCGCACTGGCATGCACAAGGCTCGGGCCTACGCACACACACACACACACTTATTTCTCACAGACTTAAAGAGACTCGTATGTGTGCACAAATGAAATTAATCTGAAAGAAGAGAAAAGGCATAGCGCACACACGCGCGCGCACGCACGAACAGACGAGCGTTCGGCGTTAAAACAGTATCAGTGGAGCAGCTCAGCGCTGTGGAGAAGAGAAATGTCTTCTTTAAAGATCCTCTTGTTGTGTTGTCGCACTGGGAGATAAGGACGGATTAGGCTGAGAGACGCTCTGAGCTGAGACACGCAAACATGCTGTTGAACATGGAAGGGAAGCACCAGAAACTCTCTCCACAACCCATCAACACACACACGCACACACACTCGCACACACACGTAGCGCTGTTCGGTAGAGATGCTCACTTTTAGATGGGTGAGCACCAAAAGGTTTGTAATGGGAGTAACTGTATTTAAGGCCCTAAGAATTCCGTGAATGTAATGTTCACAAATGTGCATTTGTAGTTGTATTCATTCAGGCGTCATCTGCTTACACACCATCAGTTAAAGAATGTGTAATGGACAGGGATGTGCAGGGCCGCCATTATATTTTCAAAGGTTTAGAGCTACATACTGTAAAGCTCAACAGTGAGGAAATGGTCATGAAGGCAGGGAATGGAGACCCATTGCTGAAAATATCCTGAATTATCCTTTAAAGCAAATTCAATAAAACCTAGACAAAAAAGGTCAATAGTCAATAGACAGTGAAGGTCAATAGACATTAATAGAATTCATCATCCCATTTGACTTTTTGTGCGTGTTTTACAGCCCTTCTTATTAAAATGTATTCAAGGTTAAAAGTTTGACAATCGCTAGCAGTGATGTTGAGGAGATAAAACTCACCTAAATGTTATTTACACATTTTTTGCTTGTGGAATATAATTTTTAATGAGTTTAAAGTTGGTTAAATGTTAGCTGGGTTGGTTTCTTTTTAGTCATGCTTATTTTTGCGATACCTGCGATACTTGTGAGCAATATTCACATTCTAAACTTTAATTATTGAAATGATATGAATCTGACTGTTTACTGTTAGAATGTGACTCCCAAAGTGAAAACCACCAGGTTTTATTTTGTCATCAAGTTCCTCCCAGAATTAACTACTGAGAGTTGTATGATAATAATCATCAGAGCTTAGCAAATCTGCATATTTTGCTAGACTAACTAGAACAAACTCAGCAACCAAATCACTTCACATTCACACAGTCAAATGTTCACTCCTATTAGAGGAATGCTTGCACTGTGGAGGCTGGCAAACCCAGTGAAGAAAATATCAGATTTTGATGAGCTCTATTTGAGACGATCCAGATTAAATAACACCCAGATGGCCCCGTTTACTGTCCTTATCCTTACATTCAACATTTTACAGAATGGTCCAATACCAATGTTTATGTCTGGGGAAGGTTTGACCTTGCATTCCTCAGTGGCAGCTATTGCCGTGGCTGACACACAACTGTACGATCCTCAGCACGTCCTTATACCTGATCAACTGAGTAGGTCGATTGTCAGCGTCTCCCAAAACGACAGATATCACCGTAACAACGTAACACATAGGTTTAATTAGCATAACAATGGTATAACAGACACACATACACCCAGCCTTCATCGTACGGTTGCAGTTTAGTTAGGTTTATGAAAACATTGTGGTTTGGGTTCAAATCACTGCGGTTGTTCTGTAACTTACAACCGTACTTACGTTACCGAAGTTACTTACGTTACTATATGTACATGACATTAGCTACGTTCAACGAAGCCACCTTTGATTTCTGGTTTCACTTCCTCCTTTGCCACTGTAATAATTACTACAGCAGGTAGAGGTCGCTGCCTAACCACAACATTTTTTAAAAAAGGGTCATAATAAACTGCTTTAATTTTTGACCTACAGTATATTGTCATTTTTCTGATGACGACAGGCTTTACAATATAAACAATTGTATGATCAAGGCCAGTTGTTCTATTTCTACATAAATGAATGATCAAATAATAATCTGCTCGATTGGATGTTGTTAGAGCTAACTCTAAACTTGAAAATGCTGAGAGTCACTCTAAAAAATAGACTCCATAAGACGTTGGCTTCAGATATAAATCTAATGGAAAGGTTTCAACGTTGCAGCTGTCTAGAGTGTTTTGCATTAATATCAGGCACTGCTCGGCTCACATCTTTATGTGGTTCTGCTCAAGACATCATTAGACACAGAGTGCACTTCAGAAAATACCAACAATGAAAACCATTTCTACTGAGAAACATGTGTGAGACACAGAGAATTAAACATATGGACATGGATATAATGTGTGCGCACACACTTCCCGAGGCTCTAACTGTTGTGACAAAAGGGAGATACGAATGAAAGTAGGTGAAAGAGTGAAGACATTAATTCCCTCCATCTTTCCATTAGCGATGCCTAAGAGTTGATCTGGAGGGACAGGGGGTATTGTGGCTTTTGGTCCTGATCCAGCCACTTTCCCCTTCATCTTTTCCACAGATGACTATCATCATGACTTACACACTTTTTATCAGATGGCCACAGTGACATGAAACAAAAAGGGAACAGTCGGATGGACCAAGAATGTACCGAAAATCTGAAATATGTCTGATCCGGGCTGGGTGAGTGATTAGTGGTGGGGTGGATGGGAATAATGATATGACGTGTGTGTGTGTGTGTGTGTGTGTGTGTGTGTGTGTGTGTGTGTGTGTGCATAGATACACTCACATTGCTCACATTGTGGGGACACAAATCTTTGTCTTTGCATTTTAGGATAAGGACTTTAGGGTTTAAGGTTGTAGTAAGGTTAGGTTTGAGTTACGGTTAATGTAAGAGGGCTGAGGAGTTGGGGTTCGGCAAAAAAAAGTGGGTTAGGGTACATACATGTGTTTGTATGTGTGTGTGCATATGGAGGAAAACTGACATGCGGCCTAATTGATGCCTTTTTCTTGACTCCAGCCGCTTCAGCGATGCATCCATTACTCCCCACTTACGATTCCTAACAATTCCCCACCCACCCCACCCCCACACACGTACGATATCCAGAGCAAACGCCGTCCTCAATTGCAATGTCAGCCCCATTTTCAAAGACTACAATTCATATCTGTATACTGTGGAAACACTTATAGACACACCAAAATAACCACACACACACACACGACCGCACGCCTCAAGCTTGGCCGCTATCGGAACAAAGCAACACAGTTTTGGGTCAGAGGTCAGCCAGTCGTGTTGAGGCTCATTTCCTGGTGGCTTGTGTTTCAACTTGGTCTGCGATACGCGGCCCGTCCAAACCGCTACGGCTACAGCCCGAATAAACGCTCATCCAGACAACTTCCTGCTATCATCGCTGTATCAGGCTGTATAATCTGCAGCACATGTGGTGGAAAAACATATTAACGACAGTCGCCGGCGGATAAAAACAGCTGGGACAGGGATGAATGAGCAAGGAATAAGACGCTCGATTGAAACAAATACAGCGGAGCATGTGGAGTATCCAAATAGACTACAGACTAGACCAAAATAGACAGACAGACAGACAGACAGACAGTTAGACAGACAGTATAGATAGATAGATAGATAGATAGATAGATAGATAGATAGATAGATAGATAGATAGATAGATAGATAGAAAGTTTCAAGGAGAGGGAGCTCAAAAGGGCAGAAGGAGAGAACAACAGACAGAGGAGAAAGAAGGATAAATGAGGGTGAATAGAAAGAGTGAATAATGGAGGGAATGGGAGAAAAATTAGGTGGAAAAAATAGAGGGGGAGGCCAGATTGGAAGGAGGAGTAGAGGGAGAAGAGGGAGAAAAAAATGTGGCTGGAAAGGGGAGAAAGACAGAGGTACTAGAAAAATTTGGAGAAAGAGATTTCTTTGTATTTATCATTTTCTCTCTTTGTACAGTGAGGCGAAGTCACGCCTTCTTCCGGTCGACCACCATGGGACCTGATTTCAGATAAAGGATGTGCAGTCGTTAATGGTGGGGGACAATTTTTTATTTTTTTTTATCCCATTTGTATTTTGCCATAAATTATACATTTGATGTTTGTCAATTTAAAGGATCATTTTTCAGCTCAAGAAAGTTGCAGTTTGTCATCAAGCTGGTAAGGTACAAGACTGAAAATTCATGGTTGGAACGCAACCAACAGTGACGTTGTCTACCCAAAACCCAGAACTGAAACAATGCTAGCTCCACAACTAACACTCCTTTTGCATAACTGCAGCTAATAATATGGGCAAACTAATTGTTATATTTAATTTTCATACTTTTCCTCTGTGCCAAGGTGACTGCTGTGTTAGTGCTGATGACATAGCCTATATCGTGCGAGATGATGTAGTTCACTGATTGGTTTCACACAATACTAAACAGTGATTTTGTATCTTAACAACAAAATGCAACCTTTTTCGACTCTTTCGACTTGCAAAATTATCTTTTAAATTGACAAACATCATACAGTATGTGACATTCACAAGATACAAAAAAAATGTCGTTCATCATTAACCACCAACCAGAAGGGGAGGAGCTTCACCTCTCTATCACACACAGCAACACCAAGGTGAGAAAAAATAGCATGGCAAAATTAATCCGTGCATC
Source organism: Lagodon rhomboides (assembly GCA_039737535.1). Taxonomy (NCBI): domain Eukaryota; kingdom Metazoa; phylum Chordata; class Actinopteri; order Spariformes; family Sparidae; genus Lagodon; species Lagodon rhomboides. The sequence continues at coordinate 12,686,177 of CM077784.1, forward strand.
TTCAGAAAATATTTGCTTCTCGTAGCTCGGTGAAGTACTGACTACCTGCAGGGCTAGTCAGTAAACTGTTGAGGCTGGAGAGCTAATGCGCTAGCAAGCTCGGAATATGCAAGCGCCTCTTAATCTAAATAGTTGCCATTTGTTTTCTATTTTCTATTTAAAAAGCTTTCTGAGCTAGCTAATCTGTTAAGTGTCAATTGGCAATTAATGTTAGTGTCAACAAAGTGTCTAAAAGGCTTGATCACTAGCAGGTAGATCTAATCCAATCTCTATAATTGATCTCTGTAACCACATGTCTGCTTTTGAATGTCGTATTTATATGCAAGGGGAAAGATTTTGGTATCTGAAGCATTCTGGTTTTTGTTGTACTGCAAGTAAACTGACCAGCCATGTGAGCAGACTTTGGTTGAGAGGTAAACAGTCTGTGTGAAGAGCAAAGGAAGTAGATCTAATGCGCCAATGTGTAATCTCGGAACCCATCGGCTATCATCTGATGACAATTTAGCTTTTATTTTCTTAAGTGTTTTTACTTTCCAATGTATTGCTCATCCATTTACTGCACTGGAAGTCTTAGAAAACTGTCCGTTGCTCCCAGAGACTAAAGTTGTCATACGATGATAGCCAATGGGTTCCGAGATTGATCAAATATTAACTGTAATATGGAAAGAACTGACGTCACTAACAAATCATAGTATGTAGTGTGTGTGTACACACGCGCGGGACACGCGTCTGTGTGTGTGTGCGCGCTTGTGCGTGATGTGTTTGTGTGCAGGGTGAGGTGAGGGGTTGTTAAGAGGTGAAAAGGGGTGGCCCTCAGCCCCCACAGCCTGCAATAGCAAACCTTCACACACACACACACATACACTCCATCCACCACAACCAAAATCCCGTCCAGTGCCAAGGCAGCACAGATGCAAACTCCCCCCTGACCGGGCGGCTGCCAAGGCGTCGCTTCCGAAGCCTCTCCACCAGCTGGAGACTCTCTGATGAGGCCAACACATCCATTTCCCTGGTAACCGACGAGCCCAGTCACACACATAGGCATACACGCACTTGCATATAAACATGTATATGCACCCATGTGACTATATATATGCCACACACACGTGTTGTCCTTTTGTCGCCTTCCTCCCATCGTGCAAAATCCTCCCCTCCTTGCCCTGTTTGCTGCCAGGCCTATTATCACACAGGATGCATTGCAGGGCCACAACAGAACAGCTAGACACATTTACACCCAGTTACCAGACATATGCAGTGAACTGCCCACTGTTCTGATTAACCGGACCCAAGATGTCACCTTAGCTTTTGCATGAGAAACACTGAAATCCCCCTCAAAAACGCACCACAGAACTGCTTATTTGGCCAGTGTTGTTGGACATCAGACAGAGCATGTTGAAGCACTGAATTAACAGCATTCAGTCCTCACTGAATTAACAGCATTCAGTGAGGACGGAGTATTGTCGAGACATGTGACAGTGAAGAGCTCCTGGGATGTGGTTTGCTAGTGGCACCAATAGTGGGGTATTCATGTACACTGGGTACAATAAAATATATATTTTTTGAAATGACTTTATTTAGATGGGCTACATGAATAGATTTAAAGTAGGACTATCAAAATAACGCGTTCGTTTCAATTAATTCATTACAGAAAAAATAACGTAAAAAAATAAAACCGCAGATTAATCGCACTCTTTGAAGCCCCTTGACCTTACGTCACGGAACACAATCCAGAGCAGCTCTGTAAACATGGTACTGGCAGATAACGTTAAACACTGCTGAGCACAGAACTCCCGCTCCAGCCAGTGTTTCTGACTAACAGGATAACATTCCTTCTCACACTGAAAATGGGCTGGGGTTAATAGTGGGACGTTTTGACGTCACTGTCGTTTGAGCATGATAAACATCATTAGCATGGATAGCAATAGCGTGGATATTAGCACAGATGCAAATAGCATGAATGTTAGCAGGAATAAAAATAGCATGGATATTAACGGATATTAGTGATAGTGATAGCTGTTGCTCAAACATGAGGTCTTTTTGTGTATTAAGGAGCTGTGCAGTTGATTTATTTTCAAAGTGTGACCTCTGCTGTACATTTAATACCACTAGAAAACCTCTCTGCTAACAGTTCCGTTGCCCTCCACTCACTCACTACAAATGGCCCTGTTCTTAAAGGAGCCACGCCACTTTAAGACACCAGAGGCCAAGCTTGTTGGATGACAAGTTGAAGTCCCACATTCTACTGTAGTCCATTCACTTCTAGCGACAGCTTAATTTTAATTGAGTTCAAGCACAAAATTAATAACGATAATTAATAAGTTGTCTAAAGCAAATTCAAGTTAACATTTAGGTTTCGCTTTGAAGATATAAACAAGAAGCAAGATCAGAGTAGAAGTTTATTTCCTGTTCTTTCATTGGAACACTATATAGACAGCATACCACCGTTAAGGCCCGACAGGCTCCTTTAACTCAAAGAAGCCTAATCCAATATCAAATCCGATAGCGCTGTATCACTCTAAACCCCCCATAACTGCTTAACCATAATTCACGCACACCAGATCTGTAACAGCCAACCACTAGGACAATAACACAATGCAGATGGAATCATAATCTCTGTTGTGTTGTGGAAGATTAATAGATTTTTATTAGGATCCGAATCTAATTGTGCTCGTACTCATAAATACCGGCCACCTAAATGTGCCTGATTTTTATCATCAAGATCCATTCATCGTTCCCTCAGAAATTAATGAAAAAAAGAAAAAACGCCCTGTTTAAGAAAGTGAGAAACAATTCCTGGATCTGTCCCTTTTATCCAGATCTGCACCAAAAGTTAATGGGGTCTATTCTGGGCTGAGACCCATCCTCTAGCCACGTGGAAATCTGTTCAGTAGTTTTTTTCTAATCCTACTGGCAAACCAACCAATCAGTGGATACGAATGAAAACATGGGAGGTAAAGGAGGTGTAGGAGTGGTGGAGGTGTATCCAGGGTATTGTGGCTCAAACCAGTAGGGGGTACCTTGTCAATATTTACATTTTTGTAATTATCGGAAAAATCCATTTTGATTTTGGCCCCAAACCAATGAGTGGTTCCTCACATGAATATTTTAATTTGATTACCAACATTTTTTTCAAAATACACAGATCCTCAAAAGTGCAAATACATTTGATCTAACTACCTTAAAATATGTTGCTGTACAGAAGTGCAAAAGAAAAGCAAGTAAGCTCTAGATTGACAAATGTTGTCTTACTGCATGTAAACCACACATAAACATTCGCTTCACTGGAATCTGTTGGGCACAGGCTGAGTTCCATTTGTTTGGGCGTCTTATCCAATCTCACCCTGTATGTAAGAAAATAATCTAAAATATCCATCTATACAAATAATCTAGATAAAGTCTAGTCTAAGTAGAAACCCTGCACTTTGACCAAAACTGGCTGACGCTTACAGTCCATGTGTCTGTGTGCACAGCTTCATCTGGAAGCCAACACCGAACGCGGATGAAAAATAAAGGTGCTTTGTAATCAAGGAAAGAGGAAACGATTTAAAGAAAGGAACAGAGGGGAGGAAAAGGGAACGGTCTTTATCAACAAGAGGGGAGGAGGCTGCTAAATATATAATCTCTTCAAAGAGTCAAGGTCAGACACACAGCACCTGTTTGTCAGGCCGACAAGGAAAGGCATGGCATGGCAAGGCATGGCATGGCATGGCATGGCATGGCATGGCATGGCATGGCATAGAATGGCACAGAATGAGACGCAAGGAAGGGAAAAAGAGGAGGAACGTGGCTGCTGGAAGGGGATCAGTGGCTGAGCTTTAACCTTGGGGCTCTTTATGTTGGAAAAGGAGAGGGCCCTTAGCCTCTTCTGTTGCGTTTACACACAAAGAGCCAAAGGGGGTCTGAGGCTTACAGCCCCCCCGCCACCCCACCACCACCCCTACATGCAACAACTATACTGGCCGACTGAGAGACAAGGAAGGTTCAGCGATGTTCATGTCGACAGAGCCCTGCGAAAGCCTTTTGATGTCCCTCTTCTTTTTGAGGGGACCGCAGAAAGGCTGGAGGACTTTTGGATGTGGTGCCAAGAACAACAAGCGAGGAGGCAGCTGTGTGCAAGAGGAGGCGGATCGGCCCAGGAATCAAAGATGGCTGGCGAAGAAAGGAAAACAGCGTATCAAAGGAGGGGTCCCACGTAATTGGAGTTAGTCAGTGTCTTTAAATAAATTGACTTGGGCGGAGGCCACTGAAAGAACATACACACAGGCAAAATGTCTGCCATGAGCAGAAGTGTTTATCACAAACTTTCAGTTCATTAATGAAATTAATTAACTTTACGGCTAGACTTCAGCCTCAAAAGGGGTAGTCCACCACTTTTACACATAATGATCAGTTTACTAATCAGTAAAGCTGCCTTACATGAATAATGGATCACTTTACTATGTGTTGTGTGAATGTGTTGCTCGTAATGATGACTCCACACAGAATTGTCACCCAGCTCTTCAGTTTCCCTCAGCTCTATTCAAGGGTCTTGCAGCTCATCGTTTTTGGTTTATTCGTTTTCAATCACAGCACAGCAAATGCCAAGCTGACAAAGTTAGCAACCAGGTGAACAAGCCCCGTCTCACGGCAAAGTGTCTGATAGACATGCTCATCCACTAGAGGGCACCGTGAGTGTGACATTTAACCTTGCCTATAGGCGCAAAAAGTGTACACTATGAAGGTGCAATACCGGCAGGGGCGGTTAATGATGCAAGCAATGGACGAACATAGTAGAAAAACAGCAAGAAACTCAATGACAGGCAGATGTTGGGGATGGTTCCATAGACTTTCACCTAGGTGATCCGGGTTCAAGTCCCATGAGAAGCAGGTAATCAATAGTTTATCTTTTAGGAAAGCAGTTATTAGGGCCTGAGCACCAGTCCTATTGAAACTGATGGAATTATTATTCCGTCTCTCGCGCCTAAAGTAAATCGTTTTTTAAGGGCTTAAACATGCTCATAAAACTTCGTACAAAATTCCATAGTGGTGGAAATTGAAGTATTTTATGGGTGACAACCATAGGCAGGGTAAAATGAAAAAAAAAACCTCTCTGTGGTGCCACTACCTCAACCCAACAGGAAGTCAGCCATTTTAAATTATTCTGCTAATTTTTCTCATAGTTGCACGGGCTGTGTTTCGACGTACTTCGACAGCTTTAACCTGATCAACTTAAGTTAATAAAAGCTCGAGTTTTCATTGAAGGGTGTGGCTGTTGTGACATGGCAAATATTGGTGACCAATATGTCACCATGAAACAGGAAGTTGCTGTAACTCCTCAGTACATGGTCTTAACTCCCCCTTCACAAGTTTGGTAAGAGTCCCAGCTTGAACGCGTTTCCATGCCAACATTTTTGACAACAGCCCCTGCAGCTAGTTTAACGTACTTGTTTGAATTTACGTGACCATATCAATCACACCCATGTCAACAAAAAAGTCTCTTGGTCTCATTTTTGGTGATTTGCACATGAGCGTATTTCCTACGGCTTTAACCCAGTCAACTTCCACCAACCAATCTTAAAACCTTTGCCATGAATAGTTATTAAAATCTTGACTTTTCGTTAAACAGCATGACTACTTTAAAACAGTTGTGAGGGACTGCTTCAAGCCTGATGACCATATCTACCTCACACAGGGCGAGAAAACACAGGAACACAGACAACAGAAAACAGAGGAAATACTGTGCCACTGTACCACTGTACAAGGTCCAAACTGCCCATTATTTGATTAGAGTCCTAGCATGAACACATAAACATGCCACTAATCGCTTACAGTCATAGCACCTCCTAGTGGCAACAGGAAATTACATGTTTTTATACTTCTAGGTACTCCTGATAGCAGGTTGACCAAATCCACCTCAAATTTTGGGAGAAGTTTCACATGTTTGATAAGAGTCCCGCACATAACACTTCTTTGTGCAAATCAGCAGTCACTGCACCACCTCCTGTCAACAGGAAGTTAGCCTTGCCTGACAATCATTGTTTCATTTATATGACATTTTCATGGCAGGAAGGTACATTGACCCGTTTGATAATGTTCTCAGATTTGTCAAGTTTGAGAAAATAACCCAGATGATGTCGTCATTAACTTTGCTTTGAAGAGCCTGCATTAGCCTGCGTTAAAAACTGGGGGTGTGGATTTTAAAGCCATCCATTCGGCCAAACCTCCTCCCTATGCGGATATTGTTGCTCTTCATCTGCAAAAGATCCTCATATCTAAACGACTGCATAGGTTGACAACCAGTGACTCCAAAAAACTACATATATCACCATTTCAAAAACAACTTCACCAGCGATGAGCCTGTTGTTCATCAGAAAATTGATCATATATGTCAACTATGAAAGGAGCTTATTACCCATAATGTAGGGGTTGTACTAACTATTACAGCTGAAAAGAAGGAAGTGAGGAGAAGAAGTAGCGTAAATAATAAGTCAATATAGGGAGGAGGTTGGGAATGGACAGTCAAGTTCAACAAACAAAGGGCTTTCATTCAGGAGACCACTGGTCATGTCCAGTATAACACCAGAAGTGAGTTCTTTTAAAATTACTAACATCATGAACTTAGGTCATGTACATAATGTAAAGTAAGCTACTTAGATAATGTAGGTACGTTTGTAATGGAGTGTTACAGAAGTAATGTAGTAATTTCAACCCAAACACTGATGTTTTCCTGAACCTAACCAAGTTGTTTTAGTGCCTTAACCTAACTGCAAGTATACGTGTGTCACTGTTATTCTGACAACAAATGTCAATATGGGTTGTAATAAGGTGCTTTCACAGTCGACTCTTTGGCAAAACGTGACACTGACACAAAAACCGCAAGTGGATCAGCAAGTCCAGAGTCCGGGATGAAATATACTGTTTACTACATTATGGCAAATTTAGAATACAAATGTTTTTTGAGTGTTCCTTTGGTCATTAAAACAATCCAGTGCTGCTCTGTGAGCAGTTTCAAAGCCCAGATATGAAACTAATGGTCCATTTTAATGTAATTTGAAATGCAGTTGAATTTTTTTCAGCATGTTTAAATCATAACAATTTATTCAATAACTGAATAGCTGAGTAAATATGAGGAATTTGAGGACATCACTTTAGTAACCTGATGATCTTTAGTTATTAGTCGCTCATAATATTGATAATTTTGTGGACTGCATAATTAAGTTAAGTGAAATACTGAAGGAATATAATAATTGATAGATTAGTCAATATTAAGTTATTATTATTATTATTAGCGCAGCTCCAATTATATTTGTGTCATATCATCATCCGTACTGATCATAATTTACTCACAATGTGCTTTATGTCGGTGCTTCTGATAAAATAAAATGTCTTAAGGGCAGTACTTCGAGCACAGTGTGTAAACCCAGCATCTCTCCTTCGTCTTTATCCTGATCCACACAGTTAAGTGATCATGAAGTGAACTTTATGCTACAAATACACAGTTTTTCTATGTTCCACACTCCATTAGAGCTGGGGGGAAACAGCCTCTTAAGAGATATCCAGACGTTTCCTGAGGCTTTGTGCCCCTAGGGCCTACCCTCTCTTCGCCCGTAGCAGGAAGAAATCAGCAGCTAAAGCAACAGCATCTCCTTTCCCTGCAGCTACTCCAACCATACACATGTACTGCTAATGCCTGGAAATCACATTTTCCCATCACTTTAAAAGCATGCCTTTTTCTACCAGTTTAAGACAAGTAAAGAGATAAAAAGGATAATGCAGGAGAAAGATGTTGAGAGACTTTTTAAAGGAAGCAGCTTATAGGAAAGAAATGCAATACCCTCTTAAAAACACAGTGGTGTTACACTTATACAAAGTATGTTTGAAGATAAATACATTATGCTAACTTTTAACTGCTTATGAAACTGTCTCAATTTAATACTGATAGAGGAAGTGAAAAAAAAACAGCTAGACAGATGACAGTTAACAAAAGATAAAACAAATTTATTCAAGCAACTGATCTCAGGCTAGACGTTTAAGAGGACTTTGCGGATCACAGATTAACAATATTAAAATTTTAAGTTAAACAATAACAAGTATAGTGATTGTTTTTTATATAGTAATTCATCTAATATATTAGTTTTAAACGTGAATGATTTTTAACACATTATTGTGGTTGTAGTCAACCTTTATGAATCGGTACTCTTGAATGCATGTATCTTTTTTCACAATATTAACCTTATTACAGACCATGGATGTGCTGTTTATAACAAGTTACCGTTCAACTTATCGCACAATCTCTCACTCCTTTCCTCACTGCTAACTGTAGTGTATCTGTAACTCTCCTCAGAGAGCGGAGCGCACTTAGACCTCCAATACCCAGCAGACAGACCCCAGATCTGTATGAAAAAGGAAACTAAAAATGAAAATTGAATCAAAAGAAGTTTCACCTGCTTAAATTATATTTATATAATATTTGTCTCAACATTTTTTTTCTCGAATATTCCACTTCTTTCCAGATCAGTTTTACATGCTTCAGGATATACTGTCACAACGAGGAATAAGACATAATAAAGTAGACCACCAGCACTAGTAGACTATTAATTAAAAAAATATATTATTATTATTTAAAAAAACAACAACTGTAATTTATGTTTTCTTCAACACAAGATTTTCTGCAAAAATTCAATCGTAGCTATTTCACCTGTGAGACGTCGTGTTTCTGTCTGAGCTTCTCTCACAAAATTTTAAGCGGGTGAAATTTTAAGTCAGATATTCCAAACAGGATTTTTTGCAACATTTGGATCAAAATCCGATGACAGTTGGTTGTTGTTGTCAATCAAATGTGATCAAACCACATCCACACAGTCCTGAGGAAGAGTTTGAATCTCATAAATAAATACAACAACAATCAAAGTTGTCACTTATTGCCAATTATTAGGAAAAACTGAGGATCTGAGTATTTCCGGAGGCCTTTAAACTATTAATTGCATTAGAAAAAAATTGTAATAGCTATTGGAGTCAATATATATTGCTCGGAAGAAATTCTGCTGTCGATGTTGCCATCAGCAGGAAGTGACAAAACAAAAACCCTGGCCCCAAAGCCTACAGGCTACATGTCTGGGGAGTACAATCAACCAACAAAGTTGCAAAATAGGTTAAATGCTGTGCTACAAAGAAAGATTTCAGCAGCGATGGCGTGGTAAAGGCATCGAGAGGTGTGAGAGACGATTCTGAATACGCAATATTTGAGTCGACGGGAGGAAGAGGTGTGGAAAGAGGAAAAGAGTGATTTTCGGGGGGGGGGGTTTGGATGAAGAAAGACTTGTTGAAGAGAGGCTTAAAAGGGAAAGGATGAAAGTGAGTCGGAGGCAGGAGAGGCGAGGGGACAAGACATCCACCCTACAGCTGCATGTTGTGATCAGCTGTCAGCTACTCACCCACTCATCTCGTTTCTGCTGATCTAAACTGCCTTGTGTTTTTAGGTGTTGTCTATTTTTCTCACCTTTCTTTGACATTCACTCTCACCTCTTCCTCTGTTCTCTGCTCTCGCTTCCTCTGCGGATTCCGTCCTCATATCTCCTCGTCTGAGATCAGTTCATTCACGTTGTGAATGGCTTCACAAGTAGCGCCGAGTTGTCGTGACAAAGTATTGCTGTTGACGGCGTCTCATTTAGAAAGAGGGACTTTTTTTTGTGATTCAGTAAGTGGTTTATGATGGAGAAGTATTTCACCAGATACTGAAAATTGGTGGTGTTACGCTCAGTGTTTACGGTCTGTATGTCTGGCACAACAGAAATGTGATCAATTCTATTTTTGCTCAGATGCAAAATACAGAAAGCTGTCACAATCCCAACATGTTGTGGTGTTAAGACATTTACTTTCAGCAGTTTCTCCACTCGCTCATCACATAAGTAACTCCTGACTGATTTACAAGTGAAGAGAATTTCGGCAACAAAAAAAAACTGCTTTAGCACTTTTTGTGCTTACAAAGCCTGATGAAGAATGGAACGGAGAGAGTATACAAAAGTGATAATGAGTCCCCATTTCAGTGATGAGAAACTCATTTGAAACTGCCCAGATTTCTCCTACAAAGAGACACGACACCAAGGCTGCATGTTCGCGCTGTCTCCTCAGAATGTGCTTTCACAGTCTCAAAATCATTCCCACAGAGAAAAAAGTGATTTTCTCCTCTGTCTCTCCCTCTCTCTCTCTCTCTCTCTCTGGGTAATTCTTGCTGCTGTGTCCGTCCGCCGGCGTCCGTCTCCAACTGAATTGTCTTCAATCATGTCCTGGGCGCCTTCATGGAGGATCTCTCAGAATTACAAACGCACGCAAATACAGATGTATGTCTGTTCGCGCAACAGTCAGCAGAGTCGGGGGTGTCGCTCCGACGGATTTTCATAAAGAAATCATATTTTGAAATGAAATCTGTCGAGGGCTGCTTGTGGTAAACACTGTCATGTCAGGGAGACAGCTAAGCCCTACAAGGCTTTTCCGCCTAAAGGCTCCACTTAAAGCAAATTATCATTTACCTTTCGACGCGTGCCAGATCATTAGGCAGGGACATTAAAACCAGCCACCACAGCACCAGAGGGGGGCCCGAGTGAACCGCTGCCCAGTACATAGCTGTATGGGAGTGCATGTGTGCGAGCGTGTACGTGACGGTGGGAGTATGCGAAAGAGGGGTGTGTGTGTGTGTGTGTGGGCACATGCAGAAGTGCTTGCGCGAGTATTTTTCAAGAAAGCGTGTGTGTGTGTGTGCGTGCTCGGTGACATCAAAGGGGCCAGCAGCCCTGGGTTTCGCCATGTGCCCAGAATCATTTGACACAAGCAGATGCATCATTAAAACACTGCCACACTTGTTGGCCGGGCGAGAGAGCAGGCAAGTCTCTCATTGTAGCGCGCATTAGCATTTTTTTTTTTTTTTGCCCCCCCCTCCACCCATTCTTTCGAAAAACGCTCCCAAATTCCATAAAGACGCAAAAATGCAGGAGGGCCGACGCGTCCAGGACGGGGCCCTTTTTTTTCTTTTCAATTTTCATATTTTCCCGATGACTTTCCAGAAGAGCTGTGTGAGTTTCCACAGGCGTGTGTGATTTTGGAGGGGAGTGACATGGCAGTGGGGAATCGGCTGGGCATGTCGAGTGGTGTGTGTGTGCGCGTGCGTGTGTGTGTGTGTGTGTGTGTGTGTGGGTGTGAGAGAGAAAGAGACAGTGCCTGCCCTAGCCATGGCAACCCAGCCCTTCTCATTAAATCAGCCAGAGCAGCTCGTGTCTGGGGTCGACGCTGGCCACATAATGCACACACACACACACACACACACACACACACACACGGACAGACACGCATGCTCGTGCACACAGGGAGACAGCGGGGCCGACACTGGGCCAACGGCGGGCCTGTGATGTGCGGCCAGAGGATAGATGTGGACAGACCTCACCTTCTTCTGCTCTGCTGCTGCTGCTGCTGCTGCTGCTGGGGAACACACAACAGATGGCCGAAGCACAACCTCCTTTCTCCTTACCCCTTTCTCACTTTCTTCCCTTTCTGTTCCCCTCCGTTCACAAATTCATCCTTCCTCGCCCCCCTGTCCATCCACCCTTCTACTCTCCCTCGTCTTTCCCTGTCTATCTGTCCCGCCGGACGCGAGGAGCGGGCCATCAAGCGCTGGACGAAGGGCAGCGTGAGAGCGACACCAATCTGACATTAAAAAAAAGACTAATGTATTCGGAATATGAGGCTGCGACGCGTTCAAACTCATCTGGATCATTCAAAAATGAGCTGCTGACGACAAACGTTGCGCTTTTTCTCGTTTTGGTGCCGTCTTTACAGGGTCTACTGGAGCACGCCGTGATTGGGTTTTCCATTACGTTGTCCCTTTCAGAAAGCTGACTGCCAGGGCTCTCACTGCACCTCCAACTGTATACTCGAGTCAATGTTGCAAAAATTGCCCTCTAGCAGCTGCATGAGCGCAGCAGCACACACATTCATGTGTGCGTCTGTGCGCCAAGCGAGGGACCAGACACACCGAACCGACACGCTGACAGAACTAGTGGTGACAAATGCTCCCTGTCGCGTCGCCTCTTGTCAGCTGCACTCGAACACACTGCGAGGACCGCAGCTGACAGCGGACGAGCTCGTGCGCATGTCTGAGAGGAGAGGGTTCCCCCTCCCACCAGGTGGCGGGTGGGGGGTCTGCGTTTGTCATTCAAAAAGGGAAGCTGAAAGACTCCAGAGTGCGGACATACAAACAGCTGTTATAATAAATGTTATGATATATTTTTCCACACCACTCTCACGATTAAAAAGTTGTAATCGTGCACAGTATAGCAACAGGCTCAAGTGGTTTTCACTCTGTTTCTGTTTCTCTTCTTGCGCACTGATTCACTCAGCTAAATAGCCAGTAGGAGTTATCTCTCCTACTGCTGGATGGCTGCCATTCCTACATTCTCAATTGGTCAAAAAGCCACAGACAAGAGGCGAGTAGGGTCAATCGCGTGTGGCACACTGCAACAGCGAGGCCCACAGACGCTCACTGATGGCCCAGATGTTGGCAGACAGCTGAACATCAGCCCGTTGTGGCCTTCAGATCAAGACCAACTGCATGTTTCTCACAGGACAGCTTCTTTAATATCACCTATCACCTACCAAACTTGAAAAGCAGTTTACAGTACAGATTATTTAGCACAAGAAATGTTATGAATATTATAAATAAGCGATGTTATTCAAAGGAGCCACACTGGAAAACACAGCGAGGTTGTTTTATTGGGTTGAGGCTACATTCTCGGTAGGTCTATATTATGAAAAGATCCGGTGAATCCGTCTACGAGAACATAACACAAGAAAATTGAGACACATTTTTGATAATAAAAGGTAACACACTGAGGAGCTCGTGGTTAGATTAAAAACAAAGCGTGTCTCTCCCAGACACACGTGAACCAAAACTGTGTTAAGAGGAGACATGAGACGTCTTAGAGTCAACATTTTTGCTGTTCCAGTCTCTGCAATTTCCAGAGAGGAAAAGGATGTTTGGTCTTGGGTCACATGTCTGCTGTCTAAGGAACTATAAATACACACCTAGACACTTCCAGGTGAAAGGATGGGGCAATGCAAACACACAAACACAGCGAGCCAGAGAGAACGAGCATGGGAGAGTGAGTGAGGGAGGGAGGGGTAACGCAGCCAAATAAAAATCTATTGAGCTTAACAATGGTGTTATAAAAACGTACAGAGGTAGTGTTTAACAATGTGGTAGGAAGAGATGGGGGTAAATACCTCTGGGAATGATGGGGCTTGGCTCGGCTTCAAAGCCCTGGCAAGAACACAGCATTGTCTTTAAATTCACACCATTGTCTCATTTAAACACATGCACGCACGCACACACACACACACACACACACACACACACATCTCTATACATCTAAAATGATGATGTAGAGGGATATTTTTGGCACTAAAACCCTTTTTGTTTTGCAACTCTGTATTCTGAGTCAGAGATGCTGCTATAAAGCGGGAGGATAAGCGACTGAGGAGCGGGGCTGATATTAGTTGTATGTTAAATATCAGAGAGTGGTTTCAAATTTAGCGCCGGTTGTCTAGAAAATCCAGTGTTTTGGAATTAGTGTTCGTTTTTCATTTCTTTCCGTTAAACATGAAGCTAAAACCAGTAGACATTTAGCTTAGCTTATTAATAGGACTTAAACTTGCAGAATCAGCTAGCTAGGGTTTTATCATATTTACGTCATATGTTATTTGTTTAAAGGCGTAATTTGTAGAATATGGCCACAATGTGAAGGTAGCTCCAAAAACATAAGGGGCAGCACATCACCAGAGTCACCGACAACTGCGTCTCTTGGCCGGCTATCCTCGGATGTAGCTAGCTATTGTTAGCTAATTAGCTCATGGCTCAGTTAGCAGTGGAGCTAGTGAGAAAGTGGCCCTAGAGTTTGCCTGGACCAAGACCTGGGATCATAGTGGGAGCCACCATGGGCAACGGGGCTCACCCCGAACTGTAGAGCCCAAAATTGAGATTTTGATTTTGACCAAGAAGTGATAGTGGAAAGACAAACCAAGACTGTTTTGCTAAGTTTTATTTCAGTCATGTTGTTCGTATTTATGAATTGAATTCAGAGTGTACGGTTGTATTTTTAGGTTTGGTAAGGAAATTAGATGGTTGTTAAATGTAGTGAACTTGCCGCTGATATATAATGCTATCTCCCTGCTGAAACTACAAGGGGCTATACTAAGAGACTATCACCTCTTCCCATACAAAGTGGCAACCTATTATGAGACAGGAAGTGCAATGGGGCTAGACAGTTCACTTCAGTAGATATCTCTGCAACACAAAGTCAGCACTGCTGTTTCTTCACACTCTTGATTATGTTAGTAAAAAATAATGGTCATATCTTACAGTTTACTCCTTTAATCCATTAGACAGACCCAGTTTATTACAGTATCTTATCCAGGCACTTCATATTTAGCACAGAGATATGAAAGTGGTACCAATCTTCGCATCTATCTGCTGGCAAAAAGTGTATACAATTCACAAAAATATCAAACTATTCTTTCAAAGGAATCACCATCAGCTGGAGTTTACAGATATGATGTGATCTTAAACAGAAAATTCACATCCAGTTTTTGAAAGAAAACACTCCACATACAAGCAGGTTAGCACCTGAAAAATTACATCCAGTCCTTACAGTAAGTAGCCACCAAGAATACAGGAAATGCTCCTAAAAGCCTTAATACAAAAGTATTACACTAACATCCACAGCACCCTCACTTCTGTGATGCAGCCGACTTACCACCATCAGACTTTGCAGGGATGAGCTTCCAGCTTGAATGAAATTGATAAGTGCACAAATATCCCTTACATAGAAAGACATTTGGCAGTAAATAAGATACATGAATATTTTCTCTCAGCCATTCTGCAAACCATACAGAAAATGCTCACAACATACTTACCGAGACTGACGAGGTGTTGCCACGAATCCTTCAATAGTACCAGCAATAAAGTGCAGATTTATGGCAAATGTTTTCATCGTTTCGCCTCTATCAGTGCCCCCGCTTCAAAATTAATTATTGATTAATCACTTTGCTTTTAAAGCAAAAATGCAGACCAGCAATATCAAACTATCACAAAAAAATGATTATGCCCCCAAATCACGTTTATCTGGCCCATTCATTACTATTGTATTGACAAGGACCAAGTTGCTAATCGCCAAAGCAAAAGAAATAAGGGCTGTCAGCATTTCTGTTGATCGTGCTAAACCAGATATATACAACAGGATGTAAGTTAATGGATTGATCAGAGCAGGAGGCAGGGACGGCGAGGCGAACTATGCAGAGGAAGGTGCATATGCATAATCATCAGTTTGCTTTAGTCTTAAGTCTACAGTGAAACAGCACTGAGACATGATGACACAGATACTCAGTGTGGGCATGTGCATGTGTGCCTACATAGCGAAACTGCAGCTCAATTGCCAGTGCAGGCGGCCAGCAGTAAAAGGTCAAGGCAAAGTTTAGATGGCATGTACCAGGGGCCTTAAGATATTCATAGCCAGCATTTTAGCCCGGAACATAATGAGATGGAACTGGTAAATATTTGCTGATGGCCTGAAAAATTCCAACCATGCTGGGAACCTATTTTGAATACAAAAGATGTCGGGGGAGGATGATAAGTGAGGATGGGGGTGGGGTGGGGGCACCTGATAGCTAATTAGTACATTTGCCCAAATAATTAGAATGAGCGCTCATGGCTGATATCACACAGGAGAGTGGTGTGTGTAGCATTCTGAATGGGGGAATCTGCATTTCATAGGCTGCTGGACGCTTATAATCCCGCCCCTGGGGGCCTTTAATGGACATATTTACCTTTGCTGCATATTGGTTTTCTGTGATTAAGACTGGCAGGTTGATGCACCAATGACTGTGCACATCGTAACCCCAACAAGAGAAATCTCCTGCAATGTGCGGCAAAATTCCTACAGCTGTGAGGACGGGGTCTCGAGGCTGTTTAGTGGTAGTGAATGTGGGGAAAAAACACTTAGAAACACAGCTCCATAGGCTTCCCCACCCCACCTCTCAGCCCAGGCTGAAAGAGAGAGATCCACGTGTCTCTTAACAGTGTCTGGACACACACACATTATGCTATGCAAATAGATACTCCGTCTCATTATCCTGTCCTTTAAGGAAAAGCCGAGCAAGGCTGTTTGTGGTTCCCCTATTATTATTACCCCTTCACTTATAATTCAAATATGGACAGTCTGGAAATAGAGGAAGACAGAGACATGAGGATGGAGGGAAGGGGAAAGAGGATTTAAGAGAAGAAAAAGAATCAGAGGCACTTCATTTGCCAACTGCAGAGGATAAATGTGCAGGGGTTTGTGTTGGAGGTATTAATGCAGCCATATCAAGGCCTTACAGATTTATGGCACATACAGACACATGTTGGAAGAACACTTCAGCAGGATGTAGTGGAAGAGATTTGCCCATCCATAGTGATGTCAGAGGACAGAGGTTTGGGTAGTGATTCAGTTTCCGGCTCAAAGACGGACTAGATGCTTGGGTTTGAAACAGGATTGGGAACAGTTCTTATCCTGTATATGGGTGAGTAAATAACTATAAGAAATTACAAATCTCACATAGGAAAAGAACATTCGAACAGTTTAAAGGGTCATGTTTTATTATGTAATGTGTCTTAAATTCATCGTTTACCATTCACAACACAAACATGTCATTTATTTCCTAAGGAAGGTGTCCTCAAGGGTGAAAATAACAAAGAATTATTGAAAAAAATCCAAGTGATTAAAATGCTTACAAGAAATTTCCCTCACTCGGTAAAGGGACACCAGGGCCCTCACCCACGGTCACGAGCTGTGGGTGAACAAGATCGCGGATACAAGCGAACGAAATGAGTTTCCTCCTCGGGCTGGCTGGGCTCAGCCTTAAAGAAAGGGTGAGTAGCTCAGACATCTGGAGGGAGCTCGGAGTAGAGCCGCTGCTCCTTCACGTCGAAAGGAACCAGTTGAGGTGGTTCGGGCGTCAGATCAGGTTGCCTCCGGGGCACCTACCTTTGGAGGTTTTCCAGGCACTACCAACTGGGAGGAGACCCTGGGGCACACCCAGAACTCGCGGGAGAGATTACATATCTCATCTGGCCTGGGAACGCCCCGGGATCCCCCAGGAGGAGCTGGGAAGCGCACTCAGCCTGCTGTCACCGTGACCTGACCCCGGATAAGCGGATGAAGATGGATGGATGGATGGAGTATTTCGCTGATAATCAACTTGGATACCATTCATCATTCACAGCACCCAACTGACATTTATCGTTTACCGCAAGCAATGTTTGCTACTTCCAGTCGGAAAAAACAAAACGCTCAACACTCTTTTTTTGTTATGGATGCCCACTGCTTTTCTCGCAAGACCCACAGCTCTGTGACTTCTCCACTATGCCTCACCCAGAGACACAGCTGGGATAGCTGAAGAGGTCAGTGTAGGAACTCACTGGGGAAACAACTACTCACAACCCCATTTTACAGGCCAACCACATGAAACGCCCCATCCCATTATGACACAATGCTAGCAAGCTAATTATTGTCTCATTTGTGATCTGATTAAACCTTAAATTCATGGTGTCACACTCACCCATGGCAGCCTCCCTCTGGTTGTCCAGAGGACAGCCGAGAAAAGACCCTCTGCTGTATGCAGAGACCACACCGATCTCCCTCCCTCCCTACCTCTTGCTGTCTAACATTAGCGGGCTGCTAACTGGACAACTTTTTCCCGCCCTTTCACATTGAAAAATGTGCTGGATGAATTATAAGATACGGGTCTGAGTGTCAAAAAATGTCAGTCAGTTTTATTAAATCAATTGGCAGTTTACCAGTCTCATTTTCAATTCAGACAATTTTGTATTACTTTTATCATTAATTGGTAGGCATTTTCATAATTTCCATTTTTTTTTTCAATTATTTTTGGTTACTTTTACCCTTGAGGACACCTTCCTTAATTAATAAATAACCCTTTTTTGTTATGAATGATAAATGATGAATTTAAGTCACAGCAAATGATAAAACATGACTCTATTTTCACTTTTTAAATAAATCAGCTTTAAACTGATCAAATCACTTGATTTATCAATTATTGTTCCATTTCAAATGTGTTATATACTCAATCAATTTTACGAGCTGATTCTGGACAGACCCTTTGCACTGTGTGCCACAGGAAGTTAGCACAAAAACAGAGAAAATGTGCTTCTTTCCAATGTCTGCTGTGATGATTCTATTCATCTCTTGATGATGATGTCTCATCATCTTCATCTCTAAGAATTGCATTTCCTTGTGTTGTACACTATGGGTGTCTGTAATCATGGACAATGATGACACATGTCTATACCTAAACGACTGAATAATGCCATTTCTCCCCTTTTTGGCAGCGGCAAGTCAAACTGAGCCACACTGATTTGCTTTTCCATTACCAGTTTAACTGCGCTGAGTTGAGCCGCTCCGGAGGACCTGCTCCGGAACAGGACCAAGCCTGCCTCCAGGCGGGCCGTGGTGACGTCTTGCGACTGTGACCAACCCGTAAGAAGCACCCATCTCCCCCTCAAATCGAAACTCAGCTCATGTCTGTGCAGGAAACCCGAGAGAAAGACATTTTTAAAAGTCTGTGTTCAGCTCTCAGTACTTATGTAGCTTCTAACTGAATCTCTTTAGTTTCTCTCGTCCTGTTTCAGACATCTTCTGTGTTTTACTGGTTCGTCTTCTTCACTTTCAGCTGTTTTACGAGTCATGTTTAGTTACTGCTGCTGAAAACACGTTTCTTGTAATGCTGCTTCATGATGGCAGCTTTTAAATGACTAAATAACGGAGGCTTTTATTGGGAAGAAGTTATAGTAAGTGAAACGTCTTTGTAACTGAATTAGAGGAGCCACTGTGTTAACGGTGGCTCTTTGATAGTACTGCACGGATGGACAATGCAGAAATGCTGCCGCGCCAAGCCAAACCAAGTAGAGCCAGGCCGGCAGATGTGATGGGAAAACAGCATAAATTGCTTGCCAATGTCTCCCAAAATGACATATATCACTGTCCCCTAAACATGACCATTACAGCAAATTAGCAACAAGCATCGACCTTCATCGTTCAGTTTCAGTTGGTTGGGTCAAGGGAAGAAAACTACTTGGTTAGCTTTAGGAAAACAATGTGGTTTGGGTTAAAATAACTATGTTACTTAACTCACCGTTGACTCAGCCTCTAGAGGTCGCCGTTTTACAATACATGTAAGTATGAGCCGTAATACGCTGCTTTCACAGTCAAGCTATATGGTGTTTTCCTGATGACGCCAGACTGGATACAAAACAAAACTGTGTGGAAACAAGGCATAAATCATCACCAAAGATGCAGTTTACATTTTAAGAAACGATGGCTTAGGGGCCTCCTGACCCCTTGGGCCCCTGAGCCTGTGCCTGCTTTACCCATCCAGGAATCCAGAAGCCAAATACTTGCCTAAGTTCCATGTGCATTATTAGATCTTTCAAACTGCTTAATGTGGAAAGTGGGGGGATTTGATAGTTCCCGTTGCTGCTGCAACCTCCGGCCTGGGTCCTGCTACTTTAAAGCAAATGTATTATCTTATACTGTGTATTATTTGGTGTTCCAAGCATTTTGTTCACCCATTCTTTACACAGAAAATCACAAAGCTGAAAGCAGAGAAAGACAAAAATGCCAAACGTTAATGTTGGATCTGTGAGAGAGAGAGAGAGAGAGAGAGAGAGAGAGAGAGAGAGAACCACCGGTGTGAGGTGAGAAGATGAGAAGGAGAGAAAAGTGAGGAGCAGGAGTAAGAGGAGGGTGCATTTAGAGGACTAAGTGGGAGTGCTGAATTAAAGGGTTCTTATTGGGTTACTGTAACTTAGACCTGGAAAGTTTTTCCAAGGTCCTCTGCGAAGCTCGCCTCGCAAGTCTTCACCACTTTGTACATGCCATCAAGCATCCTTTTTTTGACCTTCTCTCATCTGGCCAAGACAGAAGCAAAAGAGGAGGCGGAGGAGGAGGATATGAGGAGTCTACAGAACTGAAATAGAAATCTGAATTAGAAGCGAGGATACAGATCAAAATGTAATCCTGCTTATGACTCGATCAGGCTGAGGAGAGCGAGAGCGGAAGGGAGATTATGTGATACTGTGATACCTTACCCTATCTTTACAATTAGTTTCCTACAGGTGCAGCATACTCGAAAATCACATTGAGCAACTTCCCTAACAGGGTCAAGGAAAAGATGATTTAAGCCTCTACTATATTTACGTGCAGGGCTACAACAGCATGCTGCAATTTGTCTCTGTCTCGCTGTGTTTTAGCAACATCTGGCGCCCAGAGATTTAGGTTAGACAGGTAATTAGTGCCACATATTTGTCCTAAAGACAGGTGTATTTTCATTTAAGAAACACTCCATCACTTCTTCGGCTGGGAGCCTGTTTGTTACACTCCATCTGAAGGATGCACGCGAGCCATGCAGCTCGCAGCGGACACGGGATGCATCCGAGTTTTATGTTCTACGATTTTATTTGCATTTAGATGTTTAAAGATTTTGAATGGGCTTAATGATGGCCGAGACACTTAAAGAGCGGCATCCTCACAGGAACTCTGTGACATGCCGTACTCGCGCTGCCAGAGCCCTACTTTCATTACACAACCCTCGCAACCCTTACACAACCCTTGCATGATTGCTTGGTTGGCAGCAACTATCCCAAAAATGTTTTCCTGCTTAAGTATCAGGCATTACTCTATGTTAACAACTTCACACAGGATTAAATATCTAATATCAATGTCCCATCTAAAAACATTTACTTTCCCTCTTTTTGCATGAAAATTACCTCTTTTTTTCTTTTCCCCAGCAACCATACTCATCCCCATGTTTAGAAGTGTAATAACAAAATTTCCCATTTGAAAAATGTTTTTATAATATCTTTCAAATTGGGTATGCTAAAAACAGACTGTTTTCTCTCTTCTCCTCTCCAGTCGTTCCTGTCTTTGTGATTATTGAAGCTCAGCAGTCTGCTCTCCGCTCTCGTCATCAGCCCATTCTCTTCGTGTTTTCGCAGCTCTTTAACTTTCTTCTTCCCTCTCCAGATGAAGCTGTATAGTCTTTTAAAATGCAAATGCACTTCATCATGGTCACTTGGCTCATGGTTCTAATAAATCAAGGGCCGTCCGCCATTGCTGCTCCTCTCTGGAAAACAAACTGCCCCTGGATGGATCTCCTCAGCTGTTCCTAATGGAGGTCACATTCAGAGAGACACATTTATCCACACGCCTGAAGAAAAAAAAACAGAGCAAGCACAAACACACTTATGTGGCGTCCTGAGTGTGAGCAATGCCTTTGCATATAGTGGAGGAGAAGTCGTTTTAATTATCCTGCCAAGAGAACATGTACTGAAAAACTCACTATACTCGTATAATATTAACATGGATAAATTGGTAGCACTAATAAAAACATTTATTAGCAATGGTATAGGATTGGTTGGGTAAAATGGTATATTTATATATGGCGCAACTGCATTATCATTGCTTTAAATGATCTTTTAAATCAGGCTAAAGTGAATTGTTGTCAGTTTTCAATATTAAATTATTCACAATAATTGCTCAAACATTTTGTCAAAAAAATCTTTGAAAATAGTGAAAAGATGTCTGTTATAACATCTCCAAATTCAGATATCAAGGATACAATTTTATAATATTAAGTGAGAGGCTGAAATCAATGAATGATTTGCATTTTTTGCTCGAAAAAAAATCTTCATTAATATATTATCAGAGTTGTTGCCAATAATTTTCTGTCTACTAACAAATATATATATCGTTTCACCTGTAATTGTGACAGCACATTCGGTTACACATTATAAAAACCATTATGAATGAAATAAAAGCAAATTTATAGTTAAACAACCGTAGTTCATAGAAATTCCACTGTTACCAAACAATGAAATGCTTTATAAACCATTTATTAAGCAATTGTAAAGGTTTTTAAATAACAGCCACAACGTTATAATGCCCATCCAAATACTGTTTATAGATGAACAACACAGCATTTATTAAACATTTACAAAGTATTATAAACATCAGTTCCAACTGATAAAATAAACACATTTATTTCACTATTCCTTAACAGTCAAATAAATAGTAACTAATGATTACCTAACTATGAATTAGTTTATTGATAATGGTTATAATAAGTGTTACAACAGATTCCTTCAAAAAAATATCTGTAATAACATTTCAATTCCTGCTATTCTATGAGCCGTGCGAGGGAAACGTTTAAAATGATGTGCTTGTATGGAGGTAGAGCTCAACTTGAAGCTTACATTTGTAATCCAGCACAGTGCGTTACAGTAACGTATAACCAATTACAAGATCTTATTTCGTGAAATTAATTAGAAAGTGCTCCATCACAGCCCTCACCTACATGCTGATATAGGTCATTATGAGGCATTAAAGGTCATTACAGTAATCCTTATGATATCATGTATTAAAAGTCAGGTTGCCCATATATCCCGTATATTGTACACGCATACAGTATTCAGTGATTTAACGCTAGCGTCTTCATTATAGAGACATTTTTCTTCAGAAGCCTCTGGAGGAGTCAAACGACGAAATGTGCTGGCCTGCACAAACCAATACCCTCTGTAGTCATTTTATCCATAGAAATATATTCCTCCACATTTAATTGTAAGTGGGGGGAAAGAAAACAACGAGATCAATTGTGATTCAACTCATTCCTCTGAATGGAATTATCTGCACACAAAAAGAAATTCAAAATGTCTCTGCTGTACCGGCTCAATCAAAATATTCTGATCCTAGTTACAGAAACTGAATATGTATGAACAGCTCAAATATGCTGAATTTATTTTGAATATTTAATGAGATATAAAATATAAGTCTATTTCAGCAACTAATAAAATCAGTCTTGTATGAATGTGCCATAGATTGAAAATGAATGGTGAGAGAGGGTGAGACAAAAGCGAAGAGGGGAGGAGGAGTAGGAGGGTGGAGAGACGAGGGAGAAAAACAAAGGGTGTCAGAGCTTCATCAACATGCTATAACTGAGTGGCACGGCCATATTTTCCAGCATCAAGCTCAGTCAAAATACCAATGTGCAAATCGGAGCACCTCCTCCCCTCCATCTCTCCATATTCTTCCACCCCTCCTCCACCTCTCCCTCTTTCTCGCTCTCTCCCTCTATCTCTCTGTGTGTCCAATCACACGGCAGTCCTTCTCAATAAAACAAATTAACTGATTAGACATTTTAATCTCAGTTGTCTTTGACCTTGTAGAATATATTACTGATGTCTACATCGCTGAGAGCAGATAATGCGGCAGGCAGCTGCTTTTCTTAAAGACAAAACTGCCCTTTTTAAAGAGGAGCCAGACACGTAAGCTAACAGGTTGCGGGCAGAAATCACCCTCCTCCTCCGCCTCCTCCTCCTCATCGCCACCCTCCCTCACCCAACACACACCCCCCTACTTCACCACATACACATGTACACTCACATTCTCTTACCCTCCCTCCCCTCCCTGCAGGCAGCCAGTGGGGAAGGGGTTAAGGCGGAATGCATTAACAAAAGAAAATTATAGCGTAAACAGTTCATAAAATCTCACAGCCCCTGATGTCGGGGCTAGATCATTAAATTTCTGCAACAATTAGACCTTTTCTCACGGCGGCAAATTGGAGCCGTTGCCATGGCAAATCCGAGCCCTTAAGTCATATATCTTTGATTGCGGAAAGGTCAGGCGCAGACAGCCTAATAACTCAGGGAGCTGTTTGACAGATTTCATCCAAGCATGATCACATAACAGAGCCAAACTATGTCGGCAGTTGTTAAAAGCAAAGGAGGGGTCAGCGGGAAGGTTGGGGTTATGGAATGTTTCTGCTCGGTTGGGCCCAGCCTGATAATGTTCCTGACTGACTTTAAATCCACAGGAATAAAAAATGAAAAAGCTTATTTCTTTAACTGTGGATCCGTGGGAGTTGGTTTTTTTTCACTTGACCAGACTCGGATTAGGCTATAAAGGGGGTGATGTTAGGGATGGGTGATTTAATGCCTACGTGATGTGAGAAATGCCTTTAAAAAAAAAAAAAAAGAATAAAATAGAATTCCACAGAGCAAAGTAGGAGAAAACAGAATGATGAGCAGGAGTGACTGACAGTGTTTTGAGACACCAATGATGAACCATGATTTATTTCCCGTTCAAACACATATGTTGAGGGAATTGAGATAGATGTGAGCTCCTGGTACGGTGTGGGATCGAGCGGCAGGCTGCAGTTGAAATCCCTGTCATCGACTCGTTTAACGACCCTGACACACATAACTTTGAATAACAATCAGCTTCTCCTGACTCCGTTCAGACTACATGTCTGATACTGTTGGGTTGTTTAGACCCCCCCACACAACCCCCTTGCCATCCCTCCTCTTTGCCACCCCTCCTCTTTCCTTCTGTCTCTGTAGGCAGTGCTGGCATTTCAGCTGTCTATCCCAAGAGGCCCCAGCCGAGAAACAAGTGCTAATACCACCCCCTGCTGGAGGATTTGGGCTACTGGCTCATGCTCTGTCCCAGGTAATGAAGACAGAAGAGTCCAGTGGGTGCATAAAATAATATGGACAACTGACAATACAACGGCATCTCTTAAAAAAAAGACCACAAAATTTCTCAAATTCTATTTATTCTGTTTCGACCTATTCATTCTGCTCAATAAATATGAGCATTCGAAGCTTGACAAAAATGTTATTTTTGCAGAACTTCTGTATTAGATTTCGTTGGTACTTGTCCATGTACTGTATATGTGCTGTACAATAAGAATAATGCAAGGAAAGTGGATCTATCATAGCTGTATTAACCCACAATGGAGTCCTGGTGAAAAAAAATGGGTTGTTGGGCCCCCTTTGATGGCCCATTTCTCACGCTCTCCATACATTGTGCCCTGTTACCTCTGAACACACACAGCTCACTGCTGACTACATAGGACATCATATTTGAATTAGACACCCATGAAACAACCAGTACTACCTGTCCCAGGTTTACTGTCCGTCTATTAGTTAACTTTAATTAAGAATTCTCACTATGTAAGCACAATGTTAACTTAAAAATGTACAATTTTTAAAACAGGGTTTAATTCATAGCCCCTTACAAGACAAGGTCTCAGGATGATCAGATGGTAATGGTGCAGGACTTGTCATGGGGTTCTTTGATTTCAGCTGATATTCCACCCAGACCGTCATTGGGAATAATTTATTCAGGCAAAAAGGAGTGTTACTCTATATAAACTGTCATAGATATAGGTATAGGTATAGTAAATACTTCCAGTCAGAATCAGAGCTTTCTTCCATCTCCCACCCATCTTTCTGTAAGACTTTCTGCTGTGGAAGAAATTTGTTGTTGTCATGATGGTGAGTGTGTGGTAACTGGAAAAGGACAGCTCAGATGGTCCAGACAGACGGGATGAGTTCAGCGATTTAAATACAAAGTCAGGGTACATAGGCTTACTGAATCATAAGGCAAAGCAAACCAAAGCTCAAGCCTGGATCAGGCTTGAGGCTTGGACGGGATTTCAGAGTTGCTCTAAAGGACAACCAGAAGACCAGCAACCTAGGAGACAGCAACATTGACAGGACGGTTCTGGGGTACAGCCTGGACACTGTTGGGAGAGACCCTGATGTGTAGGTGGAGCTGTTTAGAAGGCTGCAGGCCAAGGCAGGCACTGTACAGATGGATCACTGGAGTGGAGGGTAAGAGGCCGGCGGCGGGAGTGAAGAGCAGGAGGCCAGTGACATGACAGTGGAGAT
Source organism: Lagodon rhomboides (assembly GCA_039737535.1). Taxonomy (NCBI): domain Eukaryota; kingdom Metazoa; phylum Chordata; class Actinopteri; order Spariformes; family Sparidae; genus Lagodon; species Lagodon rhomboides. The sequence goes on from CM077784.1 coordinate 12,711,987, forward strand.
AGCTGACTGAAGACCTGGCTGGGCGTCGGCGGAGAATCGCTAATTGATGATCTGGCTGGGCATCATTGGAGACTGATGACCTGGAGGCTCTGGTAGCATGTCAGGGAAGACAGCCGACTGATGACCAGGCTGGGCGTCTCACTGAAGATCTCAAAGATCTGGCAGGGCATTGGCAAAGATTGACCAAGGAGCATCTGAATGATCTGACTGGGTGTTGTCAGAGATTTCTTCTCAAATAGTAAACACTAACCATACTGCGTCTTTCCGACATCTGCAAGAAAAATGTGTGCAATTGGGGTAGAGGAAGGACATGGGCCTGACGGAAGTGAGAGGAGACTGGAGACAGGGACTGAATGACACTAAAATGAGAACATCTGAGGCCAGAATTTGGAATATACAACATGAAAGTGCCCTGTTATTAGGGTTCAAGCCCAAAAGGCAGAACCCTATTGAGTTTGTGCTGGTTTATTCTGTTCTGGAATTTACCACTTGCCTGCCTTGCCCCTCTGGATTTGTTTGCCTATTTGGACTGCCATTCTGGTGTTGACCCTTCACATGTTGTCTAAGCTGCAACAAATCAGTGCACTACCCTGTCTGCATTTGGGTCCTATCACTGTTACGAATGCAATTTAAATACAATTTGTAAATGTATACTTATTTAAGACTTTATTCAAATTAGCTGAATGATTTCACTACAGATGATAATAAAACCCACACAGATGTACGATTTCACGTGTGTTCTTACTGAATAGACAATGCGGGGTGATGGACTGAATTTGAAAGCCATCCACCTCGGATGATATAGAAAACATCCTTGCAGTCGTCCTTCAGTCTTTCAGCCAGAAAAGGAGTTTAGCCTCTCTTTTTTTTGCATACACATTATCCTCAACTTTCAATCAGTGCCATTTACCCAGTTTCAAAATGAACCTCCTCAAATTAAAGCTTTGATCTCATTGTTTAAATGCAGACCTAATGTTCTAGAGTTTAGTGTCAATGCAACAGAAAAAGATGTCACTGCCCAAACACTTATAGATTGCACCAAATATACCTATTTGTGATTTAAAAATGAGATTTTCTCAGGCCGCAGTGTTCCAAACCCAACTGACAATCCCTTTGTTAAGTGTTTAAGGACAGCCAGCAGAAGGGTGAAGTCTGTCAGCACAACCCCTACCCTCTCCCTTTCCTCACTGGAGACTGGAAGAGCAAAGGCCACTGGGACTTGTAGGACAAAGGGGGGGGAGAAGCTGGAGGCTAATGGGAGGAGGGCTCAGCTGTGATACAGATGTCTCTCTGGCAATGAAGACTTTAATATCCTCTCCTTGAGTCCTATCATGAGTCAAAGATCTGCTAGAGCGCCTCATAGCTTCTCTCTTCCCTGGAATTTTAGTCAAAAAGTTGATAAATGAAATGTCTGTTTTACCATAGATGGATATAGGCTTCGATTTTTTTCCCGCCCAGGTTCAAGTGAGTGTAAGGCTTTGATGTTACATGACAACATCGCCACGGAGGAGAGTGAAATATTTTAACATGTTTGACTTTACTAATACATTACATGAATTACCCTACTTACCCCACTGTATTGTTATATATTAATGATGTCCTATGAAATCATAAAGATTCTGTGTCTAGTCTTCTGCAGAACTGTGATCAGATCAAACTGACTTTGTATTCTGATGTAAAAAAAAAAAAAATGTATCTTATTATCTTATACAAAATGGTATTGTAAGTTTATAGTTTTGTACAGTGAAATTGTCATGGCTATTGCCTATGCTGATTTTTTTTGTGTATTTGTACTGGAGAATGTGACCTTATTAGATTCTCCACCGATCAGCACCTGAATATTTAGAAAGAAACACCTGTTGGTAATTAAGCACAGAGCGAGTCTGATGAAGCGAAATGCGAAACGTGTAGTTCGCTCCTTCTCGCTTTTAATGTTACTGTTAATAAAATGGTGTCAATGGCATCCTGTTGTGTGCCGGAATATGGATTTTTTTTATTTACTAATACATTGTTAATCTTGATCAATATATGAATAATCAATAAATAGTCTAGTTAAATAATTTATTTTTAATACTGCAATTGGACAGCAAGAAATAACTGTGTAAAGAAGTGTGTGTTTAAGGTCAGGATGACTTTGTTAGAAAGTGACGGATAAGGGGATATTATGGAAATGCGGGTGGAATGGCGTCAACAAGCACTGGTATGAAATGTGATAAGGGTTAGCTCCAGTGTGAGTAAGTAAATATTATGTACATCAAAAATGATGTAATGATACTAATTACATGAAGGATGAAATGATGGTGTCCAAAGTTAGGATGAACTTGAAAGGAGATAAGGTTTAGCTTAAATATGAGTGAGGTTTTGCCATTAGTTTAGGTGATTCCTGGGACCCAGCTCGGTCTCGTTGCACCTGCACCCTCATCATGAACATCTTGAATGAATACACAGTGAACCAGTGCTGGAAAGCATTGTCATTTGATAGATTCTTATGAAAATGCCCATTATAGCCACTTAAACCATAATCGTGTTGGGTACACTAGTAGGACAATTTAAGCTATTAGCAATTAATAACTAATACTATTTAAATATAAAATAAAATGATTAATACAAATGTATAATTGCAGGGCACTCTCCTTGAATCAGTGACTAATAACCACACAGGAAAACAGCTTTAAAAAAGGATGTTCACTTTAAAATGTAAATATTTATAGAATATTTAACATTAAAGGAACTGTGAAGGTACTGACCATCACCAGCTGTTACTACAATTCATATGCACAAATAATCACAGACAACTGCTCTGTACAGTAAAGTTTATTTATCATTAACAAAATGGATCAGTGATCTATAAAACTACAATCCATAAACATTTATTTAAAAAAAAACAGCTATAGCAACTTAACAGTAAATTAACTCAAGCATCAAACATCAAACAAGTGTGTGTGTGTGTGTGTGTGTGTGTGTGTGAGGTAAGATGGCGGACGTGAGCTCGTCGAGATCATGTAACACAAGAGCTCAGGATGTCGGACGAGACAATGGTTGAACAGCGTGCTGACCTTACACATGCCTTTTAAAATCACAGTGTGGTGTGGACAGCTGAATCGTGTTGTCCCGAGCTAGGTGTGTGTTACTGCGACACTCGTGTCTGAATGAACAATTGCTTGGAGAGAAAGTTTACAGCGCTTTTCTTTGTCTGCAGGCATTGCTAGTGGATTGCTAGTGAAGCCCACATATTAGGCTTTTGGTTTTACATGCAGGCCTCTCTATTGTTAGAAACATGTGGTGAGGTCGCAACACTGGTGTTAGGTCAGAAAATGATTATGTGAATAATTTTTCTGAAAGCTAGTGGAATGAATTTGGAAGGCGCTGATAAATGTTTCGAAGTGCTGTATCGTAGGAACCTGTGTGTGTCGGTTTCTTGAAGAAGTTTCTCATCCAAGGGGCTTCTTCAGTTCTAACTAACTGGAGGGGAGTTCCAGGCTTTTAAACTCTGTTTGGGAATGTCCTTACAGAGTCTATTAGGACACATGTGAGCTCTGAGTTTCAGAGTCGTTAGGGCCACTTGTGGGTTGTTGACCCAACCGGTCTTCATGTGGGTTGCTAGGGCTAGTGGAGCCTTGGTGTGAATGGTAGTTAAGCTGTCTGGGGAGGGAACTCAGTACTACATTGTAAGTGGGTGATGAGTAATCGTAGACCACCTCCTCTGTTCAAAGACAGCCGTTCCAGTTTGACATAGATGGTTTCTTTTACTCCTCTTTCAAACCATCTGTCTTCTCAAGATGTTTACATTTTTGTCCTCAAAGGAATGATTTTTCTCCTTCAGATGTAAGTGGACAGCAGAGTCTTGACCTGAGGAGTTGGTTTCCCTGTGTTGTGCCATTCATTCACAGAGAGGTTGCTTTTTCTCTCCAATGTACAAATCTGTGCATTCCTGGCTGCACTGAATAGCATAAAGTACATTACTCTGGTTATGCTTGGGTGTTTTGTCCTTAGGATGGACAAGTTTCTGCCTCTGCATGTTGGTAGGTTTGAAGTGAACCAGGATATGGTGTTTATTGAAGATCCTCTTGAGTTTCTCAGATATTCCCCCGACATAAGGAATGGTGATGTTGTTACATTTTTCTCATCCTCTCTGTCTGCTCTGGATCTTTTAAAGGTTTTGACAACAGTCCAGTTTGGGTAGCCACAGGTTTTAAGTGCACCCCTGATGTGCTTCTTTTCCTTCTCCTTCCCCTATGACTTAGTGGGCACGGTCTGAGAGTTGAACAGTAAGTATTGATCTGTGTGTGTAGGTTTTCTGTACACCTCAATGTTGAGGCTTCTGTCTTCTTCAATGTGTACTGCACAGTCCAAGAAGGGCAGATTGTCTCCTCTGACGTCTTCCCGCGTGAACCTGATGTTACTGTCCAAAGCATTTATATGTTCTGTGAAAGCTTCCACTTCCCTTGTTCTGATTTTGACCCAGGTGTCATTCACATACCTGAACCAGTTGCTAGGAGCAGTTCTTGTGAAAGGTAATCAAGGCTCTGCCCTCAACTTCTTCCATGTAGAGGATGTAAAAAGTGATGCAACATCATAAGAAACCATTGTTTTGTCTGAGTGCTGTGTTATTTCTCTCACCTTGTTGGCGAAATCCTGTGAATTTTTGATGTGGTGTTGATTGTTACTGACCACAGGACCTAGGATACTAGCTAAGTGTTTGGATATGTTATATGATTTGAGCTGATGCTGCTGCTGATGGGTCTGAGCAATGCTCGGGCTCAATGCTTGGGAAGGCCATAGATACATGGGATGGCTTCCATGGGACACAGTCGGTAATATAATGGCCTGTCAATGGCTTTGACCTTTTCCAGTTTTTGCAGATATTCTATAACCTTCTTTTTGTAGTCTTGCCTCAGTGTCTCATAGGTGATAGTATCACTAAGCAGATCAGTGACTTTGGTGTGGTAGTCAGCTGTGTTTAGCACTACAGTGCATCTCCCTTTGTCCACCGAACAAGATGGTAATGTTCCAGTTTCTTTTGAGGGATGCCAAGGCCTTCCGTTCCTCAGTAGTAAGGTTGGAGGGGGGTGCTTTTGCATTAGAACAATAGTGTCTAATACATTGAACCGTAGCTGTCCTGCCTCTGTGTCTGCCAGCTTGTTGTTTCTGAGGGCTGACATTGTTGTTATGGTGAGATCTACTATCGGTAGACTGGTGGACTGTTGCAAAGTTCAGTCCTTTGGCAAGGACATCCTTCTCCAGTTGGCTGAGCTCTCTGTTAGACAAAATTTTCACCCACTTCTCTTGTATGTCCAAATATGCTGAGTTGTTGATGTCCTTATTTCTCCAGGTGAGAGCATCTGTCGAGTTGCTTTGACTCGTCTGTAATGTTTGGAATTTTCATGTCTGCCATTCCTTACCTTTAGTGTATAGTGATGCTTGTGCCTTCTCAACAAACTTGGAGATATTTTCCAGGACATTGCTTGGTAGCAGTGATGTTAGTTCCTCAAATATCTGGTCAGTCTTAGTAGTGAGTGCATCGATGGTGAAATTCATCTGTCACACTCTTTCACTGAGTAGCTGTTTTTGAGCCCTATGAAACATCCTTGTGGCCCTGTGTCCTTTCAGGGTGGAACCCAGGCATAAACTCTTAGGAATTATCCTGTGTTGCATCTCAAGTTGAAATGCAGGTGGTTCCTGTAATCAGCCAGCTTTCTGCATGTTCTTTCATACTCCCGTACAAGTTGAAGGGCATTCCTCCCAAAATGGTAGGCAACGTTGTTGATGAACGTTTTCAGTCATCCAGGTCATGGTAATTCAAAGTGTTGTACTGTAGGCAACTGGTCGGCTACCGTGGTGAGCTAAAAAGCAACTGGTGCCTTACGGCAACACTGAGGAAACACGCTCCCCAAATGATGTCACTGTCCATCACAATGTTTCGCTGAGGACATCGTCATTTGCAAATTCAGCAGACATTGCCAAACCCTATTTCTTCAGGTTAAAGGCCTCACCTCCTTGCCTCCAATCATACTGCTGGTCATTGTCAAGCAACTCAATTTTTGTTTCATATGACCACATAGTTTTCATCCAGAAAGTTTTTTCTTTGTCAATGTGATAAGCAGCAAACTTAAGTCAAGCTTTAAGGTGCTGTGTCTGGAGCAAGGGCTTCTGTCTTGCACAGCAGCATCTCAGCCCATGTTGATGCAGAACACACTTGACTGTGGACACTTACGCCTGTCTTCCAGCAGCTTCTAATTCATTGTGGACTTGCTTTTTGGTGGTTTTTGGTTCTTGACCATCCTGACCAATTTTCTCTCAACAGCAGGTGATAGTTTGTTTTTTCTCCTGATCGTGGCAGTGACGCTACTATGCCATGCGCTTAATACTTACAGTTGTTTGTTATATTGTTATTGATATTGGGACCTGTAACTGTTTTGAAATGGCTCCAAGTGACTTTCCTGACTTGTGCAAATCAATAATGTGCTCTTTCAGATCAATTCTGAGCTCTTTAGACTTTCCCATTGTAGGGTAGGGTCCCATTTGTGGCTGTATCTAATGGGTGTATCAAACAAGCCCTATTAAAATGGACCCAGAGAATCAGCCATCAGCAGTTATCAATCATAATCATTCAGAAGAAGTTAAGAGGCCATGCTACAAAGAAAATTTGATTGACACAACTTTCTATAATCTCCAAAATTGGTCATTCAGTTTGTATATATCTTTGACCCAGTAGATTTGGTCACATTTTCAACAACCATAATAAATTCAGATTCGAAGCAAACTACATTAATGTTTTTTTGTGATGAAGTAGTATGTGTTCCTCTCATTTCATCACAGAAAAATGAGACCTGTAGAAATCATTGGAACTGAAGACTGCCACGTGATATGTTTTCTTTACAAGTGTAACCTTTTGACCAGGAGACCATGTAATACCTATCTTAAAATATTGCATTTTTCACTGGAGATAACAGAAATGGCAGCCATGTTTTTTGTTCTCGCAGCCAGAAAGTTGACGGTCACGTGATGTGGACGCAGGCAATTGAAAAGAATAGGCCAAAAAAAATTGTAGACATCTCACAATTCAAGAGGCGTTATTGTGAAACTACTAACATTTTGGCCTGTGCACCAATGTAGCTATTACACATTTTTAGTGTGAGACTGGGTTGCCTTACCATCAGTCTATATCTGGTAAATTAGACTAATAAAATGCTTAAACAGAAAACTTCACTTTAGTGAACAAAAATCTATTTTGTCAGTTTATGAGTTCAAATATCTTGGCACTTGCCTTTTGAAGGAGACATATAACGTTCATATTTTGTTTCAGAATTTAATGTTGGGTCACTACTAGAGTAGATTTACATGCTCTATTGCTATGTTTTCTCATACTGACCCCTCTGTCTGAAATGTTATGTTTTAGCTCCGGTCTCTTTAAGGCCCCCCATTCTGAATAAGTATCCAGTCTGCTCTTACTGGTCACCTCACACATACCTGGGCCAGCGCTCACAGCAACACCAGAGCAGCTGTGCTAAATTAATTCTTACTTCCCAAACTAGCCATTTGGCATGAATTGTGCAAATGTGTGACATAGTGATGTAGTGTGATGTCACAAAGTCATGGAATTAAAAGGCAGGACTACTGACAAGGCATTTCAGGCACTTCAGGAGCAGTGTTTTCTATGGGAGAGAGGAGCTCCCACTGGTGCAGATTTTGGTCTGTCTAACTTTCAAGACCTTTTACATGCATAAGAACTTATATAACACACTGAAGCAAAATAAAAAATAAAAAAGCATTATAGGTCTCCTTTGAGTTTGAAACGATTTTGTAAAAATTAAAATTTAGTTTGCACAGTTGCTCGATCATATAGTGAGTTTTTTCATAGTAGAAGTTTTTATAACCAAATTAGTTGACTGTGATATTTAAAGGCATCACAACTAGATTACAGTCAGAAGAAGTTATATAATATTTCAGGTGGTCTATTCAACCACGAGTGTTTTGATAAGTGATGGTCATAAGTCATACACCACAATGAGGCAAATTGGACTGAAAGGGGAGTACACTTCAGGTGGTGCTCCTGCTTCCACAGTATCACTCAGTAAAACTACTCAGCTTGTTGAACAAAATCAAAAGAGCCAGAAAGAGACTTAAGACTTAAGTTGGCTGTGATGCCTCTTGCAATAGGGAGAAAGGTTGGGTTGGAGTGGAGGGGTGAGTGGGGGACAGCAAATTAATGGAGGACATTTAAGGCAAGCACATATTGCTCCCACACTCTGAAAAAGCAGGAATCCATGACAAGGAGCTCATCGCACACTTCATCGGGAGAGGAATGTGCGTGTGTGTGTTTGTGTGTGTGTGAAATGGGAGAATAGAATAGTGCTCTCATCATGTGAGTATGAGAAGGAGTAGAAATTACTCGTGTGTGTGTGTGTTGCTCCTCCACAGGCAGCCAGGCAGCTCTCTTCGACGAATGTTGCCTGAGGTTTGTCGGGCCTCCCGCTGCTCCCAGCACTCCAGGCGTCGGTGAGCAGGGAGGTAATTCGCTGACACTGTGTCACTTGTGATAATTGGGGAAAGTCAGTGCGCTCGCTCACCTGTCTCCGCGCAGGTGCTGGGATGTCATCGCCCACCGGAGAGGAACAGCACCTCTTCCTCATCTTCCTCTTCCTCCTCCTCTTTTATTTCTCACCACCCAAACAGCTGCTCTTTATGTGACTGAGAGAGTAACAGGAATTAAAAGTTGTTTAGTAATATATTACCTTTACCGTCCTCTGTCTGTGACTGGTGGGAATTGCAACACAGCTGAAGGTTGATTTATAGTCGTGCACACACAGAGCCACCATAGCTAGCTGACACGCGTGTCCTCAGATATGTAACTACACTTCAGGGCTACAGCAACCACAGAGATACACTGTGGGGACTGCAAGAACTGTGACTGGCTGCTTGTCTCCTACAGGTTTCTGATGCCGAGAGAGGATATTGACAGTTAAGAAGACATCACCAAGGAAGGCTCAGTTATCTTCTCTTTTTCAACAACACACATCCTTCAATTTCCCTCTGCAAACCTTTTTGCAAGAAGGAAGAAAATTAGGCAAAAAAATGTCAAATGGCAAAAATGTCAAAGACAACCATGTACTGTGTTGCAGAGATGTCTACTGAAGTAAGCACGCTAACCAGCTAGCCCTGTCCTATCCTGTCTCATAATACCACTTTGTGCCTGTGTCTGATAGCCCCCGTAGTTGTAGCTGGGAGATGTAAAAGTGACGAGTTCACTACTTAAGTCTAATAAGAAAACAAAAGTGACTCACAAAATGCCAGGAGAGGAAATATTTTTTACACATATTTTCCTGACTACACAGGAAAATAAGATAAGATGTTCCTTTGTTGGTCCCCCTTGGGAGAAATTCACAGGTTAACAGCAGAACAGAGTGAAAGAGGGAAATAAGTAACAGCACAAGAGTAAGTCTCAAAAGGTAATAATAAGGAGATATTGGAAAGAATAGAATAACAATACAAATACAATATATACAAATATTATAAAAACTATTAGAATAAAGATAAACATACTATATACAGTAACTGTCCTTGTGTGTACATAACGAGTGCAATATATAATAAATGTGCCTGTGCAAATGTGCAATATGCAGGGTTCCTGTAAATATAGCCATATATTGTCTGAACTCAAGTTTATCTCTTTCACTGAACTAAGACGAGCTTAGGTGACATCACTACATTTTAGTCAGACAATTAGACAGGTTGTAATTAAGCCAAGGGTTTAGGCAAACTTTATTTTGAGGTAAAACTCACAGTGAGAACACTTGAAATACTGCTAATGTGCTCTGTGCGTAGATAAAACCCAGTAACAACAAGGAAGATTGGTCGGTGACAATGGTGAATGATCTCCCCTCCAGGTAATACTTCCATATATACAGTGGGGAGAACAAGTATTTGATACACTGCCGATTTTGCAGGTTTTCCCATTTACAAATTATGTAGAAGTCTGTCATTTTTATCATAGGTACACTTCAACTGTGAGAGACGGAATCTAAAACAAAAATCCAGAAAATCACATTGTATGATTTTTAAATAATTAATTTGCATTTTATTGCATGACCTTCCTGTTCTCCACTCATTACCTGTATTAATTGCACCTGTTTGAACTCGTTACCTGTATAAAAGACACCTGTCCACACACTCAATCAAACAGACTCCAACCTCTCCACAATGGCCAAGACCAGAGAACTGTGTAAGGACATCAGGGACAAAATTGTAGACCGTGCAGCATGGAGGCTGGAAACATCGGGCTTGCAGGATATTGGGCAGACTGCACCATATTGAGGTGAGATAGGGGCAGACGAACTGTTGGCGACAACCTCCTATCCTAGAAAGCATGGAAGAAGTTCAAGATGATGGTCAATCCAGCATGACAACGACCCGAAACACACAGCCAGGGCAACTAAGGAGTGGCTCTGTAAGAAGCATCTCAAGGTCCTGGAGTGGCCTAGCTAGTCTCCAGACCTGAACCCAATAGAAAATCTTTGGAGGGAGCTGAAAGTCCGTATTGCCCAGTGAAAGCCCCGAAACCTGAAGGATCTGGAGAACATCTGTATGGAGGAGTGGGCCAAAATCCCTGCTGCAGTGTGTGCAAACCTGGTCAAGAACTACAGGAAACGTCTGATCTTTGTAATTGCAAACAAAGGTTTCTGTACCAAATATTAAGTTCTGTTTTTCTGATGTACCAAATACTTATGTCATGCAATAAAATGCAAATTAATTGCTTAAATCATACAATGTGATTTTCTGGATTTTTGTTTTAGATTCCGTCACTCACAGTTGAAGAGTACCTATGGTAAAAATAACAGACTTCTACATGCTTTGTAAGTGGGAAAACCTGCAAAATCGGCAGTGTATCAAATACTTGTTCTCCCCACTGTATTTTACAGAACTTTTGATAGATTTTTTTTATTGGTAATAATAGCAATCCTGTTAGGCCTGTTAGGACTTAGTGATGTTGATTCTCTCAATCAGCAATGTCGTTGTAGATACAACAGTTGTCAGATCAATCAAATTAATTACTGAAATGATGGAAACGATTCATACCATCACAAAATATAAAACTAAATCAATGTCAGACAAAATGGGGTGTTGGGGGTAAAACGAAGGGCCATATGTGCTATATCATTGCTTAATGATCTTTATACAAATACTGAATCCAGCCCAAGACCACAGGGTTATTTTGATCTGTCAGGAAAAAGACAAAAGTTAGGGGAAAAAATCAAATGTCAGATTAGGTGAGAAGTGAAACGGGAGGTGAGGGGGCCATCCACAGAAGGAGGCAAGAAGGAGCAATCGCCAAACCACTTGGGAGTAATGGTCTGTGAGACTAATATTTCCTCTGTCTCAGCTGAACCCTGAAGGAGAGAGGGGGGGGCGCACTTGTTGTCAGTGTGATGTTGAGGGGAGGAGGGGGGCAGGAGTGGGTCACCTGTAATAGCGGTGCGCTACATTGTGGCCATTCCACACTCATTACACCATTTACAATTACTGGTACCTGCCCCCCCCCACCCCCCCACCCCCCAAGAGGCCAGTCTCAACCATTAGCACCATGACTCAAATGAAGTGGATAATTGTGTCTCTCTGTGGCATATCATGAGACAAGAGAGTCAGACAAGAGAGGAGGAGGGAGAGCGAGGGGGAGAAAGAAATGTTGCGACAAAGAGATGTACCGAAATAAAAAAAGGAACATGTATTGTACTCGCAATACACTTAAGCAGCATATAGCTTTTATACAGCACAGTATAATTTAACGTATGTGCTATACTCTGATATTAGTCAGACTGTTTGACTCATTTTGTAAAGGTACGATGCAATGGTAACAGCTGTTACACTTTGAAAATCAATGACAACTGCAGCATGAAAAGGCTGTTCTCACAATGAATGATATTCCCAAATTGAACTTTTCCTAATGTAAATCCAAAACTTCTAAAACTAAAATCTCGGTTGCAGAATTACACTCCACACATCAGTGTTCAGACATTCATGCCAGTCAGAGTTTGAGTGTGACAAAATGAATATATTTAAGTTAAAAGTAGTCAACCCTACTACGCCTTTACCTGTCAGAACACTCTTATTATTTCCAACAACCAGGTATTAAGAAAAACCATAAGGCAACAATACGCACTTACCACACACAAGAATTGCAGGTCACAAATGGACTTAGCATTTCTACAGTGCCTTTCCAGTATACACATTCATGCAGTGATGGCAGAGGCTGCCATGCCTGGTGCCGGCCTGCTCATCCGGAGCAATTTGGGGTTCATTATCTTGCTCAGGGATACTTCGACGTCCAACCGGCAATCCGGGGATCCAACCAGCGAACTTGCGATTACGGGATGAATCACTGTAATGCCTGATCTACAGCTGTCCCACTAGTGTATTATACAGTTTGTGTATAATATGCCACCCATCATGCAGTAATAATGAAAGAGGTTTTTTTCCAACCCAAAATATAGCATCTCCACAGCAATCCCACAGTCCATACTATCTCACATCTGCAGCCAGGGATGGCACAGTTCCTCTTCTCCTCATCAAGACATCTGTCTCACCAGCTGGTCTGTTCCTATAACCAGTGGTTCAGTGAAGGCAGAAGCTATGGTAAATTCAGGTTCATCTTACACTTTTTTAAATGAAGAGTTTTGACTAGCCATAAAGGAGGAGGTTGTGAATTTGAATTCCTGGGTTGGAGAGCCTCTGTATTTGGCTGATGGGGGAGGGAGATGGCCAGTGGGATGGCAGTAGGTTACAATGCAGCTTCATGAACTCACATGTTCTCTGCCAGTGGTGGTCCTTTCCTTTCAGAGTCTTAGGCCTGGATTTACTAAGCATCAAAGGAATGCATATGGTTGTTGGACATGGCACATACTGGTTCAGAGACCATTCGGCCAACAACCCCAGACTCCGCTGCGTTCCGGCTCCGATCCAGTTTTGATCCACTGTCCGCCGTCCGGCAACCCCCACCAGCTGTGTTTTCAGTCCGCCACGGCACAGCACTGCCAGACAGCTGGAGTCTTGAGACCCGCGATAATTACATAATCACTCGTGACTGCAGTTATAGGTATGTGTTATAAACACAACAACACAAAGTGTTCCTGACCAAAGGATCAGTAGAAGAGCTTGTATTTGTCTCTTTTTTGAGATTTTTGTGCTGGCGTCAACACATGGTGTTTTATTTTAAAAAGTAACCAGATGTTATGTTGTTGTTTTGTGGATGACTTCCTGTCTTATCTGTGCTAAATTCGGCTGAATTGCAGCGTCGTGCTCCAGCATCCGCCAGAAATAGAAGTACTGCGTATCTGCTCCGGAGGGCTCCGGACTGCCGGAGCTGGGACGGAGCAGATACGCAGCGCAGTGGACCTGCTGAAAGTTAGAATATAGACTACAGTGAAACCTAACAGCTCTGCTGCCATGGCAGAGCCGTAACGTAGCGGACATGTATCTGGTGTAATCGAGGGGTGAGTATCTCGGCGGTGGAGAGAGCAGAGCTGGACGGGGGAGGGTAAAGGCATTTCTGCAACCTGTTAAGGGAGAACGATAATGTTATGTTTCCTCCTCTGCATTTGGCTGCACAAATGTGTTGATGCATAAAGTCTTTGTTACACAGGACTTGCCGATTAAACAGAAATTGTATCAAGTGTCCCAAGCCAAATTGAAAGTGATGAGTGAGTGGATGAAATGTGGGCAGTGGACATCATATAGCACTCGGCATGGGCACCCCCAAATAAGGGTTCCAAAAGGGTTCTTCTGCAAGGGCTGAGGTTCTACCTGGAACCATTTGCTTCTGAAAAACCCTTTCCCAAAGAAATGGTTTTTCAAGGGCTCTTGGTAAAACTAATGGTTCCAGTAAGAACGATTTTGATCCAGAGAACCCTTTAAAAACCCTTGCCTGAATAAAGGGTTTTAAAAGGGTTCTTGGTAACACTAACGGTTCCAGGAAGAACTATTTTGATCCAGAGAACCCTTTTTTGGAGAAAGAGTTCTTCATGGATTGTTGAAAGCATGGGTATAAGATCCTGTATGGGTTCTTTGTAGAACCTCTTATGGAGGGTTCTGGGTGGAGCCTTACACACACAGTTCTAGGTATAACCCTTTATGTTGGGTTCTAGGTAGAACCCTCCAAAAGGGTTCCAGGTGGAACCTTTATAAAAGGTTCTACCTGGAGCCAAAAAGGGTTCTCCTATGAGGACAAGCTGAAGAACCTTATATGGTTCTACTTAGAACTTTTATTTCTAAGAGTGTACGATGGAAGGGAAACCAAGGTTCTGTGTGAATTACATCAAGATGAACGCTGTAACGACACTGACCCCTGCCAAACTTCTCATTGACAGGCTCTGTTTTTTCCTCCAATATTGATATCAACAGTGGGTACTGGCAGTGCATGGTGAAAAAAAGTTAGCAGGGACAAAACAGTATTTACCTGTCCCTTTGGTCTCTACCAGTTCAAGGTCATGCCCTTTGGCCCTTGCAGAGCCCTGATATCGCTTTGTCAACTTGGATGATATCATCATCTACTCACCATCATGGGAGCAGCATTTTCATGACCTCCAGGCTGTCCTGTTTAAGCTGAGAGAAACCACCCTGACAGTCAACATGAAGAAAAGCAATTCTTCCGGACCTCACTAAAATCCCTGGGTTACAGTGCCTCGGCATGTGGCAGAGAGAACACCCAGGCTGTAGTGGCGTACCTCTTGCCAAATAACCTTAAAGCAGTCCAAAGGTTTCTTGGTATGGTACCACCTGTTTGTCCCCAACTTCTCCGAAATAGCTCAGCCTCTCAATGCTTGCGAGCAAGATGGGGGGCAAATTTTGTGGATCAATGAGTGTCAGGTTGCCTTCGAAACCCTCAAGCGGTGTCTGGTCGCTGCACCATTCCTGGAACACCCAAATTTGACCTTCCGTTTGTCAACAGCACTGACACCAGTGATGTCAGTCTTGGGTCTGCACTGGCCCCAAGCAGAGATGGGGAAGGAGCTCCTGGCACATGGCAGCAGGAGCCTGAATAAAGCAGAGTGCTATTACTCAACAAATGAAAAGGAGTTTTTAGCATGTTAAGCATATTTTGACATTGGAAAGGTGGAGGTATTACCTTGAGAAGAGATCCTTCACCATTGTCACCAACTACTTTGCCTTGTTGTTACTGGGTTTTAAAACACAGACCCCACGCCTCACTTGTTGGAAAACACAACACTGCACCGGATACCTTATGCCAAGCACTTCATGACATCACCACTCTCAACACCCTGCCATCCAACTGTGCTACAATGTTGTCAGACAAGGGGGGGTGGTTGGAAGGATCTGCCCATTTCAGACGACCAGATATTGAGGGGACAACAGGATGACCTGGTCATTCAGTGTCTGTACCACTCTGTAATGGAGGAGGGAAAAGTCACATTAAAGGACACTATAAGGTACACCCACCTGAAAATCTGCGCACTCAGCTCCTGCAGATGCTTCATGAGGACCCTTTGGCTGGTCAAATCAGCAGGTATCAAACCTATAAGTGGTTTCAAAGCACTGACGCTTTTGGCTGGGGATGAGCTTGGATGTAGAGAATTATGTCCGGGAAGGTCAAGTGTGCCAGCAGTACACACCTGAGCACTGAAGGGTTGCAGGAAAGCTTCAGCAGACAGTTTGGACCAAGCACTAGGAGATGCTGGGAGTGGATTTAAAGGGGTCCTTTCACAAGAGCTTCAAGAGTAATGTTTACTTACTGGTATTTGTGGACTACTCCACTCGCTGGGTGGAGTTATACGCCCTGATATCAAAAACTCACCCAAGAAATCCTCACCGGGAGGGTGTCCCAGACTACTTCTTATCTGATTAAGGACCCCAGTTTGTCTCCTCCATCTTCAGAGACACCTGTATGAAATCCATCCTTATGCAAAACATGACCTCTGCCTACACCCACAAACCAAGAGAAAGAATCGACAGCACACTAAAACCAATTTTGACCTCCTGTGTTGGAGATACCCAAAAAAGCTTGAATTCATACCTGCCTGAATTCTGTTATGCTCTTAACTCCATCCAAGAATCCAAGAACTAGCAGATACACTGCTTCAGCCAAGGGATACCACACTGGATTCAGCAAACGACAAGACGGGGGAAAAATTCAGGGACACACAGACTTTGTGCATATCAATCTAACCGAAAGCAGTGAATGCTAAAAAAAGAAATAATAACAATAATAACAAAACCCACAGAGACCCACAGTTACAGGAAAAGGACAAAGTATGGCTTCTTTCACACCCATACTCAATAGCAGAAAAAGAAAAAATCATTGCGAAACTAGCTCCAAAGTGGCGAGGACCATACAGAGTAATTGAACAGGTTGGCCCTGTTAACCATGACATTGTGCGGGAGGATAGTGGAGAGGACAGGAGGACTGTGCATGTATCACACCTGTTTCCTCTCTGTAATACCACAAGAAGGATAACCCCCAGATTCCACAAGCTGCGCCACGGCACATCTCAGCAGCTTCCCAGAAGCGGCTCTCCGCTCTGACCCGCGGAGAATATGGGCGGAGTCTATTACCGATGGAAGCGGACTGCAGCCACGGCAATCACCACAGAGCAGATCGAGCCAGACAGGATGTCAGGCACAGCATGATGCACCCAGGCACTTTTCAAAATAAAACACTCTGTGCTGACCAGGAGCTTCAGCACACAAGTCAGAAATATTAACAATAAACACACAACGGACAAATAACAAGACGACATAGCCTACTCAGCCAAGGTAGAAGCACAAAAACCATGGATAAATTATGAAATAAACACAATCTGTGCAAGTCAACAACATCAGGCGACCTGCCGCTTGGCTTCTGAAATGCTCCCAGTGGCATATAATGTTGCGTAGAGAACTGAACCGTGGCACACACACCAGGCAACTCTAAATCGAAGGATTAGAAGAAGTGCTTGTATTTGTCTCTTTTGTGAGATGTTCGTGCTGGCGTCAACACAGACTGTTTTATTTTGAAAATTAACCAGATGTTGTGTTGTCGTTTCGGTGTGTGACTTCCTGTCTGCTTTGTGCTGAATTCAGCACAGAGCAGACACTGGCAGAACCTTGACAGAGCGGAGCCAGACTGGACACGTATCTGATGGAATCTAGCCTAACAGAGACATGCCCAGTGGAATCATGGGGTAAGGATGAGATGGAAAGAAAGAGCCCCAGAGACATTTTTACAGAGAAAGTGATAATGAGGAATTTCAGTCAGTTGCAATTATCTATGCCAAAATGGCACGTGTACAGCAAGACACCAAGGAAGAGGATTAGTATTTCCTGTGCATCTGCATGTCCAGCGTTTAGGTTGCCAACCCCTAGCATAAGGCCAAAAAGTCAGTAAGTAATAGCTCACTCAGTGTCTCCGCTTTGATCTCTCTCCATAGCCTTCATACTGCTGTTAAACCGCCCAGCGTCCAGGTATGCTATTCCTTGGAGCTGACAATAATGCACTGGCCAGCTACTTTTCCAAGATTGTATAAGAACACAGATCCAAGCAGTTCTTCTAATCCTTCGGTTGAGAACGCCTTTTGTTGTTGTGTTTATAACACACACACACGTATGACTGCGGTCACGCGTGATTCTGTAATAATCGAGGGAACTCCTCGGTCTCGCAACTCCAAACCCCAGCATTGCTGCTCTCAAAACAGAGCCGGTGGGGGTTGCCGTGCCAGAGCCGTTCCGCAGCGTACATGCAACCAGGGGAATTCCCGAGTAAGGTTACAAACACATAGCAGCTCTTATCACTGATTATACACTAATGAAAGCACAGTTGTGAATATTATATTCAAATTCTGAAAGTATATCCAACTAAATCCTACACACTGAACCTTTAAGTAAACAATTGTTTGATAATGATCTGCAAAGATAACAAATGCAGTCAAGTCAAAACAGAATCACCATGTATTAACTCAAATGGTGAACATATATTCAAGACAAACCAACTGATTCACTGATAACCGGCTGATATTCATGCTAAAGCACAATAGACACTAAAGACCCAGGACATAATGGGCTGGCAGAACGTCCCTCAAGTGCCACATGAGGAAAGAGGGCGCACTTGCCATCGACCTGATGCTTCTTCTCTCTGAGGATCTTTTAAGTCTCTTCAGGGTCTAAGTGTTAAGGGCTGATGTGGATCACAAGAGCTTCCAGATCCTGATGGGCTAATGACAGTTACCATCTCCAGAGGGGAAGCCTACCACTGTGCATTCAAAATGGAACACTTCTTATATTTTGCACATAGGGTGGGAAAGAAGAATTCATGAATAAGAAAGTGAACAAAAATAGAGATTCATCTCATGGCGTCTCTAGAATACTAAATATAAGATGAAGGCCAATGATTTTAGAGCAAGCCCAGACAGACTTGTCAAACTTTGTGCCATTACTATCCTTTGTCTTAGCACAGTTGTCATGTACAGCCTGTACCCATATGAAATATTAATTCTGCATAATAACTTTCAAAGGGGAATAAAGCACATAGTTAATTATTAATAGCATGTGTATTCAAGGCATCTCTCTTTTTTCACACACACCAAAATATTCCCTGACAGTTGCCACTCGAAGGAAGAGAATCCCCATATTGCCGTGCCAAAGTAGAAATGACAATCACTAAACACTGATGCAAGTTCCACGAAACATCTAACCTACATTTCACAGGTATCAATGGGGAAATGCCACAGCACTCTGCATTTTCTTGTCTTTCCCTGAGCTGAGAAATAAAGAGCCCCACCAGGTCTTCGCAATTTATAGACGGTGTTAAACTGGTCTTAATGTCAGAGTAGTTTTGGCATTGGCCAGACTTCATAAAACAGACTTACAATTTTTATTTTGATCTTTAATACGACTTATGCAGAAAACCATGTATAAGTTGTTATTTAACAAACATCACCCTGGCATGGAAATGATCTTACATGTATCTCTGAGCAAAGTCTTAACTCAAGTGATTTTCCAATGTATGGGTATGGGTTGTTTGGCATGCACACAAGCCTGTGGTGAAATGTCCATGAGCTTTAAGAACAATGTGCAGCAGTGACCCAAGCTGTGTGTTGTCTGGACCTCAACACAGTGTCCTAACAATTGAGAGGCCTGCATGTAAAACCAAAGCCTACCATGGGGCCTCCATGCACTAACAAAGCCTGAAACAAAGGTGACTGCGCCAACCCCAGCGGTCCAGTAAGTCACACCTGGTCCTTTACTTCCTCCAGATTCAAAGGTCTCTTCTCCCATTGGCTGAAAGCGCACCTGAACACACAGTCCCAGTGCTTGGCCACAGTCTTAAATCTTGCTGGACGACCCACAGACTTGTGTTTACTAGGAGAAGCTGCACAATTCAGCCTCTCCCTGCAGACAAAGGGATTCCCCTTGGGAAGCAACAGACTGCCGCTGTGGCCCACTTTCTTTGCTGGTCAGTCAGTGTCAAAAGTTTACATACACTTGTAAAGAATTCCAAAACCTCCATTCTAGCCTGATTTAGCCATTCCTTTACCACTTTTGTTGCGTGTTTGGGATCATTGTCCCGAGGGAACACTCAACTGCACCCAAGACTCAATCTTTTGGCTGATGATTTTAGGTTTTCCAGAGGAATTGGGGATGCACCAGATCCACTGGCAGCAAAACAGCCCCACAGCACAATACTACCAACACCATGCTTGACGATAAGTACAGCGTTCTTGGGGTGAAAGAACCTCACCTCCTCGCCTCCAAACATATTGCTGGTCATTGTGTGGCCAACCAACTCAATTTTTGTTTAATCTGACCACATAGTTTTTTTTCTTTGTCCATGTGATCAGCGGCAAACGTCGGTCAAGCTTTAAAGTGCCATGTCGGGAGCGAGGGCTTTTTTCTTGCACGGCAGCCTCTCAGCCCATGTTGATGCAAAACACACTTGACTGTGGACACTGTCACCTGTCTTCCAGCAGCTTCTAACTCATTGCAGACTTGCTTTTTGGTTGACTCTTGACCATCCTGACCAATTTTCTCTCAGAAGCAGGTGATAGTTTACCTTTTCTTTCTGATCATGGCAGAGACAAAACTGTGCCATGCACTTTATACTTACAGTTGTTTGTACAGTTGATCTTGGGACCTGTAACTGTTTTGAAATGGCTCCAAGTGACTTTCCTGACTTGATTCACACAATTTTCTGTAATCCCAGAAAAATTGACTGTTCAAGTTACTGTATGTATATTTTTAAGCCAGCAAATTTGGTCACATTTTCAGAAGACCCATAATGAATTCAGATTTGAAGCAAACTTCATGAATGTTTTTTGTGACAAAGTAGTGTGTGTGCCACTCATTCCATCACACAAAAATGAGAGCTTTAGAAATCACTGGAACTGAAGACTGCTGTGATACTCTTTACAAGTGTATGTAAACGTTTCCTCTGCCTCCTGGTCACCCTCCGGACATGCTCTGCCCTTTGCCCATGCCCCAAGGTTGCCCTCAAGACTTTTTCTGCCCCTCGTCTCAGTTTCCTGGTCAACCCTCATACCTCCTTCACCCTGTGGCCCTGCCTCCTTGTTTCCCCCAAGACCTGCCATGCTCTCCAGACCTGTTTTGCCCTTAAGCCCTGCCTCCTGGTTCCTCTGATTCCCATTGCCTTTTGCCCAAGATACCCAGTGACACCTTTTCTCCCGCCATCATCCAGTTTGACTTTATGTGACTTTGTCACTCTGACAACGAATGCCACTTCAGAGATTTTGTGAATCAATTATACTGTGAAAAAAACTGCTAAATTGCACAGAGTTCGGATATTTTCTTGGGTACTTGTGTGTGTGTGTGTGTGTGTGTGTGTGTGTGTGTGTGTGCGTGCATGCGCTGACAGCAAGGCCAAGGTCAGTTAATTTGGAGTGGCTACGTCATAAACCCATCAGGTGTCAGTAGGGGAGGAGATCAAGCCAGCCGCTTGATGAGGGAAAATGCTATCTGCGAGACAATGGATATCTCATTTACTGCATTTCTGTCCCATTTCAACACACTTTATCCAGTGCCCGTTAATATGCACGTTATCCGACTGCGCTGAGGGGGCGTATGGAGCCAGCAAGGGGAAGGGGGGGCGGGTGGGTGTTAAGGGAGGGCGGCTGAGGCGAGACGGACCATTTCAGTGTCAATTTACAGCAATGCCCGCCGTCAAAAATGAGAGGGAAAAAGTGAGAGTACTTCCCATTTTCTTCCCAGATCTTTTAGTTTAATTCAATTGGACCATTCAATACGTTATTTATGACACACAGGAAGCATTTGCCCTATTGCATTATGGGGAGTGGGGGAGAGATAAAGACGCTGATTCTTTAAAGCTCTTCGGCACAAAGGGGGATAAAAGCAGATAAAACCAAGAGTGTGTTTTTCATTGTGTTCTGTTCTGTGAGGGTGGAGAGGATTAAGTCGCTTCATAATGCTGCCTGTCTGTGTTCAGGAGACAAAACACTAGCTAACGCATTTAACTTAACTCGGACCAGCGTTATATTTGACTCAAAGTGTTGACACACCGAACTAAAACCTAGAGGACATCAGGTTCTTTAGCTGAGGATGTATGGAAGATTCTACATTAAAGCCTTCTCCCTGTTCATTCTTTAATCTTTTTTTTTTATCACAGTCACATTTTGATCATCAAGAACCAATCAAAGTGATCATTCAGAGTGAATCCCTTAAAAAACGCATAGGGGAATCACGCCAAGGCCAAATGAACAACTGTAACCTGCCACACATGAATAATAGGTCAGATATGATCGAACAGTTTCATTTCAAACGCTGACGAGCCGGCATATCTCTTCTTTTCCAAGAATCTCAATCAATAAGCAGTCACTAATGTGTTTGACTGAGTGAGACGCCTGAATCCATATTTAAATAACAGGGGGTGGGGGCATTGTTGCACACATCATCTCCCTCAAGTTATACGTGATTAGGCACGACTGCATTCACATTTGAACACATTTGCCGTTAATTATTCGCTTTTTTTTTGCCGGAGATTCACGATGATAGCTAGTGTCTTTAACCCCGGTCTGCCAGGATCGCAACCCCTGCGCATTCCCGACACAGGCCTTCCACGCAGCAAAGCACAGAGGGAGGCTGCCAGATAAAACATAATAAAATGACACATTCCCTTACTGAGCAGCACCGCCATGATGGCTCCAGGCGCTACCTTTGTCTCCATCACAGCGATGACTAAAATCAAGCATTGTAACGCGACACCCCTGATTTCATGCAATGCTGTGGATTATGGATATGAATTGAATGCTCAGCGCTTTTTTTTTTGTGTTCCAATTTCCAAATTAGGATTTTCTGCCTTCATAATGACACAAAGCATTCTCTTAGTCAAATCAATGGCAGCTATTTATATGAGTAATCGTTCACCCAGCGCTGAACTGCCAGAAAAAGGGATGGCTTTTAAAGTAATGCCGCAAAACAAAAGGAGTCACTAAATGAATGCAAATTGGCTTCTCTGTCTCTCTCAATGTCCATCTCGGAGAACACAGCTCAGCTGGCCAGGAAGAGGAAACAAAACAGCTGTTAAAG
Organism: Lagodon rhomboides; assembly: GCA_039737535.1. Classification (NCBI taxonomy): domain Eukaryota; kingdom Metazoa; phylum Chordata; class Actinopteri; order Spariformes; family Sparidae; genus Lagodon; species Lagodon rhomboides. The sequence continues at coordinate 12,734,529 of CM077784.1, forward strand.
AAAGCTCATTTGGTAAATAACCCATAACGCTATGTTCACTACCAGTTAAGCTCAGAATAAAATGTTCAAATAACCACCCCTCCCTCTCACCAGCAGCAGCAGCTCATTCCTCTCTGTCTTGCATTTCAACAGAACAGGGCATGAATGCCTGACAAGTAGGCTATCATCCAAGAGATCATTAAGCACAAGGGTTGAAGTGCCATCTTCAGTGCCATGGCAACAGGGTTGAGAGATGAGATAAAAACAATGCGAGGCAGGAGGCAGGAGGCGGGGCGGGTGCTCAACGATCGCCCTGATCGATGGATCTCTCTTTCTCTCTCCCTTTAGAGGCCAGGCACAGGAAGGGGAGGCTGGAAACGGGGAGGACAACGAGCGAGAGGAGGGGGGAGAAAGGCCAAGCAGCTTTAGGGCTTCATAGGTGCACTAACAGTGGGAACTGTCTCTCTTCAAAGCGCCGATCGTTTTCTTCACAAGGGTCTAATTGAACATGTCAAACAGTGCATTTGCATGGGAATGATTATTTTTACTTTGAGGCTAGGCGGAGCCAGAGGCCTCGCATCCGCGCCAGAGAACAGCAGTGCGGATGTGTGAACGCTGAATAAAGTCCCTGATTCCGTATCAAGCCAATTTGCCTGATTATTTTGTAGCTGTTTCTAAAAGCGGTTCGTGACCTCACCAGTCTGAGTGTATCAGATGGCCTTTGTGCGACGATCCACACAGATCAGCCACGCTACACTATGGGTTTGTGAAGCATAAGCACTTTTTGTGAGTACGTGTGTGTGTGCGAACACAGTATCTATTTACCTCTTCTCTTTCTACGTAACAGCCGTTTCGAATACGATAGAGGTGAGCTGAGAAGAGCGGGTGTATTATCTTTTGCAGCTGTCAGCACTGTTCGCGGTTTTGTGCCGAAGCTCGACGGGGCTCCCACTAAATGCCATCAGGTTACGACTGTGGTTGTTTGCTTTTTTAATTATAGCAGGAATGCTTTTTGAAGCGTGCGATAAGCGCTCCACGACTCCCCCTTACTCCTGGGTTGCATGCACACACAGCAGCGCCGGCGTGCACCCACAAACACACATGCAAATGCGCGAGACGTTCACAAACCCAGTTTGGGTAGTTGTCTTTCTCACAACATGTGCTAATCAATCTGTTGAGAACAATCTGTCAGGAAATCTTTAGCTTTAAACAACCCACTGTGAATAGGGATGAGGCCCTTTCCATGGGGCAGGGCACTGCAGGGACTTAGCAATAGCTGTCTTTACGCATCCCAGAGTGTCAATAAGGATTATGAGAGCGAGCTTTTATCTCTCCAAACACACAGACCAGTCACTCATTTAAATGGATGAACAATTCAGGTCTGCTCAATAAATAAAAAAAGAATATACTTCCATAAATACATTCAAATCCCAACACCATTCAGATTCCAGCACCATATGCTTAATTTAAGATCTAATCTCCCTTTTTCTATTTCCAACAATTCACGGAAGGCAAATCTTTGTACACATACTTGTTTAAGACCTCAAAGGATAAACACAGACTACCTATTGTTGATGGCAATGCACCTTTATCCTCAACTTAAGACCCACAGTTCCTTTGAGAGTGCTCCTGGCAGATGCCGTATGCAAAGCAGGTGCACTGAGGGAAACATGCCCGACAAAAGAGACATTATTGCATTTCACAGCCTTCCAAAAAGATGAGCGGAATATTAAAGGTGACACAACTGTATTTACACATCGTTTCAATAGACCTAAAATAACCTCATTTCTATCTTGCTCTATCAAATAAAAGGAGGCAATAAAATCTGCCAAGGGAAGAACAAATAAAAGCAAATTTTGACATTTTGCTTTTTGACACCTTCCATTTATAGGTCAGAGGAAACACCAGCCGACCTCTCATTGTTTTTAAATGCCATTTTGTAAGGCTGGAAAGCAGGAATTAATTAATGTGTGGGTAGCTGCCACTGTCAAGAGGCAGCACATTAAAATCAATGATTAATAAATTCAAAACACACAACAAACTCAGCTGGGAGATGAAAATAGTATTGTGTGCTCCATAGGAAGCAGCCCCAGTGCGGGTCCTCCCTCCGAACGAGGCGTCCACTCAGATGGCTAATGGAAAGTAGCCGGTGCCAGCTGTGTGCCTGTGAATAAAATCACTTTAATTAAAGGAATTACAATGGAAAAGGAACCGGGGATGTGTGGAGTAGTATCGACAGGAAACGGCCTCTCATGTCTAACACGCACGCAACACACTCACATACACACACACACAAACACACATTATGAAATCCCATAAAGACTTAAAAGAACAGAGTGCCTTTGTGCTCGCATTATTAAATAGGCCTAATCCACACATGCTCTATTGTGCCATACAGCTCTAAGATCTATTCCAAATATGTCCCCCTTCAGTCTAAATTATAAGAGAAGATACAGATACTTCTTTTATCAAGAAAAACATGAGAATGGAGCACTTTGCCAAGGGTTTTTTGAAGTTCTGGGTCCGCCACAGAGCCACGTCCTGATCTAGATTAAATCCACAAATGAACATTATTTGAAACATTTGATGCCATTGGAACCCCAAAAACAATGACATACAGCTTGCATCTGTATTTATTCAAGTCATTTATACTTTTTATGCCTCTCCACCCTGGTACACAGAACATGTAATGTAATGTAACACTGTAACGGCAGTGTGCTTGTTAACACCAGTACCCAAGTGAAATCACTGATCATAACCTATACCACAATATCCTCCATGAACACTGCCATAAAAATACATGTTAATGCAGGAAGTTGGGGGAAATTTAGACAGCCGCCGGTGGACTGACTAATAACCAGGAAGTTAACCAGGGAGCAGCAGTGCTTTCAGCTAATGTCAGTATGCTAACAGGTTCACAGTGACAATGCTAACACGCTGATGTTTACGGGTGTTTACTATTTTTAGCATCTTTAGCTGTTTAGCTGTTAGCATGATAATATTTGCTTATTAGCACTACATAAGTAATACACAAATTGAATACCAGTCCACCCCACAGTTGCTGAGATATTTCAGACTGGACCACATTGGCTGGACCAACCGACTACCATTGCTATATGCCGCTAGCTATGTTCCAGAGCTGTGGTTTTGTTAGCTCAGTGGAAAGGGTAAATGTTGGCAATGAATGAATCTGCAAACCTCTGATGCGTGCAAATGTGATCTTGTCCATTTTCTATTTTATGTTAGGAGAGCACTGTGCTTATGGTCTGGTTAGGTTTAGGCACAAAAAAAGGCTTGATTAGGGTTAGGAAGAGATCGTGTTTTGGCTTACCTGGTTCTGTCACCAAAAACACATCACCTTGAAAATATTCATCGATTTCATGCTTACAAAAGTAACACTCCCTCAAACAGCATTCTCTAGCTTGGCAACAATCTCACCAGCTGTCATGACATGAAAGTAAGCTAATGTACATGTAATCTGAACGTGATATAACATGTTTTGTTTGTGCTGATTTGCATAATTGTGTAAGGCGAACATTTTATTGTGGCAACTGGGCTGGTTTCTATAGTTAATGTGACGTTATGCACCAGCTCGGGTTTGTTTCCCCACAGATACGTGATGTGCTCTATGCTTGTTATCTTTATCTATATCTATATAGTTTATGGATATATATATCTTTTTGTTTTTAAACCAATCACCCTGAATTATGAGCACAAAGTGTCAAAGAGCTAGAGTATGGTGTAAGCTCTGAGTGGGATCTGCTATATATGTAACCCTCTCCATACAGGAAGTAATGTGATTAAAGGGTAACTCCACCAATTTTACACATTAGAATGTGTTTACAGGTCTTGAGGAGTACTACTGCATATGTGAAAGAAGTAGTAAAAAGCCTTTTGTGGCTCCAGAGGAAGCTGCATAACACGGAATAATCTGAATCTGCAAAGTAGCTAGTCACTGAAGTTATCAAATACATTTAGTGGAGTGAAAGTATAAAGTAACAGAAAACAGAAATACTGAAGTACCTCAAAACTGTACTTAAGTACAGTACTTGAATAAATTGTAGTTACATTTCATCAGTGGTTATTCTCATCTTTGACAAGATCTAAAACATTAAAAACTGGGAGATACAGAGGTGCAGGTGAAGATGAAAGAATCTTTGTATGTTGTAAACTGAACAAGCAGCAGAATAAAATGTCAAATAAAAAGAAGGTAAAAAGAAGGACAAGGATTGTTGCTGATCAGTCTTTTTAAAAGGAAGGAAAGACACCATTTACATATGTATTATAAGGGATCCCTCTACATTTCTTGCAGTTCCTGTCCTACTGGTTGCCCTACGGACTATTCTGCTCTACCTAACTAGCCCAGAGACACTCCGGAGGATAAGTGACCCCGAGAGGAGCAGCAGAAGACTGAGGCTGAAGAGGCTGTGTTTTACCCACACAGCAGCTCATAAACGTCTGTGTCAGAACCACAGGGAATACAGACATTACCAGTTTGAGTTGAGTGGTCTGATGATGGTCTGAAAAGATGGACAATGCATCCGTCCAATCAGCAGCATTCCTTGTCAACAGAAATGGTAGAAGTTAGTTTTATAGATTTAACTGCCATGGACTGATGCATTAATGTCACCTGTTTTGTTAGGGTTATGTTTGGTTAGACTATTATGTTTATAGTTGTGAGGTGTGTGTGTATTTATTTCAAAAGTTCAATTACTGAAGATTTCCCTAAGACATATGTTCATGTTTATATTTGTATGATGTCAGAATACTGTGCTGTTACTGTATGTGCTTGTTGGTTCACATACTCTATTGTGTGACTTAATGTTCAATAATTGCATTAAGCAGGGTTCATTTAAATGGGGGGACAGATGAAAATAATAATAATCAGTTGATTTGAGTTAATTTATGAAAAAGCAAGTAATCTAACCCTTGTTCTGTAGAGATACATCCTGTCATTGACAGATATCGTTCACTACTTCAGAGCATCAGTGAAGCCTGATTGTAGTATCTGCTCCTCTTTCAGCTGTTGTAAATTACTTTTTAACATTAATTCTACACTATGAATCACAAAAGACTACACAGGGCATGATGGATTTAATCGGTTTTTCACCAAATTTTCTTCAAAGAATCCAAAATATAAAAGACCTTAAACTATAGCACAAAAAAAGAGTAAAAACTCAGTATACAGTACAATGTAATGGGCCTTTCATACAGATGATATTGGACTTCAAGTTTCAGTCCAGGACATTTCATGAAACAGCAGTCAAACTCGTGTCACAGTTGGATTATACAACATTAAACAAGTTGTATACGTGTTAAATTTAGTCTCGTCCACCCGTTTCCCCGACCAAGAAGTAGCGACAGGCATCCAAATGAAACGCAACATTACTTTGAGTACACAAATCAACAAAATGTTTTTAGACATTTTTATGCAAGATTCCTGCATAGTATACCTCTAACTACACATCTGGTAAGTGAAAAAGTAAGTAAGAATATCTCTTGTGAAATAGATGCATACACAGAATACATACTCGTTCAAAACAAGAGACCCCAGAGACCGAAAGACAACACATTATAAAATCATGTAGCTCCATTTCTTCAGTGAGGTTATCATCATTTCTCTGTAGGCCTACAGCACCTTCTTATTTAAGGGTAAACACTGCAGCTGAGTGCTTCACACAGTCATCTACCAACCTAATAGCAACATTAAAATGCTTCCGAATTTTATGAAAAAAAAGTTGATTCATGGAGCATATTAACATTGTTCACATGATTTGTGATCTACATTTTGTGCTCTCATTGGGAACATGTCGTGCAGGGGGGCAGACTGTAATTGGTAGAGGGAGAATTAAGAGGCGACTGTCACAAACAGGCCGGTTAAATATCAGCCAACAAATTCGTGTGATCCCTTTGTTAAACTGTCCATTCACATTAACTTTGTCATGGAGGTGTCTAGTTAAAGTTATGTTAAAAAGATACGTTTCTCCCTCAGACACGAGGCGTTTCTGTTTCGTGTGTCGTCTCAGAGGAGGGAGCGTGCGGCCCGCGTGAGGGAATCTGTGGCTCGTCAAGTGGCCCTGCATTTAATTAGAGTGGCCACAAGAGGGAGGCAGACACACAGGCGGGCATGAACATCACAAGTCCCCGAGTGCTGTATTTCAACACAGTTTCTCCTAGTCTGAGGGTACTTCAGGGTTTTCTAGAGGCCCCTAAACAATCACCAGCCCTTCAGAAATTCAAATTAATCAACTGGAAATCATTTTCATACAGTATGTGCCGCCGCCACGTGTGTGATCACCGCACACTGTAAAATAAACTTATCCCTTTGAGGTTTTGAAAGAGAGGCGGCAGTCGCAGCCTTTGTACAGTCAGTATCTCACTCCGCCGCTGTGAATTAGCCTTAGTCGATAAAATATTTAACAGTAAGAGAATAGAAACTAAGTCAGCTGGTGACATCAAAGTGCCTGCTAATATACACTGCAGCAACTTGTTTACATGGGATGGTGGCAGGGCCCTGGGGGACGCGTGGCCTGGTTCTAACTCTGCTCAGCTCGAGCAAACGTGTTGTTTGGCATTGGCAGTGTCAACATACAGAGAAGAAACTAACCACCGGAGACAAACAAGTCGAGATCTGCGCTGGTGGTTAACATGAACTTCAGTGCGGTGGCTGGTCTGGCTTCTGTGGGGCGACTCAGTCTCCAGCACTCCAACGCAGAGCTGGTTCCTGTGAGGCTGCTGACAAAGAGCAAAGGAGTCTTTAAGAAGTCTTCAGTCTAAAATTTGGATTAATACACTTAATTTGTCACTGTTGGCAAGTAAGTAAGTGTCCTCCACCTGTATAGATTACATAAAAGGCACTTAAAAGCAGGTAAATGATTACAATGCAATAAAACAGGGGCTGCATGTTGAATGAAGCACTTATTACAACACTGATACAACGTGATATGAAAATGTTATATTAGACATGTAAATTGTATTATATGTAATACGGTTTAAGCAGATAAAGTCATCTCAGAGTTATTCTGAGCAGTTAAGATCAAGTCTGATTTATTTCATAACTTTAAAGCACACACCCAAGACATTAAAGGGGCACTGTGTAGTTCTGGAGAATTCAAACCCCAGAATTTTTTTAAATACTTGCAATATTGATGAGGTAGTAACCCTAACACAAACTGAGAAACATTTATTTTTTCCATAAGTGAACAAACAAGCTGTTCTCAGAGGGATTTGGAGACCCCAGAATGCTGTTTGAAGCTGAAAAGGTGGCAGGTTCTGCCAAATATAAACACAGTAAAACAGTACAAATGATGTTGTTCATTAAGCTCAGTTTATTTATTCAGTCATGAAAACAGAGAGAGTTTGTTATTTAAGTTTGTTTAAGCAAAAAACAAAATCAGTCAATGAAGATCATTCTCTTCTAAATTAAAATTCCTTCCCAGAAAAACTACATAGTGCACCTTTAATATAAGACATATATATAATTATGAAGATTCAACAGTGTCCACCTGTGTACCTACTTGTCCATTGCAAGGTCACTGGGGAGCTGGAGCTGATCCCAGCTGACACTGGGCAAGCGGCAGGGTACACCCCGGACAGGTCTCCAGCTCATCACACGGCTGACATGTAGGGACGAACAACCACACATTCATTATAGAGTGACCAATAAACCTCACATGAATGTGGGCTGTGGATATGGATGTGCACTTTGGAAGAAAGCTGGAGCATCATGAGGGAACCCACGCAGGCACAGGGAGAACACGCAAACTCTGCACAGAAAGGTCCTGCCCCAGCTCGGCTGGCAGTGATGAAATGACTGTCTGTGATTCCCTAAGTACAGTATATATACAGTATACACAGATATACAGTATACAGTACATATGCGGACTAATTGATAAATATTTATAAAGTAAGGAAAATAAAGTTTTCATGGTGAAGGTGGAGGATGAGTTCAGAGGTCTCACAACCTCAGGAGTTAAACTGCTCTGTAGCGTCGTGGTACGGCAGCAAGTACTTGTGTATCTGTTGTCAGATGGCAGCAGGGTGAACAGACTGTGGCTGGGTGGGGGGTGTCTTTGAGTTTCCTTTGGGCTCTGTGCACACACTTCACCGATGTCACCGATGCTCAGTAGATGTTCTGGGCTGTTTTAATCACCCACTTCAGAGCCTTCCAGTTCCGGGCCTCGCACTATTGATGCCAGATTTTGATGTTGTCAATGTGCTTTCTGTCGCTCCTGTGTAAAAGCTGACAAGACCTTAGCTTCAAAATTTTGCCTTTTTAAGTTTTCTGTACTTTAGCAGTCATTACGCAAAAACAACAACAACGCAATAGACAAAGCAGAACTGAAGTACATTCCATGCTGGAGCGCAGAGATGAGGTCAGGCTTTGACTTAAAATGAGATGAATTCAACCGCACTGATCTAGACCACTCTGTCGTACTCCTTTGTCACGCGACATTGGGTGTTCAAGGTCGGCATGACTCAGTGTGAGCTTTCTTAGTATAATATGTGCTGAAAATTAATTAAAGCATAGATAAAACAGGCAACACTCCGCTAAATAAGTTTGACTTATCACTCAGGTGATTTATTTTACAGTAATAAAATGATTAAGCCTGGGCTTAAGCAAAACCTGAAAACTAACCTGACAAGGATTCCTGGCTTTACTGAGCCGATCATAAGTGATCCTCACGACTTTCATCACAAAGCTGGTTATCAACCGGCTCTGTAATCTCTGGGTTTGTCAGTTCAGCAACAAGCAACATCATCAACAATGAATGAAGTATTAATATCGAATTAGATGGAACATATATCCTCAGGATCATTTTGCTGAAGTCACAGCAGAAGACACATTCACTGAGATGATATTCAGGCCTGTGCAATATAGTCAGTTTAAATAGAAAAAGACAAACACACATGAAAGAGTGAAAGTTAATGTCGAAGTGTTTCTGCTGCCAAAACAGAGAGGAAAGAGAAGACGTTCATGTCTGGTGAGGTCTATTTGACCAAACTGGTGCATTTATAAGCATTATAAAGTCATGTTATTCTGAGGTGCAGTGATGGAATATAAAGCATACTGTCAGGAGCCCTGTCGGGAATGAAAGACTCGGATTTAGTGTTGTAAAATGTATTGTCCCCGTGTTTGTCAGATCTCTGTCCAAAAACCAGAGTGCTGGGAACAGCAAAATGATTTTTCTGACCTGCAATCACATCTATTGCCATTTACTTCTTGTCACTTTATAAGAAACTCTATATTCCAGTGATCTGATTGGTCAGAATGCAGGCTGCTGGCAACTTTTAACCTACTGCCATTTCCACAAAACCTGGATGGAGGATTCACTTTTGGTGTGGATCCAGATAAAGGGACGGATCCCGACGGATTATTATTTTTTTTTTTCACTTTCTTAAAACATTGTGAGATTTTTTCTTTTTTCTTTTTCACTTATTTCTCAGGGTATAATGCAAGGATCTTGATGAAAAAAATTTAGATGCATTACGTGGTTGGTATCTACTGTATGAGTGAGTACAGTTTGATGTCAATCTGGTGACCTTATATTATGGTAAAGCGGTTATGGTTGGTTTAAAATTTGGTGATACAGGGCTGAGTTTGATATGGGATTAGGCTTGATTGAACTGGTGGGTCTTAGTGGAGGTATGTGATGCAACTTGTCAATATTGTTTTTATTGCTATTTTTATATTCACTAACGGAAGAGACTTCTGGAGTTCTCTGAACCAACTGGGAGCCAAGACCTACTCTTAACAAAAATGTTCGGAATGGCACTGGATTTTAATCCCAAGGTTTTAGAACTATGACACACTCAAAGTTCAGTTCTGTATAGGTTTGTTCATAGAGACACAGAAAGACTTCACTTGAACTTGTCTTGATTGACTTAGAGCTTTACAGCTCGAGTTTTGAAAAAAATAAATCACCGTATGAGCCGATTGGGAACTTGGTGTTGGAACTTTGTTTCTGATATGTGATGTTGTCACTGTACTGTCAGTCTGCTACTTTAATGATGGTATATGTGCATTTTTCTTTCTTGGTGTGAATAGAATAATTCCAACAGAAAGGATCATACTGACATCTAGTGGACATCTAGTGCCATTAACACCAGAGTGAATCTGATTTACTAAAGAGTACAGAAGAGACTCCATGGAGGGAGTCCCACTTGTATCTTTTTGCCAATAATATTTCAAACATTTGTCAAAAATACCAAGTGCTATAATCGTAGGCAACTGGACTTGTTTCAACAACGCAACAAGATGTAGCACCTCTCATCCAAGAGGCTTCAACAATTCTGAGCTGAAGCTTCTTTGATGAGGAGGTGAAACATCTTCAAGAAATTGAAAAAGTCCAGTTGCCTATGACATAGCACTTAGTTTTAGTATGACCTGGATGACTGAGAACCCTCATCAACAATTGTCAGAATAGTTTATATAGTTATGGTTTATAGTCCATAAAGCAAAAGAAAGAGTCCTCAGAAACTGTCTTCAATGGAAAACATGTAGCAGCATTTTATTTAAAACGTCAAATAGAAATCTTACATTTTGGTGGTGTGGGGGGGTTAAAATAAAAGTTAAATACAATCAACATTTTAGCTTCTGAAGCCTGGCTGGTTCACTTGTCCATTTAGGTAGCCAAGCTACTGGTCCCCAAGCAAAACATGGTCATGTTGTCCAATAAAATGGCAAGAGTAGAACCAAAAACTAGAGTAACACACCATTTAATACACATGCATACACACACACACACACACACACAACACACACACAAACACACATACAGTCTTTACCCTCCATCATGAAAAGCCCACTTTTATAGCAGCACATAGAGCCAAATATGACTCTAGGAATAGTTTTTTGGGCAAATGACGCCACTAATAGATTAAAACCAGCAATCACCACACAGACGCACACAGACACACTAAATTAAGTAGAGAGACTCCATAAAATGTCCATTCAATTTGGCCTCTGCATAGAAAAAAAAAAGAATGGCAACCACTTACTGTCAGTGTAGTCGCCAATTAATGCAAGCATTTGGGTGCAACGCTGTTCAAAAACAAAAAAATCTCCTCCAGCCGTCCCATCCCAAACAGTCTCTTGCTTTGTGTTTTCATCCAAACTGGAGGGTTAAATAGGCAACATCAGGGACCATCCAAACTATTTACTCACTGTGCAGCAGTGTTTCCCCAAATTTAGCCGAAGTCAGTGCGTGCACCCACTACAAAGACATTTAAAAGCACCTGGAACGAAGAAATCTGCATGACTTTGAAAGGAGAAAATACCATTTCCATCAATGACTTCCAACTGAAAATCCAATGATACCGGAGAGTGTGCTGTTACTGCAGAGTCGCTGTTCAGAGTCAACACATTCTAGTTGTTCTTCTGTTTACAGCTGTCGTCTTGTCAGATTCCGTGTTCGTTACACTGCTTTGGGAGAGGCCGTTGCGGGGATGGTGTACGCATCCTTGGTCTGATTTTAGGCACTGTAGCATCCACTTGGACCAACGCTTCGTTTTTCTCAATGCTCAGAGGGGGAGTCAGGACGCCTGAAGGGACAGGACAGTTGCCGTGACGCTCCAACTCCACATCCCGGTAAGAGAGGGCCTTTTCCTGTGTACAGCAGAAATACACATATTCACTGTCCTGTCACCACAAAGCAGTAGAATCAGGTCTATTATGCAAATTTTACCAGCATACTGTGGCCAGAATAAAATGTTGGCATTCCAACGTTTAGCAAAATATGGAGTTCGAAGTTTTACCGGTCATAAGGATCACATCACATTTACATTACGTTACAGCTAGGCAAGACAGTTGCCAAGCCAGAGACCACTGTTCAAGATGGAGTATCACCGTTTAGAAGTTTGAAAAACCAATGGATATTTTTAACAAGAGGACAGAACAATTTCCAGCCAAATTTGTACCAACAAAACCGAATAACTTCCGATTGTGTATGTGATGAAAGAACCAAATAAGCCAAAAACATGATCTTTTCTAAACCTTAACCAAAGTGTCAACATAGTCACGGCCTCATTTTTTTTTTTTAAATGGAGAAAAAAATCATCATCATCATCATCATCATCTTCTCATTACATTACTTCCACTTACCAGCCATGTAACATAGGAAGCATGGGTCTGGATGTTATGCATGTCATCTGCAGGGATCCCTGTGAATGTTTTCATAGGTGACCCTCCGACTTCCCTCAGCGCCATGGCAAACGGCACCATCCACCTCACACACTCCTCTACCTCCACCCTCTTCAGAGCTGCATGGACAGAAGGGGGACATCAGGGCAACGCAACCAGGGTTACAGCAGGAAAACATTAACATTAAAAATAAAAAAATATTTGTACTGCGATATTTTCACATTACTTTTGCATAAGACGAGTATGTCTCCATTTAAAAGACAAGGTTGTTTTTTTTTGTTGTACCTGAGACGTTCTCCACCAGCTCCAGGGAAGAGAAGTGAAACAGGGCTGAAGCAGCAAGGATGCCATTAGAAAACTCAAGGCAACGCACGTCCAACATACACAGGTCCAACAACTAGGAGAGAAAAAAAAAAGGAAAACCAACTGGAATTAAACACCAGAGCATACCTCCAAACAAGTGGTCATCTTTGGCAATTATGTAAATGCCACTTATCGCAGGTTGTGGAGGGACACTGAACACAGCAGTCTCACAGCTCGCATTGGAGAGCTGTTCCCTGTCCTACTCTGATCTATGCTGGACAATTACACTGCATAAACCATCATATCTGCTTCTCACAGCAGTATGTTCCTGTTTGTTTTGTTTTTTGATTGAATGAATCAAAACTTCTTCCAGATTAAACGAACAACATTCAAGCTGAATTGCATGGTGCTGCCTATACTTTTGGCTAACAGTTCTAATATAACTAATAGGTTCTGTCCAGTTAAATGTGCAGCTGCCACCGTCATAAATCATAGCCGACACATGACTCGGTCATATTGAAAAGGGACAGGATCCTCCTGTTTGCTGCTGCGTCTGAAGATTACTGCTGCACGTTCATACGGTGACGTAGAGAGGAGGGAGGAGATTGCTAACTCTAAAACAGACGAACAGACAGTCGGCTAAAACGATGACGTTCACAGCAGCTTTAATGAAGAACCAAAATTATATATCAATTCATTAGCAAGGACACACACACTACCTCTGCGATCTGTGTGAAGGTAGCCTGGGGGTATCTGGGGATGAGCAGCTCGTCTGTCTCCTTCAGGTAGGCCACCTGCATGTAAACGTTGAGCCAGGATATGGGAGTCTGTGGGCTGAGGCTCCACTTCAGCTCCTGTGTGAGGAAAAAAACAGGAGAGCAGACAAACCGTTGGTGTTGGAGATGTAAAATATTCACCAACAGCAATGCTACTACTAGCAACTTAAATCTAGATAAAAATCAAGATCTTTCACAGTTCCAGGGTTGTACTTCCTTTAGGACAGACATGCAATAAAATCATGACACGTGCTGTCCTCCATGTGGTGCTTTCAGTAAATAAGGGCCAATCAACACCTAGTTCCATCAAGGCCCAGGAAAGGGGTAGACTGGGTATATGATACTAAGACAAACGCAGACCAGCACTTACTGATGTGTCATGGAACAAGTAGAGTAGTGTGTGTGTGTTTTTACCTTCATAATAATAATTTCCATGCTGAGAATCTCATCTTCAGTGCAGGCTTCATCTGTAACATAGGCAAACTGGTGGACTTTTGGAGGATACATCTCCTGCGGGACACAGAAACAAGGGAAGAGCATTATAACAGCTAATCATACACACCAATATGTTGTCAAATGCTGAAGCGGCAGGATGATTTGCAGAAACCCACAACAAAAGACTACAAAGAACTACAGACTACATGACAAAACATCCTGTAGAGTCGACCCATCTTACCTCTACTTTAGCAGCGATGAAGAGACAGGTGATGCCTATGAGCTGCAGTGTTGATTTGAACACGTTTCTCTGCGTGGCCATGAAGCGATCAAAGTAGTCCTGTGCCAGGTGATACGTCTCCCTGTGCAGTTTGTACACTTCACTCACCTAAAACATGAACACAAACACAACATCACTGCACTGATGTGGCCTCTCATTACTTCCAATCCATATCCACTTGTAGGTTTGTTTAGCTGAGGAACTATGGTCATCAGATGATATCAGAAAGTTCACAATAATGATGGAACAACATCCATTCCATTGATGTGTTCTCTATCTGTGCTCATCTTGTGTCAAGGCTGATTTATATTTAATTTCAAAAAGGCAAAATGGCAGTGAATGAGTTTGATTTCCACACAATGAACAACCAAGAACAAATAAGTGGTTAAAAGGCACAAGAAGCTGAAAATTGTGAATTTGTGGTGGGTTAGGCTAGGTGTTAATTATGCACTGTATGCCATCTGTCATGAACGCTTAGAAATGTCACTTATTGTGATGATGTTTTGAATTTTGTTCTGTTTATTTACAGGTTCAGATGCTGGGTGTGAAGCCCCTTTAGCTCAGTTTAGTCACAAGGAAGAAAAAGGCCCAAACCCTGTATCAATATGTGATGGACGGTCGTTAGTCTAATTAGTGTTGACAGGGAAAGACAAAGGACTTTTTTGCAATAAAAACATCCTCTGGTCCTTCTCCATCTCTCTGCTGCTTTCAGTGTAATGTGGAGCTTGTTTCATCATTATTCCGGTTTTGATAATCTGTCAATGTTCAGCACAAACAAACATTTAACTTGCTGACATGTTGGCTTGAACTTGGTGGAGCTGCTTTGTATCGTTTTCAGTTTTGTTTGCCAAAGAATCATCTTGCTCTAATATACAGTTCACAGCTATTAAGATAATCCTTTATTAGTCCCATAATGGGGAAATTTGCAAAAACAGCAAAATATATATATAAAATAATTGGAATATTTTGGATAAGAAGAACTAAAATCTAAAGGTGAAAGGAGATGGGGTCTTTACTGAATGTGATTAGCCCAAATGAGATTGGTTAATTTCTTTCAGAGTCATGAGATATCAACAGTCATTGCAGCTTATTATTTAGTACTTTTTCTGTCTAAATGTATGCTTTGGTGTCAACAAAAAAGGCATTATACTGATCACTACGATATGCTACATACCTCCATGAGCCAGTCCAGGAGAATTGCCCTCATCTTTGGCTGCAGATGAGGATGGTTCTCCATCATGTGGACATCCCTGGTGTAGGTCTTATCCTTCTCCAACATGTTGTTCCATACCACATCCTTACTGGCCCAACTGGTAACAAAAAGAGAGATGGAAACAATGGTATCTCTTGACTGGCCCCCTTGTTTTGCAACATGTGCAAAGCTGCTACAAATGCATTTTAAGTATAATTTTCCATGGACAGATACAGAAAAACTGAGTGAACACTAATCTAGTTCCTACAGGGCTTTTCTGGGCTGCAGCTCTAGTGAGGACAGTAGCAGGGTTTCCGCCAGGGTGTTGAAATCCCTGCAGCCCGGCAGGCTTAAGTTGAGTCTCCACTGGGCCTAGGCATCAGGAAATTGTTTAAAAGTGTAGTTTAAAGATATTTATTTTTTGCTTGAATGTGTTTTACAAGTAGTGAACTCCTGTAGAGTAACTCAGTGTGCAGATTGTGTGCGAAACGTTAACGAGCAATAACAGCATGTGTGAGACAGTGACTCAGAAGTTAGCAGTATAGCAGTGAAACGAAACAGTACGGTTTTGCTGTTTTTGGTTAATAAATGCTACAACTTCTCAAAACCCAAACAGAATTCCCTTTGTCATGCTTTTCACCAGCATGTAAGGGTGAAGGCGGCCCCTGCCAGGCCTGACAACTTTTTTGGCGGAAACCCTAAGATAGTGATTAAAGGTCAAGGAGAAAAACTATTAGCTGCAACCAAAACAGAGGCAACACTGCAAAAGAAGACATAGGCAAAGCCTAGACATTGTGACCTCGGCTTAGGATATGTCGTTAATTCAAAACTCGTGAGTGTGTGTTCGGATACAAGAGAGAGCACAGGTGACTGTAGGACATAATCAACCACAAGATTATCAACCACAGAACAACAACAAGTACTCACCACAGTGCAGGAAGAGGTGCACAATGCACAGGGGTTGTAAATATGTTGTTAAAGTTATAGTGGGGGAACCCTGCGTTTATCAGGGTGACTGGTTGGTCCTCTTCCTGATCAGGTGTGGGAATCCACCTGTGTGGACTTGTATAACCAGGATCAGGACTCCAGCCCGGCTTCACGGGAAGAGGGAGAGCAGAGAGACGACACAAAGAAAATATGAGGGGTGAGGCTCAGTGACTGGGCCACAGATACATTAACAGAACTGGGTTAAGTGAGGCCCATATTTTGACTCAAAGTGTTAAAAGATAACCGTGTCTACCTCGCACTCGCGCTGCTTCTTCTTTGTCATCTCTGCAACCTCCTCATCGTCCAGATCTTGTAAATACTGAGGATCGATGATAGAAAACTTGTAAGTGATTGAGTTCACCAGCAGCACAGAGCTGGTTTGATCCAATTTATTTCCACGGCAGATAAGACATTGTGTAAGGTAGAAACAGAATCCTGTCCCTTCGGGGATGTTTGGCTTTGCAAGCACCAATAAAAAGCAATAAGCAATGGAACAATCAACAATATCAGCTACATCAATACTTATACTTTTCTACTTTTTTGCCAGCACTGATGAATGTATGTGACAGCAGTTTCATATTTGGGTTGTTCAACTAGGCCTTTACATTTGCAAACTAGCTGCAACTGAAAATTGAGCAAAGGCCACCTATAGGCTAGTCTGCAAGCCTTTCAGATTACTCACAATGGCAACATCTGCCTTCCTCTTTCTCGGTCGTACTGTAGTTTCCTTGGGCACATCGGGAGCAACAGACTTAGGTTGTGTCTCTTCCCTGTAACAACGAACAACATAAACGTAGCTGTGAGCTTTCAGAGTCAACATAAAACACCTGAAGAAGCCTGGATAAGGATGTTCATATGGTCAAAATAAGGTCATATAGCTACTAGCTAACTACCCGGATGGCTAAAGCTCCATCAACTTTTCTTTCTGTCGTCACACACTTTGATTGACGCGCTTAAAACTGCAACAGATAAACGGATATTAAACTCACCGTTGTCCCCGCATTATACTCAAAGGGATTCGTGTCAGTTGTGGAGTAAACCTGTGAATGAGAAATGGTTTCAAGTTTTATTTTTGGGGTTTAAGAAAACACATTGATTCACTCCCAACCCCCACTCTGAACTCCCTCCTTCTGACAAAGCCCAACTCAGCCTGGCGCGGGGAAATGGAAACGGTACGCAATGTTAAAAGTCGCTAAAAAGTACCACACAATGCAAGTATGTTCATGAAAATAGGCGGCAATACACAACAGATGCTATATTAGCTGCCTAACTTGATCATTTTGTGTATTTTTGAGGGGAACCTGATTATTTCCCCCCAATAAGTTTGGACAGCTGGCTTGCCACATAATGGCCGCAAGACAGGCACAGCAAGGGCGCCTATTTTCTCAAATCACAATTTAACAGTAAAAGCAACACCCGACACCAAGCTAACACAAACTACGTTTAAGTATGAACGTCCACGTAAACTTTAAATTCACTATCTTTAGTCCACCTTGTTCCGGTTTAGGCAGAATTCAACTCAGCATAGCAACAAAAGTTGCAGCAGAAGCTAGCTAAACTCACTTGAACTTTCGCTTCATCCACTCACCTCAAGACTCTGCCCTTGAAGTTCACTCTTATCCCAGTCCAAAAAATAAATTAATATCGTCTAACTTCACCGTCGGTTGTTCTGGCGAGGAGGTGCTCTGGGTGTGTGTGTGACTCCAGGCCGGGCTAGTTCCTCTGAGCTGGCGCCTTGCAGGGAACAGATGACTTGAAGCATCAACGTCAGGGGGGGGAGTAGATTTAACTTGGCGCTAAACGTCCATCTTCGCCGCCTCTTTATAGATTCATTTCTTCTCCATTCGCCACAGTTTCACACCTGTAGCGAGAGGCAGAGCACGCGTGTTTGATATAGTCAGTCTATACAGCGCTAAAGAAAAGGAAAATTAAGTTTAATAAACGGGAGGCGTGACTGCTGTTAGTGACAGCTGCAGGGGCGGGCTTCCCAAAGCGGAAGTGCCCAGGCACCGCGTGGCTAGTCTGTCAGATGTAAACAAAGCCGCCGTCCTTTGGAATTAAACCTCAAATAAAACATAACGCGACGCCAGTTTGGGGATGTAATTGCGCCATTCCGGTCTGTGAACTCTATATATTCGTGTCACTCGCTGTCACCCTGGGCGCATCTATTATTTAGCGAAAAATTAACTATGTTAGCCTGCTGCTGCTTCTGCCGGCGCCCATTTCCCGCATGGGTTTGCCGAATCAGAGCCATTCACTCGTCTTTAAACAAACCGGCTGTGCTGAGTAGTGAGTTTTTCATACAGCTGTCCGGGTAATGTGAGAAAACTAACCGTTGAAGCCTGGTATAGATTTTGAAGACGATTCATGTTGTGTTGTTTTGTTTGAATATGCACAAATGACCTTTGGCCAGTCACGTGACCCGACGCTTACACAGAATACGAGATATTTTCCTCTCCCTGGATTTCGCCGCAAAACATGACGTTTTTGAAACTTTTCGGGCGCCTAAAATCCGTGGTTATTGGGATGATTCACGTCCAAGCCTTACCAGGTAAAAAGAAAAAAAGACTGCACTGGCATGTGCCCTCCAAAATGTTTTCAGTGGTGGAGGAAGTATTCATTTCATTTGCTGACGTAAAAGCAGCTGTAGGCCCACCACACTGTACTCCATTACAACTGTGCTGCCGTTTTACTTAAGTCAACGTACAGTATGTGTTAGCAAAAATCTGTCTAAAGCATCAGAAGTACTCAGTGCCAGAAAAAATGGCCCCAGTGAATGTTATTGTTATATATTTGATTATTTCTGCCCATGCATTCATGTACAAGTAAGAAGCATTTGTGCTGTTACAGTCTAAGTGAAACTAACTAAAACTACTTTACTGTTGGGTAGTTTAATACAATGCGTCATATTTTTAAAAGCTAATGATCATATGTTTTTTTTGTGAAGTAATTTGTTTACATAACAAACAAGTAACTGTAACTGTCAAATGAACCTAGTTGGGTAGAGTATACAGTATTCTCTCTGAACTGTGGCGAAGCAGATGTGTGAAGCGAAATGAAATGTAAATGGTCAAGTAAAGTCATACTGTATGTAACCAGGTTTCTCGTCTACCTCAGGCACCCCCCTGGGTTGTATGAAAATGTCCCAAATCACTGAAGAAGCATGCAAGGAAGCAGCGATCTACCGCGATGCAGGGATTGTAAGTCATTGCACATTGTGTGAACTCCTCACACATTTAAATTCTTTCCAGGCGAGCCAGTGAACGCTTCATGTGAACTCTTCTTTCAGGATGGTGTGATCATTGAGAACATGCACGATATCCCCTACTCCTTCTCTGTGGGCCCTGAGGTGGTTGCCTGTATGACGGCAGTGTGCACCGCTGTGAGAGGCGTCTGTCCATCGCTGCCGCTCGGAGTTCAGATACTGTCTTCTGCTAACCAGCAGGCACTGGCTGTAGCTATGGCTTCAGGTTCAGTTCTTTCATAAATCACGTCATTGTTCGGCTGTACGTGAGACTATAGTCATTGGCAGTCAAAGCTTTTAGGACAGAACAGAACAGAGGTCTTCAGTAATGTGTTGTCATGACCTGATTGTGAACATATTTTCCTTACACTACATAGCTCTTTTTAGCTTAAGGTGTGTTAATCAGTGAAATGAGCTGTGAGAAACTGCATACTGTCAGAACAAAGGTCAACTTCTTATGTGTTAGCCAAGACCTACCTGTATTTGACCCAGTGGCTACCAGTTAGTAAACCATTATAATGTCATAGGTCATGTCATGTCAATCCGTAGGTCTGGATTTCATCCGAGCTGAGGGTTTTGTCTTTTCTCACGTGGCTGACGAGGGCCTCCTGAATGCCTGCGCCGGCGACTTACTCAGATACCGCAAACAGATCGGGGCTGAGCACGTGCAGATATTCACCGACATCAAAAAGAAGCACAGGTGAGATCACTATCTGTATAGTTGGAATAGAAAGTAATCCTCAAACCCCATTTGACACTAACGAGACACCATCTCTGAATACAACTGTAATTAATGAGGATTCATACTAATAGTTTTTGGGTGGCATAACAAAATAATATCTATCTTAAAGAGAGTAAGGCACATACCCTTTAACACTGAATATTCTGCTTTCATTCATTTATATGTGTATTTTTATATGTGTACAGTTGAAATGAACTTAATACAAATTTACCTTTACAATGTAAGGTAAGAAAAAACAAACTGTATAGGCAGATGTAGGTTAAATCCTTGTCTCTGATTGGTTATTCCTTCTCTTAGCACATGTGATTAATCATGTGATCACTCAAGAGCTGCTCATAAAGGTTACTCCATCACGTTGCTGTAAATGAGAGAGAGATGATTGGTACGTCATTTATTCCTCCTTTTAGTGAACAATTTGGTTCTTTAGAGTGAACGTAAAGTAAAGTTCAGTAAATACTGGCCCAGACCAGCATTCTCCGATTCTGAGGGGAACCATTGTCTTGTAAGTCATCACTGAGTATTCCCAAAGTGCTCACACTCACAAAGAAGTCCTACTTTGTATTTTGAAATAAAGTACTTAATGGGTTAGGACGTTTGAGGGACTGTCAGGGTTTAGATAATTGATGCCCTGTTGTTCTTGGTCCAAGGTGTTAGTCAGTCAAATGCATTTTAATTTCTATTTAATTAACCTTGTGTGTGTGTTTTCCCAGCTCTCACGCCCTGACATCAGACGTGAGCATTGAAGAGACGGCGCGTGCGGCAGAGTTCTTCCTCTCTGACGGAGTCATCGTCACAGGAGCAGCAACGGGAGTAGAGGCTGACCAGCGGGAGCTCCGAGGTAATTCCTCAATAACTCCACGCTTCATACAACCAGGAGCTAGGTGCTGACTCTGATCACACAGCTTGACAGTTTTGGATAGCCATAGAGGGCTGCAACTCATAGCAATTTTTCGCATAGATTTGACACTGATCTTTTAATTAGTCATATGAAATGTTACAAAAATCTAAAAGTATTCAATTATCAATGAAATGAAATGGAAAAGAGAAAGCAATTTCCCACATTACCACAGCCTTATTTTGTATATTTACTGTGTAATTCATTTTGAGTGACTACCCTCTCTGTCCACCAGAGGATACCCTCACATAACCCTGTGAGAGCTCGGTGGGTAAAGAAGAGAGACCATGTATTTCACTCATTCCATCAAAGAAAACTGAGAGTTGTATAAAATCATTCAAACTCAAGACTGCCATGATACATGTTCTTTACAAGTGTACGTAAACTTCTGTAGCCTCTGTACATGGGACGCCCGCTCTACCAACTGAGCTAAACGGCGCCCCAGTGTATGTAAACTTGATACTTGACTACATTTACCTGGTACTAGTTCACTTGTACTTAAAGGAACAGTTCACCCAAAAATAAAAAATTCTGTCATTATCTACTCACCGCCACACCGATGGAAAGTCAGCCAAAGTTTTGTTGGTCACAAGACATTTCTGGAGCTTTACAGCAAAAGAGCCTTGCAGCATTCTCCTAAACAAATCCAGGAGTCCTAAGGCCAAATTAATTTGTAAAGAGGTTACTTACACCCTCAATGTAGGGTTGAGCTTGTGTGACCACTTGTGACCACACAGGGTGTAAACAACATCTTCTCAAATCAGTTTGGGATCTCAGGGCTTCTGGGGAGTTGGATTAAGCATTTTATGTTTTGTTTTTTTCAGTTGTTTTTTTACGTTTCATAACAAGTCCCCATCTACTCCAGCTGTTGAGGAGAATGCTGTGACACACTGTAGACTACGAAACTTCACCTGACTTTCCATCGTCATAGAGGTGATAATGACTGATGTTTAATTTTTTGGGATGAACCGTTCTTTTAAGTAAAATATTAAATGCAGGATTTTTACCCATAATGGAGCATTTTTAACATTGTGGTGGTCCACCAGAATTTTAATATTTTTCCATCAGTGATTTAATCAGTAGACAAGGAAGCTGTGACAAAAGGCACCCAGGTTTGTTTCTAATGAGTGCCACTGGGTCTAAGGTCTAGAATATATCTCTCTCATAGCAAGACAGGGGCTTCTATTTTAAGCAGTGTCTCCGACATGACATACAAAAAAGCCTGTAAATACTTAGAGCTGAACAGGCACACAGCCTCTGGTTCATACACGTGAGTGTGCTGTCACACACAAGAACAGACACACACACTTAACCCCAATCTCTTTCTATCACACACGTGCACTTTCTCTTGCTAACACAAACACGCAGGGGGCAGACAGTGTGTCTCAGCCTCTCTTGGACTAGTCCCCTCTCACCATTTTAACAGACACTGTGGGTTACATTCGTTAAAACTGGGGTTGGTAAGTTATTCTGGAAGCATTTTTTTGTTGTATTTTGTAGAAAATATCTTAAAACCCGACAGCAATCAATATATCTAATGCTCTGTCAAATACTAAAAAACAAACCCAAAAAAACAAAATCATCATCTGTGGCTGTCACTCTGCAGTCATTGCACGTGGCCAGAGTCTTCCACAAGGCTTGGTGGATTAATTGTATCGTTATCAACAAGCTAGTCATACAACACTGTAAGAGAAGGTGCAGCCAACATTTTCCAGTACTAACATTAGCAAGACAGCAACGAGTACTAAAAATAGCCATGTGCATTGTTTATGTTCGTTATGATAACGTTAGGTGCTTTCTTCCATGGGAGACATGAGGTAGTTGGATATGGTTCGCAATGACGATTTGCTGCACTCACAGTACACTGGCCCTGAGCCAATGAACGAGTGAGACGCAGCAGCCACTAACCGAGTAGCACAAAGCACACAGCACCTCAGTCAACCAACTCAGTTAGCACAAAGCACACAGCGCCTCAGTCAACCAACTCAGTTAGCACAAAGCACACAGCGCCTCAGTCAACCAACTCAGTTAGCACAAAGCACATACCCACAGCAGTAAGGACTAACTGTCGCACCAGGTACTTTTTTTTAACTGAGGTTCATTCGACAGTTATTTTGCTTGTGTTTGTATGATTTTGATGATGAGTTGTTCATATATGTATTTAATAGACTGAAGAAGCTAAGCAAGCTCAATGAGAATGGCGAACTAGCCACTAACACATTTCCCTGGCTGCCGGTGAGAGCTACAGGGCAGTCCGTGTCGCTGTAGTCAGGCAGTGTATGTTCATGGAGTGGCGGAGTGAGTTTTTTTTGCAGCTGTACACTTTTAAAATTTAGCTTGCGCTTGCTGGTTTCTATAATCTTACCAACCCCATTTTTAAAGGAAATGTTCACCCAGAAAATTAAAATTCAGTCATCATCTACTCACCCCTATGCTGATGAAAAGTCGGGTGAAGTTTTGTAGTCCTCAAAAACATTTTTGGAGCTTCACAGAAAAACAATGTTGCAGCTACTGAAGTAGATAGAGACTTGTTTTAAAACAAAAAAAGGCTCCATTTAGCTTTAGCATTCAGGAACAAATTATTATTTGTTTTTTTTATCTCACACACATTTGTGTGCCCATAATAATTGTGTGTTTCTTTGCTTTTTTTGCAGAGGTTTCGCAATCTGTGAGAATCCCAGTGCTCATAGGTTCTGGAGTGACCTATGACAACATTGAGGGCTACCTTGATGCAAATGGGATGATCATCGGTTCTCATTTCAAGAAGGGTGGCCACTGGGCCAATGCTGTTGACCCAGAGCGAGTGAAGAGGTTCATGGGAAAGAGACGTGACCTTGTAAAATGAGAGGTTTTCTCTCATCACCCCAGTGCCTTACACATGTTTAATTCCATGTAGTATAACTGTATGTAATGCCACATTAAAACACATAAAGCCACCACCTTAAAAAAACAATATTTATTTGCAGTTTTTTTTTGTACATTTTATAAATACGTATCAATAGAAAAACATAATATTCGGAACGGTATTTACACACGAGTCTAAAATGAACAACTTGAGAAAGTGTGAGAACCAGCTGAAAAATTACAAAATGGTAGACTCAGTACAAAACATGAACAGTGGTTTTGTTTTATTTCTTGAGGCTCGATAAGAAACTAAAAGAACATTTCTCATAGTATCATTATGTCTTTGAACACCGTGATATGAAATAAACTTTGATACACTCATTACATGAACGTCTAAGCTAAGGCACATGGCATAATACATACTGAACACAACCAAGGAATTACCAATCCAAATGGGCCGCTATTCCGACAGCACCAGAATTCCGAGCAAATGATTCTACAGGTTTGAATTTTCCGTATTTGGATCGGTGTCACACATTGTGACAGTAACAACATCAAACGTTCACACACCCTACCCCTACTTATATCTAATCTAAAAAATCCAAACAACTCAACTGTTCTCATGAAACGATGTACAAACGCTTTACTTTGAAAGTAACTGTGTGTGTCACTACTGCTTTCCAACCTAAGGGAACAACTGTGTCATTCAAGATGTCAGGAGATCAAGGTTTGTTGTACTCAGTGGTTTCTGACGTGAGAGTTACAGTGCAGAGGCGATATTAACATCAAAATAGAAACTTGTGTTGCTGTGGTTCATGTAGCAGATTATACTGCTATGCTTAGCCTTTGTGGATATGTGTGATGTGCGACAGTGGTGGAAAACCTGAGTAATTTTTTCGAGTCAAGGCACTGTGTTGCACACTGGGCTTGAGACACACCCTCCCGCCAGCACTTCCATTCCCTCCTCTTTAGTAGTTGTAGAGACGCTGGCAGGGCTGCTTGAAGTGGCCGTAGCGTTTCTCTGCCGGGGAGAATCGCGTCTTCGCCAGGTTCTGCCTGTGGAGCGCGCCGCGGCTCAGCTTCTTCCACTCGGCCTGGGCCCTGGCCCGTTGGACATCCAGTAGCTGGACGTCGCAGGGTAGAGGAATTCCCCAGGCAGCCAGACGCCAGGAAATGTGCCGCCTCACTGCCACTGGCCTGGACGGACACAGATGAAGTGTTAAGAGAGATAAGTATAACTGTACACCAGCTCTGTGTGGATGCCTCTTCTATCCTGAGAGAACCAAATGTAAGATTTAGGCCACACATGCGAGGACACTTTTGCAAGGTTTTGGATGGTTATGCTTATTTTCTGTCTTACAGAAAGAAAATGATAAGATTGATACAACTTTCATGTCTATGTCTTTAAACAAAACACTTTTGTGTTTTCGCTCCCATTTCTCAAAAGTTGAAATAAAAGATTTAAGACTTTTTCTGTACACACAAAACGAACGATGTCACGCAAATTTTGTTAAAATCTGTGTTGATGAGCACTTCTCCTTTGCCAAGACAATCTAACCACCTGACAGGTGATGCATATCAAGGTGCTGATTAAACAACATGATTTGCACACAGGTGTGTGTTGGACTGATCACAATAAAAGGCCACACTATCTAACTATGTGCAGTGAGTGTTAGGGGAGGTAGCAAGAGCATCAAAGCCAGAAGACTGAGTCAAGAAGACTAGAATGAAACAAAAGGAAGGACAATCATCTAGAAGCAGAGGGAGAGCTGCTGGCACCCATGATAGTGGTTTGCCACGAGCAGCATCAGACAGGGAGTTGACCTTACAAAATGAGCCTCATCCTCCCCCAGGGGATTCACTAATCTGTTTCAAAAGCACATGGAACATCATCGTGCTTGAGCCGACAGTCCCATGGGAAGAAAGGATGTAGGAATCCTGGAGGATTAAGTGTCTACCTGTGGAGGTCAAAGCAAGAGGTTCTCCGAGCCAGTCACTGTGGCGAGCACTTAATATGAGGGCTGCCCCCTTAACATCAGTGATTGATCAGTGGAGGTGACCCCAACTCAGATCACACTGTGCCAGTCTAAACACTGCACACCTTTTTGTCTTAGTCATTGTATACAGAGTACTGCTACACTATAGTAGTACAGGCTTGAAAACACAGCAGGTAGTGAGTGACTCTCCATCTTGGAAGTACAATCTCACAGGTAATGAGGCAACTATTGTAATTAGTGGAATTTGGTGACACTTTGCAGTTCCCAGTTTTGTGCTACTAAAGCTGTTTTGGCCTCTCTTTAGGACTCTCAAAGAATGACAATACATTTTCACTTACCTTACGAACAGCGATGTAAATTCAGTCTATGGTTTTTCATTTTAAACAATGGAAACTAACCTAGAGTTGTCCTCTTCATCTTCATCAGAGCCCAGCTCCTCGTCCTCCTCCACTCCGCTCATCCTGCGTCTTATCTGGTAGACAGACATGCTGGGGTGCTCGATCAGCAGGTTCTCCAGAGGGTCCACCTCAGGGGCTGATAGCGGCCCGCTCTCTGTATAAGGAACATCAGAAGTCAACCAGATCAGTTTTCGTCCCAGTATAAGCAGCACCCTCCCTGAGCCAAGAATGTTTTAAGCGACATCAGTGTGTCTAACATATTTATGACCCTCTGGGGGGATCTGTCTCTCACCTGGCAGATTAACAATGACCCACTCTCCTTCTTCAAACTCAATCAGTTCCTCATAAGGGTCGTCTGCTGCCTCAAAGTCATCGCCGGCGCTCCCAAGCAGTTGAGACAGAATCTTTCCGATCATCATTATCCCTCTGTCGCAATCTGTAAAAATAACAGCGAGCAGGTCAATTTAAAAGAAAAGACCAAAGCTGCAGAGGAGTGAAGGTTGTGTGTCAGCTGATGACATTAAATTAATATTTTAAACACAAAAGTTCTTGGTTGTCTCCACCACTGTTTCGCACATAAACTAAATGGCTCCCCCTAGAGGCTGTCCCGAGAAACCCCCCACAGACCTGCCTTCCTCACATACCAGAGGGCTGCTTCGTCCCAACAAGTCCTTCCATTGCGCAGCTCAGAAACCTGAGCAGCCTGAGTTAGTACGTCGCCGTGACGTGGGGGTCAAGTTAGAACCGAATCAGCTGAGAGAACACGGCGAGGCTGGAATTACACCGATTGAAGCGATATTATGTCATCTGTTTAGATAAGTTTCATGAACTTTTATTTATAAAGGCAGCTGGCGGATCACCCTGTAACCGTTACCCTGGTGTTACAGGAAACTTGGGTCAGCACTGTATGTTGGTTTGTTATTCCTTGGTGCATGTTCCCGTGTTATTCTCGGCTAAAGATATTATTAATATTACGTATTGCAATCGTAATGCGTTATTTAATTGTCCTACTAACACTAAAACTGAGAAATCTTGCTGTTAAAATCTGTTAAAAGAAGTGATCATTATGTGAAGGTGTAATGTCGGTACAACATTCACTTATGAAACCCTTCTGTCAGCAGATCTCAAAAACAGCTACAGAACACCTTATTCCCTCAGCTGTTCAAAATATATATCCCAAAATATGTCATGGCTACAATATTCCATGATATATTACTTTTTTGGGTTAATATCTGCTGTTGCTGTTGAAGACAAACATAAAGCCATAAATAGACCCGTGTTTTTCCCCCGTGTCTGGATGCCTTCCTGCTCTCTGTCAGTGTCTGCCCAGAACTTGATGTCACCGGACCCCTCCCTGTCAGCACTCACAGACACAGTGCAGGACACTGTCATCAACAGACCCTGTCCCCGGCATAATCTCAACAGGCCTATTATCTTTATAGATGTTACACAGAGAAGAAGAAAAAAAAAATGACTGCGTGCTCAGATTAGTGTTGCTTCATTTCTTGTCATCGATCGAATTAGTTTGGTTTTTCCAAGAGAGGAGAATGTGGTCCTGATACGAACATACTTTACAATACAGAATACACGACATTCAGTTCAAATTACGAGCAGGCAAAGACTGCGAAGACATCACATAGCCAAGAGGACTGTAGTAAGAGAACAAAAGAAAAATGTAATCCAAGCCTCAAAAAGGCCACTGTTAATAAGCGATACATAGCAATTCACATGTTGACTTACCTGTCCAAATAAAGTTATACAAAAAAACGGTTTTGTTCGGGTGCGGACGGTGTACAGAGATGATCCAGCTACGCTGCTGACTGTTCTTCAGAGATTGTTTTGATCTCAAAGTTGTTTATCGGCAAGAGTCCTCGCTGTGTCCTCAAACGTCACCAAATCCCGCCCAGTGAGGCGGGGTGAGCGTGCGTCAGTCCCCTACGTCACATGTCAACAAACCCACCATCCCTGTTCCTTATGGATGTGACAGTTAAACGCTATGTACACGGCTGAGTCATCACAACTAATAACTCCCGACCGGAGTCAGAAAACAGCATACTGTGCAATAAGTCATATATATACCCTGGGCTACTAAAGTCTCCGTTTACTGCTGTATTCTGATCAGTTGGCTATATATTCCATTACCATTCCAATAAACTCAGTTGTTATGTTTAGTTAAATAGATTAATGAGCGAGTGGACGATGGACGAAGTACTGTCGAACAAGCTGAATCCATGTATAACTTTTAAGCAGTTTTATGTTTTATTGGAACTCAACTTCAGTTCCAGATGATAACCTACTCCAAACACCAGCCATTGCCTTGCTTTCTGCGCATGCGCAGATCGCTTTCAGCCTAGACGCAGTTTTTTAAGTTGTCCAAGGGTGAAAAAAACTTATGATAATAATAAAATGAAACAAAATAGAACCATTCTGAAGCAACTCTTTTATTTTCACGCATTTCCAATCAAAAATTTGATAAAGCCGTCTCAGCACACGTAACTCTTTACTCTCCTTTACTTGCTCACGAAGATACCGTTGGTGTTTGTGTTGACTTAAACTGCGCACTGTAACCTGGGTAGGAAAGGAAGAACTCTGTTTTATTTGCCTACATGTTTTACACCGCTACAGGAAGTATTAGTTAGTATGGACTGGCAAATGTATGTGCGTTTATGGGTTTTGTTGAAAATAATCATCTTGTGTCGATTCTTTGTTCTCTACTCTCTGATATATTGTGTAAAGCAGGAAGTAGACGACTGCTGATACCCATCATACATTGCAAATCTACGTTTTGAGAAAAGCCGAATGCATGTGAGGAACGAAAACTGTCCCTTTGCACATTCGGGAGAAGATTAAAGGTAAGACTGAAAGTATCTGCAACAAGTAGACACAGCTGGTGACAGCTGTCCTCTGTGTCTTGTCTCACCATTAAACAGAAGAAGTGAACCCCAGGTGCTTGAAGTCATGTTTTGTTAGGTATAGAACAGAAACAAAACTTGGAGTAGTGTTGAATTTTAATCTAGCCATCGTTGATGAAACCCAGTAGCCTCTGTATTAATGACTTTATCTGGTCTGAAACCACTTTAAAGACTGAACTTGTGCTTATTTAGTTTAAAAGAAGTTAGTTTATATGGACCTTCAAAGTTTATGCCAGTAACGATCCTCGACTGCCAAGTTAATGAACAAAACTTTCAGGCCCTGATTCACTTATAAACCTTGTCGTTTTTTTAAAAAAAGTGTTGCCAGTCATAGATATCAGGTACATTTTGCATTGACATTTTTCGGCTAATTGACAACAGCACAGTTGGTATTCGGCATACACGCATTACATACATTTTAGTAAAAATCTAGATGTGTTTAAACATTGGTGAAATATAGTTGGCAGTGACACAGGCTATATCTAATTATGCTTTATTATTGTTAATATTAATGTTTTTGTTATTTTATAAGCTGTTAAGGCCACGTTGAACCCGAAGTAAAAGTGAAACCATATTTTCAAAACCCTACCTGATGCACCTTTTCTTCTTCCTGGCTTATAACCAATCCAGTCAGCCTAGGTCTACCTGACATGTATCTGAAAGCAGATTAGTTCTTATTAAGAGATTTGAGCATTTTCCTTCAGTATGTAGACTGCTGCATAAACACTTACATTCAGTATGAATGCATTGTGTCCTGGGATGGCAAACATGATTTCTTTGACCCCAAAGTTGCAGGACTGTTGGCTTGAACAAATGTGTGCCAGCAAAGATATATTACAAAACCTGGAGTCCTAGACCTTCAAGTACCCCAGAAGCTCCAGGGTCACTGCAAATCAGTGTGTTCTGGTCATTTGTTTTATCATCAACTTGTTATTTGAATTTGCACCACTAAATTACGGTATAGCACACATTAGGGTTTCTTCTAGTCCGAACCTGCGTTCTTTTGTATTCTAGGTAAGACCTTACAGTAGAGTTGACTGTCCTCTCTTTCCTGTCATGCCAGTGTCTCAATGCAGGGATGGCTCCACGAGTGGATGATGTCATGCGTCTGTGCTATGAATTATCAGCTCACGATCAGATCAAGGTGGCGGTGAAAAACTCCACCAAAGGAGCGATGGTGGCAGGAGGAACTGCCTTCGTATGCGGGCTAGCTGCCGGACCTGCAGGGATTGCCGTTGGTAAGAATAAATACTCAGATGAAAATGAGTGATTCTGAAACTCAGACATTTCAGCTGCCTGGTCAACAGGTCCAAATGTAGCCCACACTGACTGGGTGTGTTACCTTGAAGGAAAATACAAATGCAGGCTACAGAGTAGGGCTGGATAATATGTTGATGTAACTGCTCGAAAGAATAAAGGGAACACTTTAATCACACATCAGATCTTGATGAACGAATCGTTCAAGTTGAAAATCTTTACTGATGCACATTTTTATAATTTGATGAGAACAAAATGAAGTAACAGTGGTCACTGGAAACCCCAAATCATCAACCCACTGAGGGCTGGATTCAAAATCACACCGAAAAAATCAAAGTAATAATTGAAATCACAGGCTGATCCAACTCACAATGTGACACAGTAGTGTGTATGGCCCCCACATGCCAGTATGCACTCCTGACATCGTCTGGGCATGCTCCTGATGAGCTGGTGGATGGTGTTCCTGTGGGGACGGCACCTGGACATCACGACCCTTGGGTGCTCAGTTTGATTTAGGTCAGGGTAACGAGAGGGCCGGTCAATGGCATCAATGCCTTTGTCAACCAGGAACTGCCTACACACTCTGGCCACATGAGGTCGGGCATTGTCCTCCACCAGAAGGAACCCACATTTAATCCCAGCATCCCACAGCAGTCAGGGAGTATGGAGTGTGTTTCTGACAGTTTGGTCACACCAGTAGCCTGCCTGAGGTCATTATGCCGGTCCTGCTGCTGGGTTGCTGCCCTTCTTCGGCCCTGTCGAGCTCTCCTTGTGTAACTGCCGGTCTCCTGGTATCTCCTCCATGCTCTTGAGATTGTGCTGGGAGACACAGCGAGTGATGTGAAGCTATGGTCTTAGATTTTGGATATCATTATAACGCAAAATGACTTAACCATTGTCTTTTCCTGGTTTAAAAGGCTGCATTACAGTAATTTGATGTAACTTTCTGAACTTACCAGACACTTACAAAAAACATTACATTACATTTATCAAGAATCGCATTGTGGTAATATTTTGTGGAAGTGCCAATAATCACAGTATACACGGTATTGTCCCGATACAGATCACAGATAAGACCTTTCGGAGTTCGACTAACCCAAGAGGACATATAAGGCAAGATAAACTACAAACACACAGCCATAGTTTAATATATTGCCAAGTGATGTTTGGCTGTTGTATTTCCAGAGTTGGCTTTTTCACATTTGGTTTTGAAGTGAGTTTTGAGGCCTTTGTGTGTTCAGCCGTCGTTGATGCAGGTTTACCTCATACCAGCACATGTTGACATCGGTGTAGGAGCCTAAATGCAGCCTATTTGCGATTCAGTAATTTACATTTAATAAGTTAAGTTAATTTGTGTAACAGAAATGTACAGGGATTAAGAAGCAAGTGGAAATAATATATATCATTTTGCAAGTTGATATTTTCACAGTTCATAATTACAGTGACGCAATTTGGTTAAAGCTAAAATTACTTAAAATGTGTGGACAATTTAGTTTAAAAATGTGTAAAATCTCACTTACATTGCATTTGTAATATTTTGGAAGTAGGTATCGATGATTATCAGTTCCTAGTAACTGCGCTATTTTATTTATTTAAGTCTGGTGAGAATAGTTTTGTTAACGGCCCATGCATTCAGGCAGAGAGTGAGGCCAGACAGTTTATTTTTTTTACCTCTAGCAGTGAAACCATTTTTTGCTTCACTCATTAATAGTAATTGACAATTTTCTCTACCACACAGAAGAAACTGTTGAACTCAAAGAGCAGTCCTGTGGATTATTAAGGAATAGGATGAAGACGAAGGGAATTGTCAGAGCGCCAAGCTGAGGCTTCATTCAGTGGAAACCTACAGTTGGCTTTATACTGAACCTGTAACTACCCTCTCTGTACCAGGTGGAGCAGTCGGCGGTCTCTTGGGCAGCTGGCTGACCAGCGGGCAGTTCAGGCCTCTGCCTCAAATCCTGATGGATTTGCCACCTAGCCAGCAAAAGAAGCTCTATGATGACGTCGTGGCCGTCTTAGGCAACCTGGACTGGATGGACGCGGCCCAGCTCATCGCCCTCGTGATGGGCAACGCCACCCTTCAGCAGCAGGTCACTGCTGCGCTGCTGAACTACGTCACAAAGGAACTTAGAGCAGAGGTGCGTTATCAGGACTGAGTTTTGGTCACACATGGACTTTTCAGGATGGTCCTGGCTGCCAAACACAACATATTTTTGTACTTCACAAGAAAGAAATCAGTGGACAGTCGTCATAGAAACCTACCTGTGTTACTCAATAATGGATGGATGGTGAAGTATTTACAAATAATGTTTTGTATGATAATCTGTAGTTTATTTTCTTATGCCTAGGAAGTCATTTATTCAGCATTAGAATATCATGTCTTTATTCCCGCACTCTGTATCAGGGTTTTTTAATACTCCTCAGCCAGGACATTAAAACCACCGACAAGTGAAGTGAATAACGATGATCATCTCATTACGATGCACACTGTGCTGGGAAATCTTGAGTCCAGGACACTTGACATGACCCACCCAACCAAACACCGCCGCAGACATGACCATTGTCATTCAGTAGTTTTAATGTTACGGCTGATCGGTGTATACCACTGCTTATAAATTACAATTAAAGTAAACATTGGAGGCTATTGTGGTTTTTAACTATTTTCTCTTTGTCTAATTATTTTATCATTGAAAGTTTTCAGGATTGTTACATTGCACATTTTGAAAAATGCACATAAATCTGTAAACAAGGATTGCTGCAACAATTGAATGAGCTCAGATTATTTTAACAAACTGCTTCCAAAGGTCAGTTATGATGTTCCATGCTCCAAATAACTTACATGTTGTCATATTAAATGTGACCAAGCCCTTGTAGTAAACAGTTACTATATATACTGTAGTCTATCCTAAAGAAGACCATTACTGCCTAGGAAATGGAGGGATAAGGTTATAAGATAATATAAAACTGTATAAATCCTGCACTGGGGAATTTTAATGCAGCAAATGTACATTCCAGTTGGGTTAGTGTGTTTGTGTCGGAGACACTAACCTGTGTAAAATGTGACAAAATATGACTCAGAGATGGGATGCAAGAGACAAATGTCTATATTACAGTAACCACATGGTGACAACGGACAGTGTAGATGTAACAAATGATTCTGGATCTTACAAAAGCAACCTGTTTCAGAACAAAGCACAGGGTGGTAGGGCAATGGTTAGAAAAACATATGAAGGGTACTTCTTTATTTTAACAAAGATTTGTTTAATTATTCAACAACTATAAAAGCTTCTACATTGAGTCTTTCACATCAATAAGGTAAAATCATGATGGCACCTGTAATTGTGAAACACCAGAACATGTTAGGTATGTCTGGTGAAATAAGGTGGAAGCCCTGGAAGTCATTGGCAACAATTCAAGTGTATTAACTATGAGACTGTATCTGTTAAGGTGTCAGCCTTAGTAAAAAATCACGGGTGTTAAAATGGCATAAGTATGTCCAGCAGTGGATATTCATTCAGATATGACGATATAAAGCAGAGATGGAAATGGTACGCACATCTTTCTGAGAGCTTCAGCCACCGGGGGGCGTTACTCAACCAGGACTGAGTGCATGTTAAACAGCCCTGCAGACAAGCCTCAAATACAGTGTGAGAGTTTGAGGCTTGAGTTATATTTAAAACATTTTACAATTATACTGTAAAATAATCCATTTTTTTGTTCATTGAAAAGCAAATTTCTTTATTCATAAAAACCTTTTTGGGTGTGGATGTTGAAATGCCATTACATGTAAACAACAACATATGCAGCCTTTTCCTGTTTTTCAAATGCAGCATCATCCTGACCCAACACTTTCTTAGAAGGCACAAGAACAACAGCATTGTTAACATTTTGTGAAAATGACACAAACTATGTCTTAATGTCACAGATTAGGCCCTTTATCTCTACAGTATAATTTAGCATAAGGTTGAACCCTTACTCCACTTAAACACTGCTTTATCCTAGAATCCAGGGAGCCCTGAGAAATATACAGTGGAGGCCCAGGGCCACTGTGACTCTTTTATTTTGAAAGTCAGAATTCTGACTCTAATCTCCGAATTTTCCCAGAATTCTGAGAGTTGCGGCCGGGGAAAAAAAGGTTGCACAGTGGCAGACACACTTCCTTTATGCCATCATTCAACCTTCATTTTTTGGGGAGAATCCCAGCCCAGCTGCACACTGAATATCATAGTGAAGATAACCTATATGTGAATGGTGTCATTTTTCTACAGCCATAACACTGTGCAAGGCAAAGAAACCTGTTTACTGCCAGATTTTTTTCTAAAAAATAAAAAATAAAAAATGTAATTGTGACTCTCAGTTTAGTCAGTTGGCAGTGGATTGTGCTGAGATATGTGGAATCACCAAAAATGTATTTAATTGTTTATTTTAGTTGTCAATTTCAGCAGTAACATGTTTAAAGATATAGATATGTATATATATTGAACAGCTTGGTCAAGCCTGGCAGACATTTTTGCTACGATTATTTTACGTACGGTGTTGTTGAGCCAACCCATTTGATATCTACCCAACAGCGATATCTCAGTAGTGTTGGGTAAACTCAAGCTGTCACTTTCTTTGAGTTATTGAGATATGAAGGCATCAAACATGCATTTAATATCAATTAGAAATATACGCTTTGAAATAAAATAATTAAAAAGAAAATTCAATTATATATAAGCTAGTGTGTAATGCAGGGTTTTTCTGTCTGAAGTGTTTGCAAACATTGTGATTCAGTCTATAAAGTGAGCATTCTGTGGAAAAGTTTCTCTCACATTTTTCACAGTGGCCCCGATCCTGTTCCACAGTAACGACTCTCAGTTGCTTTGATGGTATGAATTATCACAATCATACCATCTTCTTTAGCTTTAAGTAAAGGTAAACAATTAAAATTACAGCTCCAGTTAGGTTAATGACAGAAACCGAGGGGCTGGAGGTTAGGATGGGGCTCGACTGATCACACCTTTTGGTGCTTGTATATTGGTGGCCCCATCTGGACTGTAAAGCTGTGGACCAGCTGAGCCTATGTCTGTAACAGCAGAGGTAAGTACAGAGCAGCAAACCATACAGCGAGTACACTGGATCAACAAAACCCAGGCTAAAAAACCAACGGATTTGTTGGCCATTTGGGAGCAACTGAAAGTAACACAAACTTGGCAAATCACACAAAGACCATAACAAAGGTAACAAAACAGTAGCTTCATCACACATTCAGTAAATTCAGAGCAACGTTAGCATTTACTGGGTGTTCTGAGCAGGCTAGCTAATTGAACTCTAATATTTACTGTCCTCTTAGCGCTGTCTAGAGGTCTTTCTATACTCTTGATGGAAATATGTGGCTGAAACGCTCCTTTGGTGCTCGACAGGTGGGCTCACCAGAGCCTTTTTACTGCCTGCTGTATCTTGAAATGCCTCTAATGAGAATGTACAGTCTGAGCCCAGAACAGTTAAGCTGAAGACTTGAAAGATGCTTTAAAAAAGCCCTGTGCAGTTGAGAAGAAGAGCAGATTGGGGTACCAATTCTCTTTGGCTTTGTCCTCTTTGTCCTGCCACACCTTTCACAGTAAACATATACTCATTAGATTTTTCCATCGTACTGAAAAGAACATCAATGCTTATTGTCAAGTGGGCATTTACAGCTTTACTTTTTTTCTGTTCATTGTTGGCATATATGAAATTTTAGCCCATGACATCCAGTAACACAGAGGGCACACTGTAGCACTGTGCCGATCGGTCGCTCCAGGCGGAGTGTAAAGAGACAGATGATCGCCAGACTTCCAAAAGGGTCGAGTCTACGGATTCTAAACTGATGTAAAACTTTTTCTCCAAAGACAAATGCGTAAATGGTTAAGGGCCTACACCCATTGCTAAAATCTGGTAAAACTTTGGTGAAATTCCCCATGACCGTATAGCTTCGCAGGTCCACATTTAGGTACCCTTATTCATAAATCGTTAATTTACATTATTCAAATTCTTCTTACTAATTTTGATCAATATTTCTTGAAAGAATAGTTTGACATTTTGCTACATATCCTTGTTAGCTTTCTTGATAAGAGTTAGACAAGAGGATCAACTCTCCTATCTGTCATTTATATATAAAGCTACAGCCAGGAGGTTATATTTAATAAAACAGAAAAGACACCGTATGTTACTGAAATATAGAAACATCAGTTTGGCAGTGCTCTGAGTGCATTTCGTTGAAAGTAGTGTGACAGCGTGGCAGTGCTTTAGACATACAACATTACTCTTGTCTACTCAAAGGCTCTTTCTGCTCTCTTGAGAGTAACAAAAGTTTACAGGCACGGTTGTGCAGAAAAATTATTCTGGCATTTTCATCACCATCAGAAAATGATACAAATTTGCTACCTAGTGTTGTTGATTGACTTTCCGCTATTTCATTTGTGTGTCTGAATTCTGTGTAAAATTTGTGCACAGTGTAGCTTAAAAGAAAAACACAGAACTATAATTGGCGCATCCAAAGTCTATTCTTTGCTAAAAAAATACCACAAAGCAAACCTTTTCTTTGCCTCCTGAGATGACAGATGTGTAAAATTGGTGAAAAAGTAATAATTCTGACATCAGAGTCAAAATGATCTTATCTACATCTATTTTATCTACTTATGTGATCTTATTTATTTTTTTACCTAACAAGTGCAAAAAGTGGTGAGAAGTTCAGGAAAGCTTCTCAGTTCTGTGCAACATTTGTTTGAAACACTACAAGAATAAATTTCTCATAGAAAGGCTATCAGAACAACTCAACTCATTGGTAAGCTTACAATCTTATTGAGACTTTTAACTAAATGAAAGGGGAATTCTGGTATTTTTTAACCTGGGCCTTAATCTTAGAGTTGATCTAATTGACCGATTTCTGAAGCTTTCGTTTTGGTAAGAAAGAATGACTTATACACCAAAATATGTAGGCCCAGGTTTGAAAAATACCTAAATTTCCCTTTAATCTCATGAACACTTCCTAACCAACTCTTCAAAGTGTTTGTAAGAAAGGCAGTACCAAGCAGCAACAACACACAAATAAAAAAATGTTCAGAACAGGCACTGCAGCACACTACAGAGAAGAACTCAGAGCCTCGCAGGGAACAAGGTAGGCTTAAAGCAGTGACATATTAGTAAAGCTATGTGAGCAGAATACATTTCAAGTCATTTACACGTAGAGTAGGTAAAATAAAAAAAAAATAAAAACAATTTACACTGTACAATAAATCAAACCAATCTGAAGTGAAGCTACGGGGAGCTGAGTCTAAAACTGTTCGGAGAGAAGATCACACAGCCTCTGGGACACGGACGCTTTGCTGGTCCGGAGGGTGAGGCGGTACATCTGAGGAGAGACGACACAGTTACACAGGCTGTATCATGCGTCAGTACAGGGATAAACCTGTGTGTGTGTGTGTGTGTGTGTGTGTGTGTAGGTGTGTATTTACCTTTACCTGTGCTTGTGTGTTGGGCTCCAGTCTGAGGAGGCAGCCCACCTGAGTGCTCTTAGAGTGAATGACTCCAGCTCCCACAAAGTTTGCAGGATTGGGATCCACCCCGTCCAGCAGAGCTACACCAAAACCTAAGATCTGTACAAGAATGTACACAAGAGAAGTTAAAAGACCAATTATGATTACATGTACACAGAAAAGCACATTGATTGCAAAAAGTAAAAGGTTAAAATAGTACCTTGTGATGTGGTCTATGATTTTCTGTTTAAATTCCCTTACCTCGACACACTAGTTTACACAATCTGACTCTCAAAGTTGTCAGTTGTTTGTAAATGATTGCATTCCGTTGATTTTACTTTTTAGGAGTCTGGGTTATTTAGAACACAGTTACTGTTTTTCCTTCCTTGTAGATCTCATACATGTCTGCTGAACAGTTGAGTTCGACAGTTCAGTCTTGACTTTGGAAACAACAGGTGACAAAACAACCTTGACTCCAGATCTTCCTCAACTGTTTTCCATCTTTTAAGCCGACAAGATAGACAAAACCAACGAGTGCTCAAAATAATTTTAACGTGTTTGTTGTGTTTGCTGACATGTGGTCCAAAATGTTGAATGTTTAGACCTTCAGTGCCACCATATCAAAGGCAGGATTTTCCAAATATGGAAAGTCCTAATGTCAGCAACTATTTTATAATTCATTGCAGCGACCGTGAGGTAATCAGCAGAAATACAGCGTTCATATTACTGCTTATTTTGTATGCGAATGATTAACGCAACACTTTTCTTCAACACTGTTTTGCCAACAACTCCTGCACTGGCTGCCCTCACAGATTTGCCACACACACTCTTTCAGGCAGGGCTGCTGTAGGACCGAAGGCGGCCTCAAGTCTAGACTGTTTTGTCACATTGTCATTAATCACCCATGCTGATGCAAATAGTTAATCAAATCAAACTATCTGCATTAATTCCAAAGGCACTTTTTCTTATGGGAACCAATTAGCTAAGCTTTCTGTTAGTTCCTTCGACAATCAATTGTTTTCCCAGAGAGAACAGAAAGACAAAAACTGCTTCATCATTTTCCAGAAAATCTCCTTTAAGTTATTTTAGACCAAAGTATTCCAGTAGACTGCTGGGAATGTTTGGTGAATGATTTACACTTCCAGAGTGAGGCATGAATTAACACAATTAACATACTATGCCACATCCTCTCAATGTATTAGTAATTTAATAATGGAGCAGTAACCACCAAAGTCAGCCATCAAAAATTGCCTTTATGATGTTTTCACAAAGAGCTGGTTAATGTCTTCATCTGGGGCAGTTTCTCTTAAAGAAGTGACTTCTTACCTTGGCCTTGGTAACATCTGTGTCCATTGGGTGTTTGGCTTTGAAGATTTTCTGGACTTCTTGCTCAGGACTGAGAAAGGAAGCCAAAAAAGATAGTTACTCATTACTGGGAGGGGGGCAGGGCAAAATAAGAGGCACCTGTTACTATAGAATGCTGTCCACTACAAACACTGCAATACACACAACCTATATGAACCTTATTCTGTTCGTTTTTTGTTTTATGTATGACCTAATGCCAGGAACAGGCCAAGGAAGCTTCATGTTCCAACAGTGACATTCATGAGGGGTTGGGGTTTGATAGCACTTTATTGAATCTGAAGCCGTGTTTCAGCTAGATTCTTCGTGTTTTCAGCAACCACTGTAGGGGAGGGTGAGATCAGGGGTGTTCCGTTGGTTGTGACACCACTAAATCCTACAACCTGGACCTTTAAAGCCTCTGAGCACTGCAGCGATTTCTGCACGTGTGACGGGACGGGGTGAATCGAGAATGTAGAAGGAACCTTACGCTCCAAGCTGTTTCCAGCGTTGGAAGAAATCTTGGGATATCATCTCTGTGGGCTGAAAGAACTTGTTCAGCATCACAGGGAGTTTCACTGCAATGTTCTGAAGAGTTCCACCATATCTGTTCACACACAGAGAGTAATTAGCATATACAGTGAAGCATAGCATCTATGAGCATAGATGAAGCATGGATTCAGACACCAACCTAAACTGGATGTGGAGTACCGGTGCATCGGTGAAATCTGACACACACTCGATGTTGAGCATCTGCTGGACCTGAGCCCCGCCGTCTACTAAGGGGTCTACTGTCTTCGCCTGGACATTCAGCTGTGGAGACAATTGTCAAGGACTCTATAGAAACATAAATGACAAGTAAACTAGTAGGACTAACTCAATAAAGTTTTTCTTGACAGTCTGAATAGTATGCAGGGGCAGCAGTCCTGCAGAACAGAAGTGCAAAACAGTCCATGGCTGGGAGGTAGTGGTAGCACTTGTTGATTTAATGACTTGTGTAAACTCCAGTGCTTCCTGTGCAAAGGATATGAGTCTTGAGCATGTCATTGCTGGCCACTGATGTGGAGAAGCTGAGGAACTGGGTGGACGTCTTGTTGCCGTAGAACACATACATGCGACCTGTGGGACAGTTTGAGTTTGTTATGTTTGAACTAATCACGTCTGAATTGTAATATTTACTGATTAATTACTGATCCCATCTTCTATTACTCCTTATCCCTAGCTTGTGAGAAGTCTCTGCAGAGGTCAAGCCTACTGGGACAAATAGTATTATAAAGCTGCTCACCCAGGTTCTGCCTGTACTCAGACTTCAGTCCAATCTGCAAAAGCTGGTTCTCAAAGATGACACCATTGTTCTTACAAACAAACCTGGAATTTACAAGCACACAATTACAAATTTACAACAAGAACTTCCTTTTGTGTTTAATATATTAATAATATATAATAATATCAAACTAATATATATAATATATAATTAACTAAATAAAATTCACCCAAACACTAGCGGAATTTTTTCAGATAATTTCAATAAAAGCGCGAAACAAGGCACAGGGGGTCCTGTTAATCTCAGATGCTGATTTTCAAGCAGAACTGTGACGAAGAGTCGGTAGACAGACAGGATGACAGACAGGATGATAGAGGCTTTTCCACGTGTAACTGCAGTATTTTTTTCTCCATATAAGTTGCCAAAGACACTACCAGTTACCACATTAATGTTGTTTGGTCCTGTGACATTGCTTTGTGGGACATTTCTCTTTTTATTTGATGAGTGGAGGATCTGTTTAGCTGTCAGACGGTGAACACCATCAGACCGACACACCCCTTATTCGCACCTCTGGCCTTTCCATTCACTCAGAATTGAGAATTTGTTGAAATAATATATGAGTTAAAAGGAGAAAAGTGAGAGAAGGGTAGGGATGTATAAGTTTTACTTCTATCTACTCCTTTTTGGACACTGTTACTGTTTTTTTGTTTTTTTCTATTATGACGTTTTAATTTTTGGTATTTGGAGTTGGGCCCATACAAGAGATTAAAAGTCATGATACCGCTGCTTTTTTGACCATTCTTTTGTTCATCTTTCTAATGGTTCATTACCAAATAGCTGGAGTGCTCCTTTAATATATTTACAGAATGTGGATTACTCTAAAGTAAGTGCAACAGTTGTAACCTCTATTTCTCTGCTTATTTCATCGACCAAGCTCACAGTATGGTCCCACCTGAGAAAGTTCTCCTCACACACATCTACGGCTGCAGGAGCAGGGCTTTCGGAAAAGACATCAACCAGCAGACTGGCTCCAGCAGGAGGGGTGGAGTTTAGATTGAGCAGGTCC
Organism: Lagodon rhomboides; assembly: GCA_039737535.1. NCBI lineage: Eukaryota > Metazoa > Chordata > Actinopteri > Spariformes > Sparidae > Lagodon > Lagodon rhomboides. Next base: position 12,776,076 of record CM077784.1, read on the forward strand.
GTGAAGGGGTGGGTGGTACCCTGGGAGAGAAACATCAGTAAACATCATCTGTTAACGGTTCTGACATAAAGAGAACACCAAGAACTGAACCCTGTCCTCAAAGTTAATTCAAAGTAACTGCCCAAACTGTCAGCACCACTGTTGTTAGCAATGACAATGAAGATGGGAAACAACACGAACACTGTTATGACTCAAACCATAACTATTGGAGAAGCTAACACCGATGTTAGCTTACTGGAGAAACTAGCATTGATTTTAGCCCCTTTGAAGAAGCTAACATCAATGTTAGCCTGCTGGAGAAGCTAACACTAACACTAGCCTGTTAGACTTATACTTCCTGAAACATGTATTAGGGCCCGCGTCCACATTGTGTTTTTTCTGAGCACCAGCCTTTTCGTCTCTAATTGAGGGGCGTATGTGTCCACATGTGGCTGCCTAGAAAGTCCTACGCCTAGCATCTTTTGTCAGAGCACTCTGCCTTTTTTTTTCAGAAAGGTGCTGGTGACATCACGGTCGCTCTTTTTTTTAAGAAAGCCAATCACTTTTTAAATGAGCTGGAATCGTTACCTGTCATTACCCAGTGATCCAGAATATGGAGGAGAAGCTTGCTCTGGCTGTGTTTTTCAATCCTGAGCTTTGTCAGACAGAAACTCTCGTAACAGAGACAGAAAAGTCCATTTGTGGGAGCAGAATGTCTGTACACTGAATGATGCTAATGAGTGTTGTGCTTTTATCAGCCAACGCATTGTCAGCCCTCTGTTACCATAGCATTAGCAGCTGTCAATCAAAACCAACATGCAGCGTTTTTTCTCTCTGCGCACAAGCACTTCAGAGGGCAGAGCCAGAAAAAACACTATGTTAACACAGGCCCTTACTGGGTATACTGAATATCCTGCTCTGCAGTAGCATGAATAAATAATTAATAATACAAAATAATGATTATAAAAAGGTCACACAGACACGTAATGAGACAAAAGTAGCTGTCACTCCAGTGCCGATTAATTACAGTATATAATTCACTATACTAGGTGTTGTTTCTAGCTTCCAATATACCATGGTCCCAGCATAGCGCATGATGGGACTAGAGGAGGCAGGGCGAGGTCTGTTGGTAGGGAGAAGGTCTGCCATCAGTGAAGGAGAAGACTGATGGATAAAGGGAAGAGAGAGACAGGAAGAGGAAAGGAAGGATACAGGGGTGAAGACAGGGAAGGGAGGAGATAAGACAAGCGAAGGTAAAGATCAAGGAAATGCGATAAATGGAAGAAAATAAAGGCAAAGGCAAAAAAGCTCAACACATTGCATACAATTCTTAAATGTGCTGATTTGTATGAGAAACTTCACTTTTTTAAAAGACTTCCTGAGTTGGGTTTATATGAACAAATGTTTGGTAACAAACAAATAAGTCCAAGCTGTACTGATCTCAATGTTCAGCTATCTATTACAGAACTACTGCGTAATTACCTTTTTTGTGGCTTCAGTGTTCTCGCTGTGCTCGGTGCTGCCGTTGACGTTCCTCCGGGCATCGTCGATGTCGGGCAGGTTGCCCGGGCCTTTCTTCTTCTTCAGCTTGGCCAGGATTGATGACTCTCTCTCTGGGAATGGGGGCATCTCTTCTAAGACTGTGGCCTGTGGAGGGGCAGAAAGAGCAAGACAATAGTGTAAAGCTTAAGGCCTGGGCATTACAGACCGCTACTACACCACTGTGAAATATCCAATGGTGATTCTCAGTTATTAATAATTGAATAAAGTCTTAGACATATGACACAATGTGGCTACTATGATACAAAGTGTTTTTTTGTCAACTCATAAGTGTTCAGGAAATGGGCCATATCTCCTCCAAGAGGTTGATCTACCAAATGGCTCCGCTGTGAGTGGTTGAAGTAGCACGTCAATAAAGATGACAGACAAGTGGTTTATCCAATCATATGCAAGGATTTTTGATAAGGCCCAGCCTTCTGAAACACATCTCCAATGGAGCGATCCCAGATGGATGAGTGGAGCTAGGCGGAACGAAATTCATCTGGCGAGAGTCAGGTTAATATCTCCGGGCCTGAGGTGCAACATCCAAACCATTTTGGGCACCGTCTATGCCGAGTGAATGTCACATAAATATAAAGAGCATTTAGACTAACTGACAGATCTAATGGTTGTAATCAGTCAATGCCCAACACCAACTAGTACATACAACATGTATTCCTACCATGTCTGAGCACAAAAATGACTAGGTGTTGTTCCAAATGGAACCAGTCAAAGGATGGAAAACATGAAGGGGAGATGTGAGGGGAAATAAGTACAAAGCTTTGTATTATTTAAAAGGGTGTGTGGGAGTTATTTGTGACTTATTTCTGACATAAGTCATTTGTATTGTCACAACATGGAATTATGGCTTATATAGGTGGCCCAAGCAGAATAACAAATAGCAACCAAGTGACTGAAACAGCGGAACCAAAACTGAAACAATTCACCAGATAAATCTGAATCTGACACAGCAGTTCCCACTGTGATATGTGTCTGCAGGGAGTTGAAAGCTTGTCATCAGTCATTCACACAGATTCACTAACCAGTATGTCAGTGCTGGCGATGCAGCTGAGCCTCAGGTACTCCACAGCTCTCTGCTGAAGCTCCACGTCAGAGTTGCGGAGCTGGCTGTCTGAGCGCAGGACGTCTTGGATGGTGGTCTTCACTTCTGGAAACAAGTTAATGAACTTGATGTAGGCCGACAGCAACAGCGCCCGAGTTGGCACAGAGCACAGGTGGAACTTGGAGTGTAGAAGGTTGAACTGGACCAAAGGGCTGAAAGAGAAGACGACACAAATGGGCATTTTTTTAAGACCTGACCTGGGATGATAACATTTTCAGAGCAGTGGATGCTGTCTGTACCTGGAGCGTGAGTCCCCAGCAATTAAGTTCCCGAACTCCCCCAGGATGTAACCCCCGACCTTAACCAGGTTCTCATGGCAGGCGGGAGCCTGTAGTGCCTGCAAGTGGTCACAAAGCATGACAGCAGCAGATTAGGAACAACATGGAAGAGATTTGCACACCATCATTTGCGGTTGAATGGAAAAGGGGTAACGACACAGCTAGTTCTTTGCTGTCAATTTGTTGTGTCTGAGCATTTGGCCCACAATTAGTCCTCTTGGTGCCCAACAAAACCTTTGCCGGGACAGGTGGCCCACATTTAACTGATGAGGCAGATGCTGAGTGTGCGCACTCATAGTAAAGCTAAATCTTAATGCCCACCTCAAAGACAGTCTTGGCAGCATAGCCTTGGACATCTTCTTGGTTTATGACAATCTGGATGACACGATACCACACCTCCTCGCTGACATGGTCGCCGGCGATGCGGATTAGGTTGAGGATGGTGTCCACGTACCAGGTGTAGTCCACAGCATATTTTTCTGCCAGGATGGCCACCTTGAGCACCTGAGAAAGACAAAAAACTGGCTGAGAGCGAGAGCAACACACAGAGGAGGTAAATGGTGTATCGCGCCTGTGCTGATGACCCACTATCTCCTCTCTGATTGAGTAGTCGGCGGTCTCCAGGTAGCTCAGCATCTCTGCCACAATCTGCTTGGCGTTGCTACGGTCACACATGGCATAGAGCAGATCAACAGCCCGCTGGCGAACACTCACATCTCGCTCTGTCTGTACAGAAAAGAAACATGAACAGAATATATGAAATAACGAATGCCGATTTATCAACTGTATCAGCTACTTAAATTCTACTGTAGGCTGTTAAACAAACACTGTTATGACTGGAGAAGTGTGGCACAAACTACGGAGACAGCAGCTATTCCACATAAGCCTGTCCGATATTCCACAAGTATTCCTGTTTACATGCAGCTGTGCATACTCAGGTTACGTAATGATGCACAGTGTTCAACTACCTTCTTGAAGAAGCCAGCATTATGATATTTACACATGCAAAAACCTGTTGATATCCAAGACTTTCACAATGTTTAAAAGTAGGTGTGTTTCTCCTTCTGACAAAAAATGTGGGCTTTTCTTTTGTGCATGCATCTCTACCTTGTAAATTGTTGGCTAGTTTGTTTGCAATGCACAGAACTGACCCTATGCTGCAAACAGGAAAAAGGCTGTGCATTGCAAACTGTCGTAAAAATCCCACTTTAGGTGCATATTCCAAATGCGCTGTATACGTGTCCAGACATGCTCCAAAACTAGAATAAAAACTGGTATATCCAACATCTTAACTAGAAAATTCTACATTTGTAATAAGGCCTAATTAGGAATAACCATCAAAATATGCTGATTGCATGACCTGTATCAAATTCTGAATATTGACATATTCGGAATAATAGCGGAAAATTAGGGAGCATGTAAACATAGCCACTGACAACAGTGACCATGGCATTAGCCTATGTACTTATGTACGTACGTGCTGTGTGTGCATGTTTTGCCGTTTTTATGAATTGTTATATTTAATATTTACTACTATTGACTCATATGTGCAAGCCAAACTGATCCTCTGAGAGCTTTATCATCACTCTCACTCTCCTCCTAGCTAATCAATTTGTCCAAACGACTACTGCAGTCAAATATGAGTGTCTATAGTCTGGTATTAATCATAAGCATTCTAAATGAACAGAATCTTTTGACTATTCACAAGTACTTTTGTATGGAGCTGATGGTGAGACACTGATAAATGATTCTATAGTATCAGTTATATACTGGATCTGTTTAAATAAGGTGTATCCATTTCCTGTGGGCATTTAATTGATCTATTTGGTCTTAAAGTGGAAATATTTATAAAAAAAAGGACCTGGAGTAATATCTAGGTTCATTGGTGTCATACACAACCACATTGTGGATTCTCTTGTATTATTATGAATGTAACCTGTTATGGGTGGAGGTAGGTTAGACTCCACCCCTGCCTGATCCACCTTGATCGAGTGCACCTGCACTCGTTGCACAGCTGCAGCCTATCAGCCTGCCTGGGTTATAAAAGCAGGCTGGGTCCAGCAGCTCAGTTGTGAGAGTGACACCGGAGGGTAAACACCATCAGTTTGCTCTCTTGGTTGTGTGCTGTGTTTTGTGTGTTGGTGTGGCATTTTCATTTTTGGTGACGAGGTTTATTTTCCCCTACATCTAGACAGAAAATCCCTCCTCCCAGTGACTCTTTACTTTTGGTTTTTGGGTCCTTTGTTTTTGTTCCTCTATCCTTTTGATAGATTTAGTGGGCGTTGCGAGTTTTTCTCAATCGCCTTATAGACCCCCAAGGACCACTTTCCAGTGTTTTCTTGTTAGTTTCCCCATTGCGACCTCAGTTTGTGATTTTGTTTTGGGGGAGAAACGTAACAAACCATAAAGCAAGGAATCTCTGTCTGTCTTTTAATTAAATGATCATAAATAACCACTGGAAAGGTGAAAAACATTTCAGACTCCATAGCTTCCCACTGGTCAGATGGTTAAAAGAAACATGGAAGCGCAACCATCAGGTTCTGCAAGAAATGATCCAAGCTGTACATATCATTTTCACATTAACCTGCAAAAGCTTAATATGAAGGGCACAGGACTGTTGAAGGACTCACCTTTAAAGCATTGATCACAGTGTCTATGTGCGTCTTTACTGTCTCATGAGAAAACTCAGAGCTGGCCAGTGTGCACATGCTCTCCAAAGCCAAATAACGGAGGTTGGTTTCTCTGTGCTGCAGAAACTGGCCTAACTGGTTGCAGGCTCGTACCAACAGGGTGGGCTCACTGAGAAACAAGACACAACAACCAGCTGTAGTGTCACAATGCCAACACACATTTCAACATCCAATAACCCACAAGTGCTACACAGGACAGAATGTGAACGAAGACTGCAAGCTTAGTTAGTTAGTCAGAGCTTAGTGTTCTTGGTGCTTTTAATGTAGCCTGGTGTCTACTACAGAAAACTAACATTTAATACAACTTGTCAGAAACAGCACTATTCACTGAATGCCTATCCAGTGAGGCAATATTAAAATTCCCTTTGAAATTAATCAGAATTTCCTCATTTTCCTTTTCCAGAGCACACCACTGTAATTCAATGACCAGCAGAACGCTCATCAGAGTGAATATAACCAACCTGTCATGGTGGATGATGAGTGAGATGGCTTCAAACAGAACAGCATTCTTTGCATTGGAGTGCTGGACCTTCTTGGACTTGGGCGGCTCCTGGGCTTTATTGAGGATGGTTTCCAGACACTCCGTCAGACGACTTCGCAGTGCTGCATCCTCTGCAACAACAAAGACTATGTTCTCAGCGCCTCCTAACCGTTATTTCAACTCTTGTCAACATTATTACTTCAGCTCACTGTTATTCTAAGGCCTTATCATGCATTTTTACATTAACAATCAATCATGTCTCTCTATGCACAATGGCTCTGTCCAAGGAGGAAATAACATGCCTACCTGTTTATTCAACCTGTACATGAACAGACATGTAAAAAGGACAATTTGTGATTGGTGGTGGAGTTATCTACCCACACAGTATTCCTCTCCAGCTTTAGTGAAGATTGTTCAATGCTCTAAACTGTCCTAAAAAAAATGTGATAATGACTTAAAGAGGCCTGGTGTTATGTTTCATAGATTTCTGTCCAATAGACCAAACCAAATAAAACTATGGCCCCATGTCAGCAGCAGTCGAGTAAGTCAACTCATTGTAGTGGATCCAGACAGCATTTGTGATTAAAATAAATAAACAAACAAACAAACAAACATCTCCCTCTATTCACCTGACCATGGGCGTTTCATTTTCTCCCTCTTCATTTAATCAACCACATTCTGCCACAAACGCTATCGGCCAGTTATATATTTGCTGTCAAACTTAACACCACTCTCCTCTCTGCTGCTGTCAGCCTCTCGTTTCAGACATTTGGCAACCCTCCTCTATCCCATCCACCTCCTCGTTGATTCTGGGCCACCCAGGTAAATTAATGGCTGCCCAATATTCCGCAAAGCATTTCAGCATGTTTTGGTTTTTTGAAATCCGTCCAAGACAACAACACCATCTATGATTGATTTAGTAGTGGACGAGAGAGCGAGAGATATTTTTCTCTTGTATTACATCCCTCCTGTAAACACACTGACTCAGATGCAACCTCTCCTATTTAATGTAGGCCTCCTCATGCTGTTGATTTGTACAAGCTTGTACGTACACCTGATTGTTGCAATGTTATATGGTACCACTTTGGTTTTGATCGTTTTGATAGGCTACATAATTTATAACTAGAAGTACAGCCTCGCGGTTGGGAATGATCATCTTAGCACCATGAATATTAATCCTGCTAGTGGTCTTTGAGATATTGTTGCTGTGAAATTAAAATGTCTCTTCCTACATTATGTACAAACTAGATCTGAGCAACAGTAAATGTGTTCCACTAGTTACCTATCAGGTGATGGGACTGTACTTTTCTACACTGGAACATAATGTATCCTCCAGAAACACATGACTGTACTGTACCATACCAGGTGGAGGGTAGCACTGTAGCAGGCGCAGCAATTTGACAGACAACCACGGCGCAGCAACAAAGTAGTATGTGTAATCCTGGAGGTCGATGGATGCAGAAGTCACTATCTGCACAGGCAACAACAAGAGAACACATCAAGAGATGGTGAAATCAGATTGGATCTTTTACCTCAGTATGAAGTTACAGAAAGACACCCACCCTACTGAGCCGGGCCACAGACAGTGAGATGGATGTTTTGAAGTCGTCTGGACTCTTCTGGGCCAGAGTGGTGATGAGGCTGGTGGCTGCAGTTACTACTCCCTGAAACCAGACAGATACACCTTTTAAAGCACAGACCATCTGACACAATATTTCATTATCCTCGGCCTGTTTCAGGTGCACAGACGTTAGAGCGAGTGAGTAAGTGCACCACACTAAACATACTGCACACCAATTGTAGAGTAAGTACTACATGTAGATCATCAAAGTATACTGCTATAGCAAAATCAACACACTACTACTACTTTTTTAGAGATTTTTCACCACCATCTGAGCAACTAGCACTCATTGTATCTCATTTTGTTTTTACCTGGACTTTACCTTATTGATTCTAATGGTTATTAATTTCAGTGTTTTTTAGTGTTGATTCTCTCCGGAATATTCCAAAGATTAGTGGAGCTATGAGTACTTTTCTCGTGTTCTATTGTCCGTCTATTGGCAGTGTTGTAAAATATGTCTCAAGATGGATGCCTTGTGACTTGAGGCACATAAGGTAACCAGAGCCCACAATTCATTGACAGCTTTTTTTAGCTGTGAGCAACACTGAATCACTGAAGACTGATTGTAAGAGTATAGTGTGTATCAACAGCACACTCTAAAGTCAACCATATATAGTGTGCATACTTGCTTCTTTGAGGATACTATATTTTGTCACTTTTCCAAAGTGAGCACACTTTGGAAAATAAGTATGCAGTATGGAACTGGGACATGGCTACAGTCCTACCAGGTGCTGATCATTAAGGAGATGGACCACGCGTGCTGTCCATTCACCCATGGGCACCAGGTCAGCAGACGTCCTGTTGAGTCGCAGCAGACATAGTGCTGCACTCTGCTTCACGCTGTCCATGGTGTCCCTGAGAGAAGCAAGCAATACACAACTTCAGTCATCACAACCCAGTTCATACGCAATATACAATTCAAATAATCCCTGTTGGAATTTTACACTTTAAAGTACATCAAGTATAAATGCTTAAAATGCCCATGTCATGTGTTGTGTTTTGTGTAACCACATGACCACTTCATTACTACTAAGTCATTCATCATCTCAACTAATCTAAATTATACACTACATAGAAATACGAGCACAGTCCAGGCATAGATGGGCAAAATTATTGCAATCAGACAACCTGACATCCAGCTTGACAATGACCCGCATCTCATACATATCATGACGATTATTATTACACAGAATCATCTTTCAAAAAACACTTTACAAGTAATTGGATGGAACATCTGTCTATCAGCGACTATCACAGTAGGTATCACAAAGACAGAAAACCTTTAAGTCAACTCACTACAAATATGTACCTACAGAATGAAGCCACAGCTAAAAGAAGGAAGAATTATCCATTTTCAAAAACTTCACGTGCTGAATGCAATGAACATTAACACTTTAACATAGAAAAGTTTCAAGTAAAATTAAAATAATCCATTTTATGAAAATCTACAGTCAAAATATGTTAAAAAGTTGTTTTTTCAGCTCCAAAGCTATATTCAGCAAGATCTGCGTCACTCAATTTGTCTATGCAGGACCAAAAAACTTGTGTTTTGATGTGACAGAACTACATTAACACTACACAGAATCAAAACTGGATGCAAGAAGGTGAAGACTGGAGAAGATTCATTTTTGAAAAAACATAAAGATTAGGGTTTATGTACAGACCCTGCCACCAAGATGCTGGGAATTTCAGAAGCAAAAGCCTCAGCCATCTCCCTGCTGCCCACATTAGCTATGCAGTGCAGGGCCAGGTTCATGAAGGTGGGGTTGCGGCTGGCCAGGTCATTCTTAATGGCGTTGTTGATTAGACGGATCAGGTCGCTGTTAGAGTTCACCAACACTGAGATGAAGAGGTAACCCTGCAAGGAGACATGGGAGGAATGTTTTTAGTGCAATCCCACCACATAAAGGAGAAACAAGACTGTATATCTTAAACTATTTGTACACGGTTTAGTCCCAACCCTTACAAATATGTTTGTAACATAAACGATCGACAAGTTCTCAACTTTAGACACTGGACGGACATGAGGACAAACTTACAATCTGTTTCTCTGTGTACTTGTTGGAGCTGAGGAGGTTGACAGCCTCCATGTGTCCAAAATCAATATCATGGCCCAGGAGAAAGATGAACAGCAGCTTGCAGACGTACTTCTTTTTACTGTAGCCATCTAGAGCCTTGTCTCCTATCAACACATGCACAGATACACACACACATCCACACCCACACACACAAAAATGGATTTGAATGTTTACATGAAGTTAAGAAAAAAAAGCAGAGATTTCAAACAATGCGTTTAGTCATCATATACCAAACTTGTGAGTAATGGAGGAACAGGGAGGGTGGAATTGACCCCAGTTTACAGCCAAACACTCCATTTTGGAATGAACAAAGCATTGATGAGGATTTTCAGAGTCAATTCAGAGTTGGCACTTAAGACCGATGTTGGACTTTCTTCAATACATATTGCCAAAATGATGAGAATGACAATAATATTATGGCCTCCACCTAGTTACAGTACAGTCTAGCGCAGCTGCAGGGCAGCTACAGCACACTCAACTCCTGTAGCATGAGTCTAAAGTTTTACCTGTAAAACTCACTTTGACAATCAAAGAAATAAAGTGTGCTTCCTGGTCAAAGTTAAGTAATAAAACCCTTCACAGAGCATCTCTCCAGCATGGTGAAAAAGCTTGCCAGTGCACAGCAGCAGGGTCAGCACTTTGGAGAAGCAAACAGAGCCGAGTTGATCTGCATCCCAATGTGAATTAAGTCAAGTCAATTCCATTTACATTGCCTAAATATAACAAATCACAATTCCTCAGGGTGCTTTACAACCTGCACAGTGCCCTTAAAATCTACTAGCCGGATGGCGGCACCTGCATGGAAATCCACTCAGCCAGCATGACTTTCTGAATACCTAACCTTTGTCCAACTTTAAATAATGTCACCAGATTACTTTTAGGCTTTCTAGCAAAATAAATTATCATATACAAAGGTTTGTGCCACACCATGGTGGCTTTTTGCTGCATCAAGCAAAGCTCAGTGCACCACTTGGTAAGCTTGTGCCCAAAGTTTAGTTAGGTTAGGCTTAGCGGTGCTGTAACTGCACTAACCCTGAAGCGAGCACTGTACAAATGGCACTGTGTCTGATGAGGCCCATGAGACAATCAAGGAGCTTGCCAAAACACGCACTGCTCATCCCACAATTTTTTTTAATCATTTCAACTAAACACATTGTTTTAAGTCTATTTTTTTTTTGACAGTTTACATATTGCACCTTTAAGCCTGTAAAAAAAAAACACTCTTTGTGGTTCCATGAAGTTGTACATGGTAACATGTTGAAAATCTTTGGAACTTACGAACGTTTGGTCAGGCTGACACAGAAACTAACAGCAGGCCAAGAAGACGAGTTTTAAGGAAACAAAGTTCAACAAACCTTCCTTCTATCTACAGTTGAAATTTGTTTTGACTGTACTTACAAGGATGTTTCTTGACATTGCAGTGATGGGTCGAATTTGTGTGTTTCATTATCATTAAATGGACTTGACTATGGACGGCTTTTTACTTCCTTTGTTTCCTAGTTTTCAATTATGCCCAGGACACACATGTCATCAGAGACTACAGTAGTTGTGGAGACTGTTGAGGTAAGGTAAAACCTTGGCATAGTGCAGGGACAGGAGAACACATATGGAATATGCCACAATGAACACAGGCCAATATGCTGGAGGAGGCAGGTTGCATTACATTACTAATTATAGACAGGGAGGAACAGGTGGCAAAAGAAACAACACCAACAGAAGACATCTCTCACGGTGCAGACAAAGCAACAGCCATTTAAAAGCTGAGGACAAACTGAAAAAGTGAGAAGCTGGGACAAAGTCACGTGATAAGTTAGCAAAGCAGATTAGCAGCTACTGGACAACTTGTGTCATGCAAAGGAAAGGTCAGAATTGTTCACCTACCTTTAAATTTGGAACGGATATTGGCCAGCTCTTTGTTAATCCTCTTAATTTCAGCCTCTTTACTTTTACCTGTAAATAGATCAAGATATGTTGCATGTTATGTAATGCTGTGATCAAGTCATAAGGTTGAATAAGCCATCTATGTTCCTTGAATACACTGCTCTGCTCCTTTTTTGACCAGATGTGAGAAATAAAAAAAAAGAACTCTTCTTGTTTTCATCATAAAGAAAACATGTCACTCAATGCAACATTATGTCTCTTTCATGTGTTTTTATAAAAAGCTGCAAAATAGCATACCATATAAGCTACACTCATTAGGCCTGAACCATTGATACAAGACAGGGTGGATCCATGCTTTCATGTTGTTTCAACCAGATTTTGACCCTACGATCTGCATGTCACAGCAAAAAAGTCGGCAGACCAGGCGAAAATTATCTTCAATTATGAATGAAGGTGTAGTTTGGTCCCAAGTGTAAGTGCTGACAGCAAGTATTCTGCTCAAACCTGTGAAATGACCTATAGAAACTGGGCCTGGTGGACTAACAAGTAAATAAGTGTGAGCTTTGTGTGTGTGGTTGTGACCTGACATTCCCAATAAATAACAATGCTTGAGTCACTGACAGAGACATATCATTCTTCGTCAATAACATCTTCCAAACCAAGGAAGAAACAGACATACGCTATCGCTATTCTCTTATTTTCTCAACGCTTCATATTGTCCTTGAATCATTATCGCACAATTCTCCTTTAAAGTTGTCATTATTATAAGTTGTCAGTATTGTCATAATTGTGAGATAAAGAACCTATGTTTACAAAACATTTATATAATAACTACAACTATGTTTTGTCCTAAATGCAATATTCTAAGTTATAATTATGGCATGTGAAAGTCAACTCAAAATAATAATTTGTTTTCCTCTGGTGAGGCAGTGTGCTTTGTTTGTTTGCTAACAGTTCGCCCTTCTCAAAGTCAAATATTTCACGCTAATGGAGGAATTGAAATGTTAGGCAACTTGTTTGGCAACAGTTCCGCCCTATAGAAATACACAGTGAATATGTGATATTTGTGTGTGTTTGTGAGTGGTCACAGCGGAGTCTATAATTATCTGTGTGTGGGAATCTACTTTGAAAGCATAGCTTTGAAGCTACCAATTACTTCACAATGGAAGATGTTGAACTGCTGTATAGCAAAGCTACTCAAGGGAGAAAGCTAGCTTGGTTACTGCAAAATAATTTTTTAAACATCGTTTAGCCTGCTTTGTAAAAAGTGATAAATCTGACAACGTACAGGAAATTATATGAAAACATAATATTATAGTATTATTATTATTTATGTACATAATATTTTCATCAGTGAGAAACGTGATTTCCGGAATCAAGTCAAGGTGGGGGTATTGCACCAAGAAGGATTTCTCAGTTAGCAAGGTAACTTATAAAATAGCATGCAACAACTTCTCTGAACATGAGTACATAAATAGCAATGTCTTCGCTACACCACTCTATATGACCTACGTAACCAAACAAGACCATCAGCATCAAGACTCAGATTCAGTATAGTTATAATGGTCATTCTTTATGTCTGTCTAATGAGGAAAATCACAACTTTTTCTACAGCAGAGTGCTGAGGATGAACTGAGGAGTCTGAAAGCCTGAGGAAAGCTGCTGCTCTGTAGTCTGGTGGTACAGCACCAAAACAAAGCTGACTTTTTTCACCACAGGCAGATAACGGTTATTAATCTTACAGCCTAAAATACAAACATTACTTCACTATACTAGCAGGTGACTTCAACTGTACAGCCAATCCTGAGACAGACTGAAGGTTGTTGTTCTCTCTAAAACACACATGGGCTAAAATACCCATGTGTGTGCAGCACGTTAATGAATCTCGAGGGTAACAATTACGGTGAGTCTGCAATGCTATTTAGCCTGATTCTAACAGTGGCCGCTGTCTACATTTCGATTGATAAATAAGCCTCAACTTGATTCCTGCTCACTCACCTCAAGCCACAAGTTACAATAGCGGTTGTCAAGATGAAAACATGATTTAACTTTCTACAAGTCACGTTACAGATCACGACTGACTGAAACACCGGTGTCTGTGCTACGCATTTCAACATCAGACATGCCGCTCGACATTGATGGTTTTGCAAAGAGAGGTGACCGTCTCACCTGTTCCCATCAAGCTAAATCATTCATAAATATCTTAGTTAAATATTTTATTCTCATAGGTTAATTACAGTTACATCTGCATACATGAGGCCAAGACCACGTGTCTGAATAGTTCATATTAGCCTGATCTTTTCTTCATTCAGTGCTGCATTTTGTAGTGACAACTGTTTAACATAATTCTGAAAAAAAAGGTAGAAAGTGTTTAATGTTTCGATTCAATTGCACAATTTGTGGCCTTTCGCTTACATTTTGGCCCTCACCCTTGCTCTAAAATGACAAAGGCCACAAGGGAAATGTTTTCACATCTAGACTTGCTTGACACTTGGAGGGTGCTTCACCCTACTTAAAGGAATTACACCTTTTTCAGGTGCTTCTGGTAAAAGAATGCACTATTGGTACTAGACTGCTGTCTGATCGTGCTGAAATATCTATGGTTATTGCTCTACCATTCTCTCAACCTCCCTCACATAATTGGTGCTTAAATCATTCTGAGTAATCCCTTATTTGTGGCATATTTAGAAAAACAAATTAAACTTTTTTTGGCAAAGGATAATAACAAAGTCTTTACGGAATAAATGAGAACATTTTACAAAAAGCCCTATACCTCTGAGGTCACGTCGAGCATGGACTGTATAAACAACTTTTTCGATGTAGACCGGAGGACTCTTGGGAGTCCAATTACCTATAAGGAGGTTACAGACGCAATAAATTCTTCACAGAATGGAAAAGCTCCCAGGCCAGATGGGTTTGGCCCTGAATTTTACAAAAAAGTTCCAAACTCACAAAACTCTAAACTCCAAAAAGGACCTCTAACTAAATTGTACTTAGACTCCCTAGAAAAAATCTCTTTTCCCCGTACCTTGTATGCTGCAAACATATCGTTGATTCTTAAAAAGAGGAAACCCCGAGATGCTTGTAGCCCTATTAGTTTAGCAAATGTAGATATTCAAATTCCAATTTATTGGCAAGCAGACTTGAAGAATACTTAGCTCTCACAATCAAAGATGATCAAACAGGCTTGATTAAAAACAGTATATCAAAAAAAAAAAAAAGTCAATCAGGAGTTTCTGCTATGACATTTTCAGTGGCAAACATATTCACAGTAGGACAAACATGATGACAATAGTCACAGTAATAGTGCACAGCAGCAGCTTTGAATCAGCCTACCTGCTGCAGTCACACTGTCTGTTATCTCCTACTCTTAACACTAACGAGTACGTATGAAGGCAGCAAAACATCCTCTCATTTATTGAAATAGCTTAAAAGGTAAAAGTCCACAATGTTGTCAAAAATAACACGACACCCCTGTTTATCCAGATATAAAATCAATTTTGAAAAATCAGTCCCTATGCCTCCTGGGTATAAGGGGATACACCACATATCCAGGATTTTCCATTTTTATGGTCTACCTCAGGATTCACGTACTTGGGGATCTCCATAACTCTTAGTGTTAAGGATCTCTTAAATTTGGACTTTCATAATGCTTTAAAAACATCAGAATTGACCTTGCCAGATGGTCTGATTTACCAGTCACAGGTTGGGTAGGATCAACTTGATTAAAATTAATATATTACCTTGTCTTCTTTATCCTCAGCAGATGTTACCATTATATATTACAAAGAAACTATCCGAGGAAAGTTTATATAGAATGGCAAAAATTCCAGATTAAATATGAAGACTTTGCAGTTACACAAAGATAAAAGGGGGTTTAGCAATCCCATATGTTATCTATTATAATTTGGCCTGCCAGTCGAAATATCTATGAATGGGTTTACTGCTAACTCAAGGGTGGACAAGAACCTCAAGAGAAAGTATCAAGAGATCACAGTCTAGGGAAGTAGAAAATCCAGTATTCACAAATTCTATTAACGTTTGGAAGAAATTCTAAACTTTACTAGCAAAAGGAACACTTCTTCATATTTACCTCAACTTATAAATAACAGGAACTTCCTAACAGGAACTAACAGGAATATTTGTGTTTATGGCATGACACAGGTATCAGAATAATAGGAGATTAATTTGACCATAATGATGTTCTTATGTCTTTTGAAATGGTCAAAACTACATTTTGAGCTCCCTAGAAAGATTTTTTTTATTTGCATATTTACAGGTTCACCATTATATTAATACAGATATTAAGTTACCTCAGGATAAGACCATACTTGGGCCTTTTGAAGAATCAATTATCAATTACACAAGAATCAAAGGCATTATTTAATATTTTATGACAATTTTCTGGGTAACAGTAATCAAAACATAGAAAGGGTGGTGGA
The DNA here is from genome assembly GCA_039737535.1 of Lagodon rhomboides. Lineage (NCBI taxonomy): Eukaryota > Metazoa > Chordata > Actinopteri > Spariformes > Sparidae > Lagodon > Lagodon rhomboides. Next base: position 12,792,188 of record CM077784.1, read on the forward strand.
ACGCTGCGTAAAGGACAATTAAAGAAAGTGTATCCAAGCCTCTCGCACAATTTTCCTTCGTAATAGATTTAAGGATCTGCGGTATGGAATACTACACGGGACACATAGAACACTGCAAATTTCAAATAAATTGATCCCAGCAGATCTATGTATACGAAATGTAAGATGTTAACTGGAGCTGGATCAATCTGGGACTATTCTAAATTCACTCAGTTTGAGTTTGCTCATACTGCAAAAGTAAAATTCTGACATATACTATCTGTAGAGATCCTGGTCATTTTTTAGCAGGGCTGCCATTCAAAGCTACAATCTTAGACTGTCATAGATCGAAATTGCAAAATATGCTTGTTTACTTTGCAAGAAAATGTAATGTTATGCAATGATGTGAAGAAATCTTCAGAGTACTCCCCACAGAAAGGAAATGAGACTAGTTTCATTATGGCAGTTGCAGATAACTCACTGAACCAGTGATCCTGCTGATTTAATCCAAAAAGGAAGCTCTAAACGCCCTTTTATAATTCACTTTATGAAGGATTTGTATGTGTTAAAAACAATGTGTTCGTATGCGTATGTTTTTTATGACAAATGTGTGTTTTCACACACTTTTTCTTTTTTACATTCTAAAGTAAATTTGTTCAATTTTGTACTTTTCTCTCTTTATCAATTTATTCTGTATTTTTCATTATTTTGATTCTGATCGTAACTGTGAATGTCCTTTTGACATTACCTGAAATAACCCTCACAACGTGAACCATCACTAGAGATGCGACTGATAAAACTGTTTTGCATTATCTCCAGCTAGCGGTGCGGTCCACGCCCTTTGACATGACGTTGACAACTGGAAGCTAGCAGCTAACGTTGCTAGTGTTGGCTAGCCAGCTGAGTGGTAGTCTAAACCCACTTTAACACCTAAAAGTTGCCAAAAATTGTGAGTGAGGGCGCAATGGAGACACTTCTGGACATGTTCCCGTCGGGTCGCTAATGCTGCCCAACGTTACACCAGCGAACAAGCTTGTTACGAACCAACAACAAGTACTGTCTATGAGTGTGATCAACAAACTTACAGTTCCTAATGTCAGAGATGAACACGGCCAGGCCACGCATCCCATCCCCTTTAGAGACCGCAGGCATTTTGTTCGCTCCCTGTTAGTGTGACGTTTTCTCTTCTGGATTTAAAATAGCCTAATTTTTAAGAGGTTATTTTGTTTCAAAGTCTGCTAACCAGCTAGCGAGTGCTGGGAGTGCAGGGAGCCCCGATATGTGACTGACTGAGACGGAGACAGGAACCAGACACACTGCGGCTGCGTTCAAAACATCTCTGGAGCAACATCAGGGACGTTGGCAACAACTACAACCGAAAGCGGGGCTGCGTCCCATTCACGTGGCGTTTCACAACAACAGCCATAACCGGTTTTTACTTCAGGTGGTAGATCGACCTAATAGCCGAAAACAGTAGTTCCTTTGCGGACATAAAACAGCAGCCACTACTGTGTTGTTGCTCTAAAGCCGAAATGTGTTCAAAACATAGTTTTCAGTCACGTGAAAACTATGAATAAACGCCTGACTGAAGCAAACAGAAGACTGGTGACCACAGGCAAATTGAGTAATCCCTCCACTCTCCCACCAAAAGGAAAAAAAAATCCATTATAATATAAATATGACATAAACACATTTCCTGTGTGTTGTTTCCTCTTGTTTTGTTTGTTTTGCTATTAATTGGCTTTGACTCAGACCATTTAGCAGATGCTTAGGTGTGGCCAGGGCCAGATTAATTGCATGGATGAGCCTAGGCAGACTGTTAATTTTGCTGCCTCTACGTGCACATCTTGATATTTGACAAACCAAATGATCTGCTACATGATTATTATAATGCTCATTAATTTAGATAAGCATTTTAGCTGTTTATATTTTAGTACTCATGTGCAATTGCTTCGTCATGTATTTATAGGAAAAGTACCCCCTATTATTATTATTATAGCCTTCAATTAGCCTAAATGCATTACACATGTCATTTAATATCTGTCTTTACTTTAGATACTAACATATATAATTTAATATATAATACATATATACCATTATTTAAATTTCAAACTTATATTTACAGATGCTCTCTCCTGACTCTCGATGAGGCGAACCCACTAACGTTTTTCATGTTTTAAAAAAAAGATTTCAGAAATATACAAACATTTAAATACACTTTATACATTTTTTTTTTCGTTTTAAAATGTTTAAAAATATGTGTTTACATTATTTAATATGGGCAATGGGTAGATGATGTTCTCTACCCCTCTGTCTGGGCACCCAAGTAGAAAGGAAGCCCGAGGCATGTCTCTTGAATGCCTGTACCTACACCCTGCCCCAACGACAAAAGTATGTGACTGTTGAGTGTTAATACCTCTTTGATTATAGCTCTGCTATGTGCCAACTGTACAGTAGGAGCAACAGACACCTTCTTTTTCAAATATGCTGGCTGACATAATCTTAACATGATATTGTGCATTTCCTGCAGTCGTGAGAGAGAATTCATCTTTTTGACCATACACATTTCAACACCATTTAAAAATAGTTTTTCTTGGAAAAAAAAAATCAGCGTGTATCGGGCCGATTAATTCCACAATTTGGCTGTCTCTGGTGTAACCACCTCTAGCCACCAGCCCCTGGTTGATTCCCTCTATGGATGCATTGTTCATATGATTACAGGTGTGTGAAAACAGACCAGTGCTGAACTGCATGTCCAGTGTGTCCTCAAACATTCGATTATACCGCAATAGGGATATGTGTTGGAGGATTGTGTCTGTTTCTCAGCATTATGTCAACCTGTGGGAATAATCTGCATCCTGGATAGTTCATAAAACCCATATTGCATCGTTAGCTAGGTTTGTACCATCTGCATTTGTAATTCTCACATGTGTAAAAAGATATGATTCATTTAGGTCTAGGTAGTCCTCCCCACTAGCTGATATGTAAAATTCCAGAGAAACTTCCTTTTTGGATTAAATCAGCAGGATCACTGGTTCAGTCACTTATCTGTTACTGCCATAATGACACTAGTCTCATTTCCTTTCTGTGGGGAGGACTCTGAAGATTTCTCCATATCAGTGAATGACATTACATTTTCTTGCAAAGTAAACAAGTATATTTTGCAATTTCGATCTATAACAGTCTAAGATTGTAGCTTTGAATAGCAGCTCTGCTAAAAAATGACCAGGATCTCTACAGGTAGTATATATCAGAATTGTACTTTTGCTGTGTGAGCTGGAGTGTCTGATCGGAGCTCTGCGACTCTTGGTGACTGACTTCTTTTTGACCGCTTTGTTTTTTTTAGACACAGTTTAGGTTACACCCACATCTGGAAGGTCTTTTCCATGGCCTCTGGCTATAGACCATGAGACCACTTCCGTCCTGTTGTCTTGATAGTGTATTTCTCATAATATTCGACACAACATCCGCCACTATGTTTGTAGCACCTGTTTTTAAATGAAAAAAAAAAAACAGGTAAAAAAGGCACGCTGACGCCGCCCCTCGTCCGACACATTTATACATTCATAAATACACATTTATAACGGAGGAGTGGCACATAACTATCACCCAGTAGTTGATAATCCACAATGTCACTATAAAGAAATATGTTATACATTCCTGCGTGGATATCAGCATGGTGTGGAGCAGCATACTGTCTCATAAAATTTAGGGTCACAGGTATTTTGATTGGCTCCCCCAGATTGAAACCTAGCAACTCTGCGAACAGGCCTTTAAATGGTAATATATCCTTCAGTATAGTATATCTTGTTATTTGGATATACATGTATTGAAGCATTACTAGGCAATGTAACATACAAAACGTTCTTCTCCATAGCTCTGATAGGTATGTGTCACTATTCAAAAGTGTGCTTGTGCGTAGTTAGCAGACAGACTAACAAGGCCTTCCATTTTCAGTTTGGCTTTTGACACTTAAAAACCACTCATGTCTGTGTGTGTTTTTGTTTTTTATCGTTTCAGAATGGCACTCAAAAACCTCCTGAGGACAAGATTAGAAAATCAATATTTCAGACCACCACCTCTAAAGTTTGCAGTATTAAAAATGATAGACAGCCTGAAAGTCATATCATAGGACTTTTCCCAAAACACAGTTCGGCCAGCCATTACAAAAACGAAAAAGGGTGGCACCAAGATGAAAGATGAAAACACATAAGTAATCAGAGGCCACAGCATCAGGGGCAATGAACCCCCATATTTCATCAATGTCACGGGAAGAACAATGTTCTTCCGTACCACCGTCCAGGTAGAACCTTTTATAAAGGCTCCACCTGGAACCCTTTTGGAGGGTTCTACCTAAAACCCAACAGAAAGGGTTATACCTAGAACTGTGTGTGTAAGGTTCCACCCAGAACCCCCCATGAGAGGTTCTACAAAGAACCCATACAGGGTCTTATACCCAACAATCCCTGAAGAACTCTTTCTCCAGAAAAGGATTCTCTGGATCAAAATAGTTCTTACTGGAACCCTTATAAAAACCGTTTCTTCAGGAAAGGGTTTTTCAGAAGCAAATGGTTCCAGGTAGAACCTCAGCCCTTGTAGAAGAACCCTTTTGGAACCCTTATTTCCAAGAGTGTAGTATTAAGATAGTAAAATGGCAGTGAGGGTCCATAGTACTATAGCGGACGCTTTCCATTTACTCCTGTAACACATGGGTTTTTTTTTATATTAATAACCTGTGACCGTGTTCAGAAGTTGATTGTCTGTTAGTTGATAAGACCAAAACTTATTTTTACAATTAAAAGTACTATCATAATTATGTAAACTTGAGTTTGGAATATCATTATAAAACATGTGAAATTGAAATGTATCCATCTTGTCATTCAGGCGTCACCAGTAATTAAAGTTGTGTCCGGGAAGGACTTCTTCCCCCTGAGGAAAGTCAGGTAAGCTGTAAAGACACAGGTGTGGTTCATAGGCAGGTAGAGATGGGGAAGATGAAGAGGAGATGAGGAAGAGAAAGGGGCAGAGGGACGAAAGAAGATGAACAATAGATGGGAAGGGGAAAAAGAGAGAGGCGGAATGAAAGAGGGAGGATGAAAAGAAAGAGGTAGGACATGGAGATCAGGCAGTAGAAGGCAGGCAGAGGAGGAGATGAGGAAAGGGAAGGGAGAGGAAGCCAGAAGGAGAGAAGGAGGAGGAAGAAGAGAAGAAACCAGAAGAGAACAGGAAAAACAAAATGTGTGTGTGTGTGTGCGCGCGTGCCTGACCCATACCCAAACTGTAGGTAGGATGTTCTGCATGCTGTTTCCACAGACAAATTGAGAGGAACTGATGCTGGATCAGTTCAGACATAATTAGGGGTTCATGGACAGGTAGATAGTGGGAGAAGAAGAAAGGGGACAGAGGACAAGGTATTAGGGTTTCAAAAATAAAATCAACAATTTCTTTATGAATGGAGTGTTAAAATATGAGTAAATGTTGATCAGAGTGAGTTAATGACTGCTGAGATGAAGGGACATTTGAAAACCCCGCTAAGCCTACTGCAACCGAAACCTGACCCCAGATAGACAAACAAAGATGAATGGATGGAATATAAAAAAATATTTTTAGGTGTATTAAAACTACATTGAAAATACATTTAAAAATGAGAATTGTGACATCAAGCGAAGCGAAACTGACTCATTGATAAATCTGTCTCTCTCTATGTTGGACCAATTGATCTCAGTTGTGGTGGTAACCAGGGTGATCGTGGTAACGGACTGTCAGAGTTGATTTAATAGTGATTTTAGCTGAGGCTCACCTCACATTATCATGCTTCTCCATCCAAAAGAGTAACTGCTATCACTCAAATACTGATATGATAGAAACTATGAGAGTCTTGTGAGCACTTTGTGAAATTTTTGTGTGTGTGTGTGGTCAAAAATGTGTCCTGTGGCTGTGGGGCAGTTCAGAAAAGTGGATGTTTGCCTGCCTCCGGATATTTTTCCTCTCAGTTTAATGGGACTTAATGCAGCAGTTGGTCGGTGTTCCTGTCATTTAAACCCCCACCGAGCCAAAAGTCTTTGTCCACGAGTTTTCAAAGAAAAGCTGGACAGTTTGTTATTCTGTTTCGGAAAATGACAACTGTGATAACAAGCCATAGGTTTATTTTGTTTCTCAACGGAAGCCTGGACAAGCAAACGAAGCAGGCAGAGATCCTCGGGGTGATGGAGGACGACTTCAGTGACTTCCTGCAGGTGCTCCTCCAGGATGTCCTGGAGGTGTCCTGGACATCACAAGGAAGCTTTGGGAGCCTCTGGAAAATGTATTAGAACTAGGAAAAATAAAAGTGTTAGAAATAGAAGTAGTAGTACAGGTAGAAGAAGAAGTAGAAGTAGCAGTACAAGTAGAATAAGTAGTAGTAGTACAGGTAGCAGTGGTAGTCATAGTAGTTAAACTACTAGCTGAAGGATGCTGAAGCAGTAGCAGAACCAAAGCTTAAGATTTCCCATAAGAATGAACGGGAAAAATTTGGCAGAATTGTTTTAGAAAAAGCTGAATATTTGAAAAAGATGAGTCAAAAAAAAAAAAAAAGTCATCAAAGGCTGAAAGAGCTGAAAATGCTGATTTTTTTCAGAAGCTGAATTTTTCAAAAGATGAAAAAGATGAAAATTAATAGGTTGAATGAATGGGTTTAAAAAGCTGAACACTTTGATAGCTGAACGGTTTCTCTGGCTGGATGTTAGCTGAAGCAGTAGCAGAACCAAAGTTGAAAATGTCCCCATAAGAATAAATGGGAGAAATTGTAATTACATAGAAAAACACCTCCCAAACTCCTGTGAGTTTAGAAAAAAGTGTAATGGTTATGGCCAAAATATTTATACAGTGAGTAACAGGAGACATTGCTTAACTCTGTGATGTCTTTTTTATTTCTGTAGAGAGAAAAATGAGGGCGCTAGAGCGAGAGACAAAACAGGTACCATCTGCTCTTTTCCAGAAATTTCGGCTCAAAATGACTATTGTGGCTTATGGGGGAGTTGCTGGAGTGATTGTCGCTGTAGGGCTTCTACAGCCAAAAGTGTAAGTCCTACATCTGAAATATGATGATCAACTGAAGGCCAACAACATTTCCTACATTTCTATGTATATATTGTCTATGTGAAATAAAAGATGTGGGCTCTGAATCAAGCTGAAGATAATTTTTTCTCAAGTTTTTCCAGCTGCTCTCCACTCTAGCAGTCATGTGACCCACTCTAGCTCACGCAATACACACCCATTATAAAATCTGAAGACGAGCTATAAAACCTTAAAACTAAAACTGTGATGATTTCAAAACCATAAAAGATTTTAAAAAGCTGGACACATGCTGAATAGTTCAAAGTCTTGTTACTTGGTGAAACTAAAAACGTTGTCTGTAGCTCAAAGTATGAGGGAGGAGAAGAGGTTGAAAGTCGGGTGGTTTTGAAAAGGATTTGAAGATTTTCCCATTCATTTCAATTGTAAAAATTTGTTTGAAAAATCTGAATATTTAAAAAAGCTGAAAAGTCAGAAAGTTGAAAAGTACAAGGCTGAAGGAGCTTAAAAAGCTGAACATTTTGATAGCTGAACGGTTTCTCTAGCTCTAATGTTTCATATTAACAATCTGAATCTGTAATGTAACTAGTAAGTAATGTTTTTAATAACAGGGTCAAAAGTACTGTATTCTCTTACAAATTGGTAATGGAGAAGAAAGTAAACAAAAATGGATTACTCAAATAAAAGTATCTCAAAAATGTATAGTGTAAAATTACTTTTCACCACAGAGAGAGAGAGAGAGAGAGAGAGAGAGAGAGATGTCTTTGATCTCTTTGATGTGTCATAGAATGTGCTGACAGAGTCTATAGGTGGTCAACACACAGACACTTCACACACACTCCTCTGCATCATGTTGGCGCTAGGCTTCGTCGTGGGTGCTTTAGTCACTAAAGGTACAAGAAAACTTGTTGAGTACTTTTCAGAAGTAAAGGAGAAAGACATGGAAGACAAGGACATCAGCCCAGAATCTGCTGAGCCCACCGAGCAGGTGACTGATTCAACATCTGGCATCACAGCATCAGAGGCAATCCCACAAACCACTGCTGCTTCTGCACACGGCCCAGATGATTCAGACACTTCAACAACAGGAGATGTCACAGAACCGGAGCCACGTGTTAAAAGGTTCAGTGACGAAGACGTGAGGAGAAGAAGGGCCAATTATTCAAGAAATGCCCTCAAGGACATCTGCAGGTTTCCAGATGGATTTAATACTTGCTGGATGAATGCAACATTAGAGGCTACACTACACCTGTCTGCTGTGCAGGAACATTTAAGGGACCAACCCGCAGAGTCTTTCACAGAATTATCGGCGACACCAGAATTAGCAAGGCTGTTCCTGACCGCCCTCAATAACCCTGGGACGCATCTCAATCTGAGAGACTTTTACTGGCCTTTGGTAGAATTGAGCGAGAAGCTGCCGGCACTGCGTCTGTTCCAGAACAATGACCCCATCGATCTATTAGATCCGTTGCTGCGCTGGTTAGACACCTGTGGAGTGCAAACAGCTATTGTGGCCCAAGAACAAAGCACGTGTAAGGGCTGTAATGTCACTACATCGAGCACATCAAGTCTGGGTAACATTTATGCTCTACAACGAAAGCAAGGTCAACACAACGGGTTTTCAGTTTCCGCTCTTCTCAAACGTGCCTTCACTCAGCACTCAGGAAAATGTGCGGCATGTGGATCCCTGGTAAAGAGAGACACAGTTTGGAACAGTCCGGATATTTTAACCCTTTACTTCTCTCGAGCCACCGCTGAAGGAGCGGCCCTCAGAGACCAAGTGCATCCATCACAGTTTGTGGAAGTTCCTGTGGATGCAGACTATGTGCAGGTCTACAGCCTGTCGTCTGCTGTATGTCGCAGCGCCGACAGCCAGCGCACATGGTCACATTTGTATACTGATCAATTTCAGACCATAGTGAACGGTACACTTACATTCACCAGACCAGAGGACATATGCGAAGACGGTATCATCTACTTTTATGAAAAAGTCAGATACCCGTGTTGACCGAAGTCTGTGCTGAAAAGCAGCTGCGCCCAGTGGCTGCATGTTCTCCTCGTGTCCGTGTGGGTTCTCTCCGTGTGCTACGGCTTCCTCCCACAATCAGTACAAAAAAAAAAGTAAGGACAGACAGGAGAACAGAAGCGAGGAACACACTTGCCACACTCGAATGCTGAAGTCGAGAGAGTATTCAGTCAGGTGAGTGTGGTAAAAGTCAAACTTATAAATCGGGGGCCCCTCTTTTAACCACTGGTTAAATAACTTAACAAGGCTGGCTCTTGAGAAACTGACCTATATTATTGGAAAGAGGACTTCTGAATTTTACAACATTTGGAAGTTATTTCTGGAACTGTTGAGGAGTGGAGATGTGGCAGAAGCAGTGGGATAATGAGATAATGGAAAATTTCTGATTTGTGGTTGTGAATGTACTATTATTATTTATTTATTTATTTATTTATTCATTTATTTATTATTATTACTATTATTATATTGTATATTATTTTTATTATTATTATTATTTATTTATTTATTTTTTAAGTACTAATACTTTACCCCCCTTTTATTAAATTTACATTTTTGATATCTATATTCATTTAATTAATTTATTTGCCTTTCTGAATTATTGATATTTCGGGTATTATTTTCATTTCTGCCAACTGTTGACGATGTTTCAAGGGTTCAATGTTGTTGTATTAACACGAAAAAACCCAATAAATATATGTCTAAAAAAAACAAAAAAAATATATATAAATTGGGGCCAGACTAGTTACCATCACTGTCTCACATTGCTATTGACAGTTTTTTCTATTGTCAGTTTTCGGTCCATTTAGATTTTTTTTTAAATGTTACAGTTAAAAATGTTCATGTTTGACTGTGATATATATATATATATACCATATACTTGTTGTATATGGGGTACCGAATGTAAAAATTCAGTCACACTTTTCTAGCTGATAAATTTTGAATATTTAGCTCACTTTTATCACATTTAGCTCATTTTCCTCACATTTGAGGTACAAATTAAATTACTTGAAGAAAACTTTGAAGTTTGAAGAAGAACTTGAATAAAACTAAATGCAAAAATTCTCAAAAAAATACAGAAAAATAATACAGATGTCTATTTGTGAACCTACTTTTTTCAAAGTCCAAGCATAATGTTTTGAGTCAGTTTTAATCAAAAAGATTTTGTCACACAATTCAAAATCATATGGTGTGACACTATTTTGGGATATTTCAACGGGCAACTGTTTTGACACCCTTGGGAAGGAGAGGACCTTCTTCAGCAATGTTGTACAGTACTAGCAATACATTGCTAGTACTGTAACCTGAGGTGTGCCATCATTTTTATATTTACAATAAATCAGATCATGTTGGCACTCTGACAAAAGTCCCACTTCCGGATGTCTTTTGGTGTGACACATTTTTCATAAAAATGCAAAAGAAATTTTACTATTTTGTCATAGTTACATGTAAATCTATGCTGCTTTGGTATAGCTAGCATGTTGTTAGTATGCTAATGTGTAGCTACAAGACTCAAGGTTGTGCTAAGTGCATAAAACATCACATGGTGTGACACTTTATCACATGGTGTGACATGTCTGCCTGTCACGCCACATGATTTTATTGTCACACCATATGATATGAATTGTAATTTCCTGCAGATATAACAATAAATAACAAAGTCCAATGTATGTTTTGTCCTTTTAAACATTTATTTGGGTCCATCATCACATAAAAGCTGTAATTATCCACATCGATTGTGTTTAGTTTAGTTTAGTTTTATTCGGTGATGCAGATTTCTAGTTTATCAGACAGACAGAGCAGACCCCTTCACAGAAACCTTAGAATGCTGTTTAAGTCTAAACAATGTTTTGTCTTCATCTCAAACCATACAAAAAAAAAGGCCTTGAGGCAGATTTCTTGAAGCCTGGCAATACATGATAGCTAAAATATCATTGGACTAGAACACTGTAGGCAGTGCAACAAAGAGGAATGCAGTTATGAAATGAAGAGACTATATAATGTTGAATAATTTGATGTATTGATTAATAAATAAACATATTTATTAAAATAAAGTTGTTTGTGGCATATCACAACCTCAGCAAGGCAGTTGGTTGGCTACACTCTCCAAATTTGACTGGCTTATGTACAATGAAATCTACATGAATTGACAAAAAAAAAATGTTTGTTTTATTGTTAAATATCAAATAAATCAATAAAATTTGATTATTGCCTTCCAGCATTTAAGAGTGGTTATATATTTCCTGCCATATGAGTGATCAGTATTCACCAATAAGTAGGATTAATTATCATATGGTGTGACACTATATCATTTGGTGTGACATTCCAAATTGTGAAATAATATACCTTTTTATAATGATAAAACCTGCATTTGTTATGGAATACATAGAAAATAGTATCAGCAAGTGTCACAAATATTTCTATAATTTTATAGCAAGGTTTGTCACATTAAATAGAAAATATGTTGAAAGACTGACGGCATAAGACCTAACCTGAGTATACATGAGGGGCGTTCGTGGGGCTTATAAATTATATTAATCTTTCATTTTATTATTGTAAGAAAAGCCTGAATTTGTGTTTTTGGTTATACAGATAGATTGTTTTGTTTGATAACTGAGTTTTCTATGTATACTCAGGTTAGGTCGAAGAATTCAGCTTGAGGACCCATCTCACCTTGCACTTTAAAAGTCTTTGTCTTCCGGTGAAAATTACTTTGCTCGACTGTAGAAAATCCTGGGGGTAGGGTTCCATCAAACAAAAAACACTTTATCTGGTCATATACACAGGGATCCATGATGACTGATGAAATAAAGTGAAGTCACTGAAGTGCACCTCGCAGCCTATGCATGCACATGTCAATTAAGCAGGCCTGTTAATTAACTAAGTGTGCATGAGCATGGTGCATGAGCACGATGCATGTGCTGCCTGCATGCCTTAAAAGGGCCAATGCAATGCATAAATAGCATTTTTACACTTGCCAAATATTGTTTCCAGCTCCTGATGTTGGACTGAAAGGGGTGCTCTGCCTCAAAGTCACTTCATATCACTCATCAGTTATATTTTGGCAGATATTTAGGCAGAAATCACCTTTCATTAACTGTATTTGGCCTTCAATCAATTTTTGGCAGGTGAAAATGACCCATTTTGTGTTGTAATGGTCCTTTAAAAGGATTCAAAGCTGTCCTGTGAGCTCAGATCTTTACATTATGAAGCTTATGAATGAGATCAAGTCATATTTAGGCAGAAATCACCTTTCATTAACTGTATTTGGCCTTCAATCAATTTTTGGCAGGTGAAAAGACCCATTTTGTGTTGTAATGGTCCTTTAAAAGGATTCAAAGCTGTCCTGGGAGCTCAGATCTTTACATTATGAAGCTTATGAATGAGATCAAGTCATATTTAGGCAGAAATCACCTTTCATTAACTGTATTTGGTCTTCAATCAATTTTTGGCAGGTGAAAAGACCCATTTTGTGTTGTAATGGTCCTTTAAAAGAATTCAAAGCTGTCCTGTGAGCTCAGATCTTTACATTATGAAGCTTATGAATGAGATCAAGTCATATTTAGGCAGAAATCACCTTTCATTAACTGTATTTGGTCTTCAATCAATTTTTGGCAGGTGAAAAGACCCATTTTGTGTTGTAATGGTCCTTTAAAAGGATTCAAAGCTGTCCTGTGAGCTCTAGTGTTTATAGTATGAAGCTCATGAATGAGATCAAGTCATATTTAGGCAGAAATCACCTTTCATTAACTGTATTTGGTCTTCAATCAATTTTTGGCAGGTGAAAATGCCCATTTTGTGTTGTAATGGTCCTTTAAAAGAATTCCAAGCTGTCCTGTGAGCTCAGATCTTTACATTATGAAGCTTATGAATGAGATCAAGTCATATTTAGGCAGAAATCACCTTTCATTAACTGTATTTGGTCTTCAATCAATTTTTGGCAGGTGAAAATGCCCATTTTGTGTTGTAATGGTCCTTTAAAAGGATTCCAAGCTGTCCTGTGAGCTCAGATCTTTACATTATGAAGCTTATGAATGAGATCAAGTCATATTTAGGCAGAAATCACCTTTCATTAACTGTATTTGGCCTTCAATCAATTTTTTACAGGTGAAAACTGATTGAAAACTGCAAAACACATCCAAACATGGGAAGCAAATGCTATGTATAGTGCCCAGATCAGATAAAAACAATGCAGAGTCACGAGGATCATTGCAAAAGTTATCATATCTTTATTGAAAACCCACCAATAAATCATATTCATTATAGTCTAATTTCCGAAGACAGGGCTAAACAAAGTCATCAGACATACCAAGCACAGACACGTATATCACGTAATTGCCATGTCTGATTTCGCTACAAACTACACTTCTTTTGGTCACAGTTGTAATAATTAGCCTACGTAACAACAAACGTTAAACTTTCGAAGACACATGCCTTTGCTATGATTACATTGTAATGCAGTTGTGTGTATCAGCATATTATGACCGGTTAATCTAGAGAAAAGCAGACGTTTTTGCGCTACCGCTCAACGGGCTGCTGTGCGCGCTCCCGCGGCCTGTAATCAGATTCTGGCAGACGATCACTTTT